>JAWDGP010002360.1:787500-807500 GCA_033675545.1 Elysia crispata
CGACCAGGTTTTATAATCATACTGACAGGTGAAAGTTTTTGGTTTTTTTTTTCTGCTCTTTCTTCTCGGCGTTTTGTTCATTTCGTATCTATCCATCTAATGGCCTCTGTATGTATTTATGTGTCTCTCTCTCTCCCTCTCTCTCTGTGTCTTTCTCTCTGTCTCTTTGTCTCTGTCTGTCTGTCTGTCTATCTGCCTGTCGGTCTGTCTGTCTGTCTGTCTGTCTGTCTGTCTGTCTGTCTGTCTGTCTGTCTGTCTGTCTGTCTGTCTCTCTCTCTCTCTCTCTCTCTTTTACCTTTCCTTTAGTCTCTCTCTATAACTCTCTCATTTGATACATTTTTTCCATTATCTAATAAATTGTGTAAATAATATATTTTTTTTTACTTACAAAAACAAGTAATTGTGTAAAATCCATCTGTACATCATCTTTTTTTATATACGTGTGAAGAAATGGGGCAGATATGAATTCCTCTAAGACAGAGCACCTCGAGCATCTCTTGTTCGTACTTAAATTGCCCTATAACGAACGATTAAAGAATCTTTAAATAGAATAGAAACATAAAAAACCAGCTGTTTTTTTTCCACATTTTTATATAATCATAGAGAAAGATTCTTCAGAAAGACATTCAGTGAGTATGTGTGTGTGTAAGAGGGAGAAAGAGAGAGAGAGAGGGAGAGGGAGAGAGAGAAAGAGAGAGAGATAGAGAGAGAGATAGATAGATAGATAGATAGAGAGAGAGAGAGAGAGAGAGAGAGAGAGAGAGAGAGAGAGAGAGAGAGAGAGAGAGAGAGAGAGAGAGAGAGAGAGAGAGAGAGAGAGAGAGAGGGAGACTAGAGAGGTAATGTAATCCTAAATAAGCATATTGATTAAAAATAATTCATTTGCTATTTTCTACCAATCTAATTTGTCCCCTTTAGCATTTACAATAATTGTATTACAAAAGTGAGAATGAGGTCTCACATCAATCCATTTCTCTAGATTCGCTGTTCTTCGACGAGTTGTAACTGATCCATCGATGGTAGCCAGCAATCTCTTGATCTTGGCCTGTCAGGATGAATATTGATGGGAAGTCAAACGCGTCTTATCAGTCAGCCCTATGGAGGCACAAAGCTCAGTCGCTTGGGCCTAAAACCGACAAAATAGCAATTTTGCGTTCATTCGAATTCCACCTTTGTCTTTAGGAGCTGGGATGGGATCTTCTTCTACAACCGATTCCAGGTTTAACGGGGGTCTAACAGCCTCTGTTATTGTAGAAGGTGCAACTTAATACATATTGATATTATCATTTTATCTTTGCCAACGGTGAGAAGCAAAAAAAAAAAATATGAAAAAAGTAAGGTGCTGTAGGCGTCACTAGACCCTAAATCTGTACAGGTCTAAAGATAGTGCAGTTCCAGGGGCAGAAGCAACAAGAACAATATCTTCATCATGGAGAGTTTATATTGTCTACAAGGTACACGGATGTGGAAGAAAGTTACCGCGTGCAGCATGTATAATCAGACGAAAATCAACTGAGAGATAGGAAAGAACCTGACTACACTATCTAACTCTGTATCTTTATTTCTCTAAACTCAATGAATTCAATTCTAATCGAAAGAGAATCGATGCGTTTGTTGCACAACGGACTCATTAATAAGTCAGTTAGGCAGTCAAGTAAATTGAAAATATGACAATCATTATTGCTATTTGTGAATTCGGTTTGATGTGATAGTACAAGGGTTTGCCTTTCGCCCCAGGTCGAAAACTGATTAATAGCTTTATACTATACATACATACATACATATATATATATATATATATATATATATATATATATATATATATATATATATATAGAGAGAGAGAGAGAGAGAGAGAGAGAGAGAGAGAGTGTGTGTGTATACACATACATCCACACAAGTAAGCATAAAAATGCTCTTTGCCTTATTAAAAGCATCTCTAAAAGCAGTTTTATCTTTGACAAAAAGACATAAATCGAATAGGATATTCATGATGTTGTTCCATTTTCTGAATCATTGCAATGAAATCCTGCATTCACGATACATAATTAATAGGTCTCCAACTAGGATAGTCTATTTCTCAAATTAAAAAAAGACGTAGTGATTCATAATATTCTTTTATCCTCCTTAACTTCGGCTCCTTCATTCTGTCACTTTTCGTTACTTTTTTGCCTGGTTCTTATATTATAAAATCAAGCTTAAGCTGAAAATTTTGTCCATTACAGTCTTATATTGACAATGCCAAAAAAAAATAAAAATACATTTAAGGACACAGGATATTTTCCTTAAATTTTGCAGGGAAATTTTAAGAAATTGAGAAATTTAATACGAAAATATTAAATGAAACAGCAGTGAACAATCATTTTCATTTCCTAATACCATATTCCCTTCATGTACTTTGATTAATGAAAGTACACTGACGTATGTAATATTAAATTAGATTTGCCTTCATTCGTAAATTACCGTTTCGTGTGTGAAGTTATTTCTTTCTCGCTTCTGCCCGCTTATCTCATCGCAGTCTTTGCAATTTCCTCGTTAATGTGTCTAAATCATAGATCACAAATCTGTTCAGGCGTTGAATTGAAGAATTTTTAACACATCTCATGATATGCTCACAGCCATATGTACAAGAACCCAGAGGTAAACCTACAGATGTTAGAAAAAACTTCCGTAAATTTTTATATCCGTGGTTTCCTCAGGGATCATTCGGTAAAGGCATGAAGTAAGACTTGATTTCACCTGAGAAACATGTGATCCTCAAAGGATTATCTCGCGGAGGTATGATGTGATTTTTCTCTACATCTGATCATCTGTGCGAAAAGGACGAATTCGCAGAGGTGAAATATTCGATAATTCCTCACAACCGCGTAAAAGAAATCGATTAATGAATCGCCTGCCTCTCAAATGAAACATACACATTTCATTTGTGTGTATGTTCTTCTTCTCAAATGCCCTGTCTGGAACAGACATCGGCGATCATGATTCTCCACCTGTCCCTATCTTCCGTCATCCGCAGTAAGGCTATGTTGTCTTTGTTGTTTCCTGTCACAAAAGAGCTCAAGCTATCAAGAAATGTAATCCTTTGTCTACCTCTGCTTCTTGTACCTTCTATCTTGCCTGTAAGAGATAAAAATTCCAGTCCCTTATGGCGACATATGTGGCCTAAAAATTTCAGTTGCCTTTTCCTTATTGTTTTTATGAAAGATCTCTCTTGATTCGTTTCTTCTAATATCGATTCGTTTGTCCTCTTTCCTTTCCATGATATTCTTAACATTCTCCTGTAGAACCACATTTCCGCTGCCTCTAAATTTTTCTTGGTTCCTGCAGTTATTGTCCAAGTTTCGCATCCATATAAAAGTAGAGACCACACATATGTTTTCAAAACCTTCAATTTGGTTGAAAATGATATATTTCTATTTTTAAGAATGGTGCTCATTTTTTGGAAAGAAGCCTTTGCAATGGCTATTCTCTTCTTAATTTCAGTCCTGCATTTACCGTCAGATGTCAATGTATATCCTAGGTATTTGAATTTCTGTACTTGCCTGATTTGTTCTCCCTTGCTAAAAAGCTTGCATTCTGGATTGTTTTTCTTCTTAGATACTACCATACATTCAGTCATTTTTACATTTAGAGACAATCCCAGCTTTTCACTCTCTTCTACAACAATATTTAGAAGCCTTTGTAAATCCTCTTCCGATCCTGCTAATAGAGAAGTATCATCTGCATATCTTAGGTTGTTCAGATTTTCACCATTCGCTTTGAGTCCTTCACTTCCATCCAAGTTTCTTAAAATTACTTCACTGTACAAGTTGAACAGGTCTGGTGACATCACACAACCTTGTCTCACTCCCCTTTTAATATTTGTGTACTCACTGAGTTCTCCACCTACCCTTACCGCAGCAGTTTGATCCCAATAGAGATTTCTAAGCACCCTCAAGTCTTTTCCGTCAATATCTAGCTGATTCAGCATCTCAAACAACTTTTCATGCTTTACCTTGTCAAAAGCCTTAGAATAGTCAATAAAGCATATGTAGAGATCCTTTTGAACTTCAATACATCTTTCCATTAACGTTGATAATGTGAATATTGCATTCCTAGTTCCTTTGTCAGGGACAAAACCAAATTGTGTTTTAGCTATCTCTGGTCTTAAGCTCTTGCGCATTCTAAGCATCAGTACTCTCAGTAGAACTTTGGTAATGTGGCTCATCAGACTAATTGTTCTATGTAGCTCACACTCAGTGGCACCTGGGATTTTTGGCAAAGCTATAAATACAGATTTTGCCAAGTCTTCTGGGATTGCTCCACTATCATAAATTGCATTGAGAAGTTTAGTTGTCATCCCTATACCCATTTCATCTAGAGCTAGAATTATTTCTATTGGTATCCCATCGGGACCTGTAGCTTTCCCACGTTTCATTTTTCTTATGGCTGCCTCTACTTCTGCTTTTAAAATTGGTGGGCCATCTGTGTTTTTCTTTATTGCAGGTCTCTCTCCTCTATTGTCTTTGAAAAGCTCCCCTATGTATTCTGACCATCTGCTCAAAACATCTTCTTTATCCATTAGCACTCTTCCGTCTTTAGATTTAATGCAGTTTGTACTGGTGCAGCTCTGCTTTCCACTTACTTCCTTTATCTTTGAATGCATATATTTACTGTCTAAATGTTGATTTTGCTCTATTTCTTGACATTGTTCATTTATCCATTTTTCTTTTGCCTCATTGCATTTCTTTTTCACCTCCTTGTTTAGCATTTTGTATTTTACCTGATCTGATTTAGATTTCCTTCTTTCTTCCATTAGTTCAAGAATTTCTTTTTTCATCCATTTCTTGTGTTCTTTTTTAGCTCTCTTCGGTATTCTTGTTTCCATTACCTCATTGATTGAGTCTTTGATATTAGCCCAAATTGTTTCAGCTTCAGTGATACTATCAAGAAGAGCAAACTTGTTTTTAATATCAATAGAAAATTGTTCCTTTATCTCCTGGTCTGATTTGAGTAGTTCGACTTGAAATTTTGAGTGGGCTTTAGGTTTCCTTATTTTCTTAAGTTTGACTTGAAGCTTGCACATAACTGGTACATGATCACTGTCACAATCTGCACCTGGCATTGATTTTGATGTTTTTATGGCGTTTCTAAATCTGTGTGTATGAACGACCACAAAAACGGCTTTGCATTTCAGCATCTTTAAAGCCAATGTGATGACCATAATGTTTCAAAAATATTAAAAGATACGAGATGAAACCAAACCCCTATATGAATAGGCGATGCATTCTTGTGCTTAACAATAGCACTAAATTAGTACTTTTTACAAGTACGCTGTTGGTTTTTTTTTCTTTCGAGCTGATTGTGAAACATGGCAATGCTTTGCTTGGGAGAACTCAAATAATTTGTTCACCCTTACATTCTATATTACACCTATCCCTACCATGCTAGATTTTGGGGTTATATCGACAATATGCCATAAACGATGCAATGTTTGTTCGATATAGCCTGTTCACACTTATATCATGCCAGCCCCTTTTTCTATTATGTAACGATCATTATCGATAAAAGATACATCTAAATGATCGATGAAGCAGATGATGTTTAGAAGTGAAAAATTAGAAGAGAAAAAATAAAGTATTGAAAAATTCACGATGTTACGAAAACTTTGATCATCTCTCTGGTTTATCCTTGATGAAAGTACTCAACAATCTCAGATTTTATCTTCCAGAGAAAAAGGAAGTCATAAAATGTTAACGGCTCTGGGCAAAACCGCCTTAGAAGCGTAGAACTGACTAGCATGACCATACCATGACAATATCGAGTAAAAGCGAAAGAAATTTGACAGATGCACAAGTTTTCGATAAGAGAATGCAATAAATTTTCGCAATTTAACTCGGTGTGTGATTAAATTGCAATATAACTTAACGGTTACATACACAGTAATAGGTTGCGCCCACGGTATACTAGTAATAGGTTCCGGTTACAGAAATCTCAAGATTTTAACTCTTTGTTTGAGGCCGCGTTCTATCAGTAAAGGACATTGAAGATACGACCACCGTTCGTTAAATGTTACATAATAATCGGAGAACGGTAGTCTTTGTTGATACTAGGGAGACAAAGTATGATGTCACTGCTGGTTCTAACAACAAGAGAACAACAGTCTACGCGCTTCATCGCCTGTGATCTGCCGCAAAGCTTACATCAAATAGAATGTTGTACTCAAAGCATTTAACGCCTAATGATAGCAAACTGTCCTATATCGCTAGTTCCTTTTTTGATACACTTGCGAGAGAGTTGATACCGAAAAAAGGTGACCACCAAGTTTCTTAGTATCGAGAAGATTAGAGATATTCTGACTTTTACCCCCCTGTTTAGAATTATAAAATTCTTCTTCTTCTTTTGTGGGCCAATAAAAATAAACTAAGGATGAATGCAGTTAAAATATCGTACCATTTATTTTATTTTTAAATGCTTTTCTTTCTAAAACTAGGAAAGAATCGTTGAAAGTAATATTTGTAGGTTTCGTTTAATGCCTTTGGACTCTAAATTAATATATCATTGTAATTTTGATTGAAAGATTATGTTTAAAACAGATAACATTCTTATGTTTGTTATTCGTATGTCACCTGTATGTAGTTCATACTCATCCGATTTTCTTCTGGGTGTACATTTTTTTTATACATTAGAAATCTAGTAGGGCTCTATTACAAGACATTTTAAATAAAATTTTTAAGTAACTGCTTGTTGAAAAAAAAACAACACACACACAGAAAAAAAAATTCTCAAACAAATGAATGTGCATTGTTTCAGTGTAAGACCCTGTCCTAGCTTTGCTTTATTCATCTGTCTTAATGTGCTTGTCTTTGACTGTGGAATTTTTAGATGATGAATTGCCTCTATAAAAGCAAAACATATAATAACCATTCAAGGATTTGAAAATACAATCGATACTTTCCATTTTAAATGAAGTACGTTGTTTGTAAAAGGGCAATTTTAAGTAAATAAGTTGTTTTTACAATAGCCACTGGTAGAATCAGTGATATAATAAAAGAACAGTTCCTGAATGACATCCAGAGGTAAGCACACTTTTCTTTAAAGGATTGTAAGCCATTTGGTGAGGGGTAAAGGTGCTCTAGGGATTCTCATGTTTGAAGTTGGGTAAAGTGAGCGACAGTTAGAAAGCCATTAAAGTTTTGAACTCTTAAGTTTTCTAAAGTTTTGACTTTGGGGAATCTTACGGTCAAAATTGAGTTGGAAAGCAATCCATAGTAAAAAAAAAAATAGGGACAGTTGTATACTTATTTTTTAGGCATGATTTTGAAAAATCCAATGGAAAAAGAATGGTTGCATTTAACGAATTTGAATAACCAATGTCGAATAATTTAAGTATTTCCATTTGCTCAGAACATAAGACAAGAATTGACCAGTTGTTTTCGAACTTTGAGAAGCTTTACGTCAAACGGAGGAAAATTACAAGGCTAATTTTCCTCTCAGATCAATATATCGAGCACTCAATATGACCACGCCATTTCGGCCTTACAGCATCGGCTGCAGTGGGCAAGAGGGCTACTCAAGCGGCTTTATATTTGATCTAGGGGTTCCCAAAGAAAAGGTCTGTAGTGCCTTTATATTGATTCCTTTAGGTCCCGGTTTCCGGTGACCGCAGTCCGGCCATACCACACAACAACAGTTATCGGTCTTGCTCCGCCGCCATAATTACAACGAGACAATAGAGGGGAGTCTGATATTACGCAATTGTATTGCCAACTTAGAAAGCTTTGATCAATTACTTTCCCCGTTGCCTGAAGGTAATAGATTTGCGCCACTGGTCTCAGCTGACGCTTTTTTTTTCATTAATGTTTTAATTGTTACACTGTAGTTGAGGCGTGTAGAAAACTTTGTAATCTCTCTTGCTCAATTATTTTTCATTATTTCAAAAAGCTGTCAAAACTAAGAACAGTTAAACACTGTTAAACAATTTAAAAAAAAAGAAAAGAGGAAAAAAAAAAAGAAAAAAAATCCCGCTGAAACAAAAAATCATGTATATATGATTCTGTTCCTCGAATGCTTTTTGCCCTAACATTTACAGCGGTTTAACTAAAAAAAAATGTTCAAACCAGATTGCTGCCCCGAAGTTTTCAACAGCGTTCTACTTTATGCTTTTCTCTCTCTTATGAATTTCTATGTCAGTTCTCCTGTCTCGCTGACCACTTCTTTGTTCTTACACCGTCCAGTACATTGTTTCAAACTGTCGCATGCGCTGACTCTTGTAAACAACACGAAATCAGTACGGCCCAAATCTCTGAGGAAGCGTAATTTGGCCGAAGTTAGGCTGTTGAAGGGACGTCTCGAAAAAGTAGGCTAATTTGAGAAATCGCACTACACTCGAGGTAATCTTCCCATTCCTCTTACCCTAAATATCTTCTGACTGCCCATAACTTCTCGACTGTTTAACTTTTCTCCATTACTCCAACTGACTACGAAATACCAAGACGTGGGAAGAGTAGCGTTTTCCTTAAAGCTATCCAGTTCTTTGTTTATTTGTATCTTTATCAGTAATAAGCGACAATGTTGACTATTGTCTTTCTGGTTCGTACTTAAGAAATAATATCTGCGACAAAAATTTTTTTATGATGAGATATCAATCAAATAAATTTGAACCAAAGAAAACTAAATGGGTAGAAAATCAACGTTTTTCTTTTCTCATAGTGTCTTTTTCCTTCTCTCTCAATCACTCAAACAAACGATATATCGTTTATTATTTAATTTGTTACTCGGTGAAACTGAATTTTTGAATATCTAAAATAAATTTCATGTTTTAAAATAGGCAACTGCATATTTTTTTTTTCTTGTAAACGAGCTATCAAAGAATGAAAAGAGCAGATGTAGATCGAACTTGTATTCCCAATCGACCGCCCGCTTTTCTTTTTATTCCAGCAGTCTGTTTCTTTGCGTTCTACAAGGGCAAGATCTTGAAAGTCTAAAGAAAGAGTAAAGACTTTGATAATAATTTATATTGTGGTTAAAATTGGGACCAACACGCTATTAATTAAATTTATGTTAGAAAGTGGCGCAGAAGACAATTCTTCAGTTTCATTGGGATTAATATTGATCGCTACTCTAAATTTGGACAAGATATTTTGTATTGTAATACAGTTTCTCTTCTTTGGCAAAGTCGTTGATACTATTAACAGCTCTTGTAGGTTATCAATATGGGTCGTTCCATAAAATACCGACAAACGACACTTTTTATATACATAATCAAAGAAGCGTAAAAATTATATTTTGCCACTATGTCAGGTTAACAGATATTTTTTTATTTATTGGTTCAGCCGTTCTATTTTTACGCTTTTTGCTTCTTTTCGCTATTGCTCTTATTTTGTTTTATAGTTTTTGCTGTTCAACTGACAATCCTAGAAATTTGTTAACCAACTTATATAACGTGGTCCGAGTAAGGCCAATTGCTAAGGAGAGTTATAAAAGATGGCGATATCTTTTCAGACAACATTAAGATAAAGCAGATAAGGTCTGTTTCTGGGTGGCTGGACAAAATCAACCAACAAAAAAACTGTTCTCATTTATTATTCACGCGATTAGTCAGCGCATAATTCTAAATACTCAGCCTCATTTAAATAATTCATTTTGAATATCGCAAATTCATTCGCTACAGCCTTTAACTGTAATAGTAACTGACAGTGAAACGTCAACGCATAATCATACACGGATTCGATATTCAATGGATGGTATTTATTGTGCCATAGTTATTTCCCTTCTGAGTTCACTCGCGGGCTAAACCTTCAAAATAATGCCATATCTAATTTAGGAACATATAACTGTAATATATAGTTGGAGACAAAGATACCAAGTGGCAAAAAAATATGAACCAGAAAAATTGGGATTGTAAATTGTGTAAGACATACTGGATATTAGTTTTAAACTGTTTGGAGTGCCCTATGTCATTCTCAGTATTTTATACTGGGAAACATAGGCACAGAGAATGAACAGTAAGAGACGATTTTTGTAACCGATTAATTGGTAATCGGATATAAAGCAAATATACGGTCCCTTTTTATCGGCATTCATCGAAACAAAAAATGAACACGTAATCACGAGCAAGAGTTGAAATAAAAAAAAAATAATACGAGGTCGATATTCAAATGTTAAGCCATTTTGAAGGTAGTTGTATATTAAATCAATTCCGCAGTTAAATTCCATTAAGAGTGGATAAAAAAATTAAAATGTTGATCACTAATGAGAATTACTTCAATGCTCTTTTAAATTTGACCTATTTGAATGAGTCCCTGAAAATACAATTTTAGCTAAAAAGAAAAATTTGAGGCTTTCGAAATTCTGTCCTCGTATTGTTTAACCTTTTCCCCACTCATTTCATGAATAGCTCTCATCACGAATGAATAATTCTCTAATAAGAAAACAAAACAAACAGAAAAGAAACGAAGATAAACAAAACTTCGTATGCTGGACAAAATGGTATCAATGCCCAAGGATAGTTACACGAACGGTTTTACACAAGATAAATTTCTTTCCAAACTGGTTTATGTTACAAACTATTTGGAAATCTTATTTCAAAATTCTTTTTTGATTGTTTTCTGTAAACATATCTCGGGAATAATCATTTAAAAAAACGTCTCTTTTTCTGTTTTGTTTCGTTTATTCCAGCAAGAGGTCGGAAATGCTAGCAGATATCATTCGTCTTGCTAAGAAGACTCACGACTATTTGAAGACAACTCCTCCAACATACGATTCGGGTGAGAAAAAAAGCAGCTATTGTTAACATCACGAAGATAAATTTAGAGTCAATATATTTTAATCCGATATAATAGTTTGAAGGAGTAACAATAATTACCCCGTGCACTCCAACATCCCCACACAAAGCTAGAGATATTTGCATTACGATACATCTTAAGATTCCTACGTATTCATTAACTCCTTTTTTAATCTGTTCTATACGAGACAATTTTTCTACTCGGCACTATAACCAATACATTGTTTAGAACCAGCAATGTGCATTCTTAGGAGTAAATTATTTCTCGATATTTTTTTTGTAATAAGGATATAAAGAATATGACATCGCCAACATTAGTGTCAGTAGTATTGAATGTCTTACTCTATATATCTTTGTTAGTAAAGGCACACATCTAGATTTTTCTCAGCGCACGTTATTTCTCACACAAATATTCTTATGCTATAGTTTTTTTTTCTTTTTTTTTTTTTTATAAGAATTTGGTACGATCAAAGTAAAAAAAGGTGTCCGATTCTACATGTGAATAGCACAATATGATACGTTTTTGTAGAACGAGAAAATGTGGTTTTTATTGTTTTTTTTTAAACGCTTTTGATTCCAGCCACATTTTTAATGTCTTTTCCACACCTTGCCTAATGGCTTTGTTTTCACAGAGGAAGCCTCTAAGATCAAAGTTCTTCTTTATGTGTCTAGTATTGACGCCATTAATGAAGCCAGTATGGTAAGGGTTGTAATTAGACTAATGAGATGATAATTTTGGTCATTATTTAACTTTTCTATCCAGTAACACGAAGAGCTTCTATTTTAAAAGAAGGCTTTGTACTTCTTTCTCTTTTTCATGTATCGCTCCCTCTATCTCTCTCTCTCACTCTCTCTCTTTCTCTCTCCATCTTTTTTTCCCGTGTCTTTGTCTCGCTTTATCTGTTGTCTGTCTCTATTTCTGTCTGTCTGTCTATCTGTCTCTCTTTCTCTTTCTTTCTCTCACCCTCTCTTTTTTCTCTCTATTTTGTTTAATATTATTGCGTTCATTTCCCTTTTTCCTTCTCTGTTTCTGTTAAAGCCTAATCTCATGTTTCATCATGTTTCTTCACAAGGATTTTGACTGCAGTAGCATTTATTGAAGCATGCAATTGCTACATGTAGACTAATCACGCCAAGGTTCTTTAGTATTTGTCATGTAATTTAATCTATGTTGAGAAACTATATATATAATTTCTTTCGGGAAAAGGTTGTAAAGTTTCTGTTTTAGATTTAAATTTGTGCCATACCTTTACTTTTTTTTAAATTATGACCTTCTCCCAAAAATATGTGAATGTCATATTAAACTTTCAAAAATAAATTAAAAAAAAAAACCCAAACCATTATCATTCAAGTTTTTAGAGGATAATTTTGGTGAAAATATCTGGTATGATGATGAAGATACTGATTCTAGTGATGATTAAAAGATGAAGATGATGATGATTCTGATTCTGATAATGATGATGATGGCACTAAGGATGATATTAAGATTATTACAGTATTACAGTAAGTGAAATCTGTTCCAGGACTTCACTTTAGGCATTCTGCTTCATCTGCGCTGGGTGGACAGACGGATCTACCACGACAAGGCGCACACCTTCTTTGAAGAGGCCGGTTTGGATCTGCTTGACTTCGACTCTGAGAATATTAATAAGGCAAGGTTTTTATATCCTATGATAAGAGACACGACATGCATAATTACAATTTTAATAAGTATGTAAATAAAGTTATCAAACTGTGATGTTTACTCTTTATAATTTCCTATGTAAATCTAGCAACGGAAGTTAGTTGAAGAATAATAAAAAAGGCAAGATTTTTGTGTCTTGGAGTGTGATAAAAGACACGAAATACATAATTATAATATTGCTACGTGTGTAAAATATTTTCTCAAACTCTGCGATATTTATTCTTTATACTTTTCTAGGTAAATGTAACAAATGCGCGAATTTCGAAAGTCTTACTGGCTCGTTTATGGCTAAATTTAGGCAAGCTTAGGCTTTACAACAAATCAGTCTGCGACTCTAAAGCAATAACTGTTGAACCATCTCCTGGGTGGTTGAATCATTGACCACTAGTCCAAAGATTTCTAAAGACCATTGGTGGTGGGTTTGAAGCCTCACAGTAGAAGATATTTTTCTTGCGAAAAATCTTCCGTGTCACTGCTACAATTACAAGTTATCCGCTTAGGACTTTGAAAAACGGCAATAGAATCTTGCTTCCTCTAGTCCAATATTTTGAGACGTCTTTCGTTCCACTAGTAACTGTTCAAAGTTACACAGCCCTATAATATCCTTCCATTCCATACCGCAACAGACTACATACCATCTC
The DNA here is from genome assembly GCA_033675545.1 of Elysia crispata. Lineage (NCBI taxonomy): Eukaryota > Metazoa > Mollusca > Gastropoda > Plakobranchidae > Elysia > Elysia crispata. The sequence continues at coordinate 800,591 of JAWDGP010002360.1, forward strand.
TATTAATCCTGTGATTAATAATGTTAAAAGTACTTGAGTAAAGCTAAATAATGAAGGGAAGTTTTAGTTTGAAATAGATTTCTCTTTATCCTGAAAAAAAAATCAACCAATTCCGTATTTTCTCATTCTATTTAAAGACACTTCTAAACGCTCTTTATAAGGCTATGTAAGTAGGTATAAAAAAAATCTCCACATAAGTAATGCCTTGCGGGAATTCCTAGCTACACATCGGTTCGAAGCTTTAAAGTAATAAGAGTTAAAAAAGGATTTTAAAAAAAATTTGAATATTTTACATACTTAGCTCAGTATTGTTATTAATCAAGACAGAAATAGCTAGTGTATGAGAGAAGTTAGCTTATTGAATAAGTACAGTTTTCCCGAAATTCACAATATTCAACAATGATTAATCATTCAACGATTGCTTCTTTTTTTTTTTTGTGTTTGCTCTATCTTGTACCAGGTATGGGTGCCTGATATTTTCTTCCCTAATGAGAAAAAAGGATCGTTCCATGAAATCATGATTAAGAACCAGATGATGAGACTGTATAAAGGAGGAACTTTGCTCTACATCTCCAGGTAGAATATTTCATCTTATTGCACCGTTTCCTATTATAATTTTAGAAAAAATGGTATATATTATAATATTCAATAATATTTTTCTCATTTTGTTGTGTTTTTTTTAAGAACTTTAAAGGAAGTAGCTGTAGTACAAACCCTTTTCAGCGATTTTTTTTTTATCATTATAATGCCATTATCCAAGATTCTATTGCTTATTTTATTTTTATGAAAGCAGACCGTCCGAAGAAATGACTTATTATGAAAGAATAAATTAAAACTGTGCAAATCATCTGTATTTTCAACCAAAATGGTTCTAAGAAAGCAGAGCCTTTATTTACTTCAATTACACTGTCAGTTTCTGTTAAAACACAAACCTTCTCTTTCCTTTAAAAGCAGTGGTTGGAAAATACAACCGATAAAAAACAAATCAGAAAAAGCTAGGTCACTTTCAGGTGTACCCATTTCTGACTTCAAATTTAAAATGAACCTGTACAGCTGTATCCCATAAATCTTTTATGGAAAAGGGAGAAAAACAATCGAGTGCCAGAATTTTCGTAATTACCCTGTATATAAAACAGACACATCTCGATCTATCAAGATCTGTAATGCGTTTTCATAGAGTAAAGCTGTTCATACAAAAGTCATAACCAACGTCCAATAATTTGAACCATCTATAGACGTTCGTGGTCATTGCAGGATATCTTTATTTTCCCATTCGTGCATTAATCGTTATCCTATGGTATTTTCTTCTTTTTCCTTGTGTCCGCACCTCCGAGAGGTAGTAGTCATATCAGTGCTGTTCTTTAAAACGCTTTGGATTGCCAAGTGCAGATGCCACAGACAGTATCACTTAATGTGCCATTAAAAACTTAAAACAGAACTCAGAATGGCTGTGTGCGAAATCTCATTCTCTCTTTTCGTGAAAATGAAGATAATTTTTATTTCAAGCAAACTTAACGCTAGACCCTTTCCAAACAAAGCCAAAGTCAAATTTTATCGGATACAGCCTCAATAATCAGATGTAGATCGAACTTGTATTCTAAACATATTGAAAGCTGCACAATCGGCTACTAAATATGAGCCAGGATCAAGCTTCTCGGCATTTTACATCATTGTCTCAGATGAAAGTGGTAAAATTTATAATATTGTTTTCCCCCCTATAATACAATTATTAACAGTGGATTTGTGTTAGGTTTTACCCTATTAGGTTTCGCAAACTTTCAAGCCTTCAGCTGACGGGGAAAAAACATTTGACAAAAATTGTTTTTTCCTTTAAGACTCTTCACCATTTGATTGTTATTTAAACACATAAAACTGATTAAGAGATAATCCTATGGTTAAATTGAATCATGCTGAATAAATTCTTATCCCTCTCTTTTCTCCAAGGTTGTCGGTGACGTTGAGCTGCCCAATGGATCTCATTAACTATCCATTTGACAAGCAGACCTGTCGTTTGCTCCTTATGAGTTGTAAGAAAGAAATCTTCCTTATTTTTTATTGATTTTTTCCCCCTTTTGAATATCTAAAGTATGCAGGGTGTTTCGAGACAATGTAATTTTACAAACGTTGATATATTTGGAAGCAAATTTAATCATTCGCTCCTTAATTGTTAGATATGACATTTGATCATGATTTGAGCACGTGTGGAAGATCTATAATATAATTTACATGTTACGGTGAAAGCTGATTTAAAGGGATAGGGGTGAGGGAGGAGAGTAAGGGCGATTGCAGGATCTGAATAGTTCCCAAATTCCTGTTTTACGTGGCCAAGTGTTATACTTTTCTTTATAGCGGTCCATGAGTTTGTATCATTTATCTCTTTTCCCTAAATTAAGTTTTATGAAATGTTACCTTACCATTATCTCATACTTGCTGAGTAGATCGTAGGTGATAATCGAGAGATTTAATGGCAAATATGCGGTAACCCATTTAATATCAATCACTCATGTCTATCATAATATTTGAGGATTGCCATGAAATTTTATTTTTCTCAATAATAGCTTAGGAAAGCGTTGCAAACCCAAGCTACTTCTTACCACAAAATGGGGGAGGAAGAGCTTTCATAGTAAAAACCCTGTGTGTACATCCAGCCCGTCTCTGACTCATCACCATTACCATATAAGCAAAGTGTTATATTATTGCCAAACAAGTATAGCTGGTGTCTTCTTACCATGAAAATCCAGTTACGCCTATTTCACCTGTTGGATTTAGCGGCTTCATTCTTTACATCAACTTTATTGTGCCACTTTCCTCAATTACTAAGTTAATTTTTGCTTTGGTCTGTCCTAAATTGGTAAGACCGGACAAGGATCTGGATCTCCCATTGGAAAATGCTAAGACGTCCAGAAAAAAATTAAAGATAGAAACGGTTCATAGTTAATCCTTAAAAACGTCGCTTTAGACTAAATCTTCTCCTCGGCTAAAAGGATAAAATAATGGTCTGCAGCATATGGTTGTAATGACTAGACCATCTAATACTATAACACCTGCACGATACAGTCATTAGCAGTCTCTTTGATTGGTGTGTAATCCAGTCTCGTCTTCTTTGCGCATTAGTTGGATACGCCGACGTCGACGTCCAGTTCGAGTGGATGAACAGGACGGAACCCAATATGGACGACTTTGACCTCGATACCAAGTCGATTATTCTCGATAAAGAGGTTGCTCTGCCGCAGTTTGAGGTGAAAAGTGTCGAGCCTAACATCTGCCATTTCAAGTATCATCAAAAAGCTGGTGGGTTTCATTATTGATGAGTCTATGAGAACATGATTTGTGTTTTGTTTTTTTTTAATGCGTGCAGTTTCAGGCTGCTTTTGAAATATGTAAGCTCATTGCGCAATAGGATGAGGCAGTTTTAAAAAAATTTAATCGGAACAGAAATACACAGAGAGAGAGAGAGAGAGAGAGAGAGAGAGAGAGAGAGAGAGAGAGAGAGAGAGAGAGAGAGAGAGAGAGAGAGAGAGAGAGACGCTGGATTTCACCTCTCTTTCGATTATAGTGCCATTTCGGGTCTCAACTGAGTTCTATGTTTCATAGAAACACGACTTTATAATTTTTTCTTACAAAGAGAAAGAAAATGAATTCTCCTAACATGGAAGTTTTCAGGCCAAGCTTGAATGTTTCGGTCATTAGAATATCTATTTCCAACGCTTATACAGGCTTTTCATTGACTTGTTGAAAGAATGATGATTCTTTTCTTGTACACTAGGCTACCCTGGCTATCGTTAACTTCTCGCGAAGGCAGGTTTAGTATTATTCAGTGAAAACAGCTCCACCTAGGAATATTAATTCAATAAGTTTATCTCAGGAAATCGCAAAGTACAATAGCATCGTGCGGGTTGTGTTAAAGTCATCTGGGTATCTCCTAGCAAAATTATATCCTTCCTCAGTTCCTATATTTGCGCCTTTTGTAGATGCAATTTTTTTTTAGAATAACAACACATACTTCTGAAATTTCTACATGACCCTGACATCCGAATAAATATCTTTCCTGGCGAGTAAAAAAATATAAAAATTGAGAGAGATGAAATAAAAATGAAGAAGTAGATGAGGAGAGAGGGAGAGAGATAGCATTAATATCGAAATCAATTAACCCTGCCCCCTCCGCCCCACACACACCCTCAACTGGCATGCACGTAATATCATTCAGCTTATAGCACTGAAAAAAAACTTCAGAAGGTAATAATGTATATTAGACTATCAAATACTCCTCTTCATAATCATTTCACTGCGCCAGTTATCAGAGCACACTTGCTTAACCCTGAAATGGAAGATGTTTTAGACTTATGTGTACAGTAAATTGAATAGATATCGCGCTAACTTGAAAGTCAAATTTCTTTTTTTTTTCCCTCTCGCGAGTGCACTTTCTTTCGTGAGAATAGAAATCAACAATTCTGCCTCTATTCTCTAGAATTGTAACGGAATTTCCCAGACTCATTGATAAAATCCTAGAAGATCAATATTAAGCCTTGGCATCGCTCCCGATAGAAAGGCTTACGTTCAGATAGCTCAGGGTCATTATGGATTTTGCACGAATGTCTCTATTGGTTTATTACGAAAACAGATCACAGTAATGGGAGAGCCTAGGTTTGTAGTTTTGCCCAAGGGAAATAAACTTTACACATCACTCTGGAGCGGATCTGTTTGGGCGTTCACTTGGACCTGAAAAAAAAAAAGGTTATTACCTTGATTTGGGAATGGGAAATAGATTTGTTTTGTGCGATTGTAATTATTGTTATATGGTAGCCTGCGATAGTTGGTTGCCGTTGTTATAAGAAGGGTGAACTTCCTGCGTCTGACCAACGATAAAAGAAAGGGTTTCAATTTCAAATTCTTATCTGAAGATTACATAAAATACTTGCTCGTAACGTTAGATTCTTCAGTATCTAAGTTGATGAAAGGTTTTCAAAATTTCAGTTTGTATTTGTAAAATGCACACTCAAGGATAGAATTAAAGAGTATAAAACCCAAAAAGACGTTTAATATCTCAATTCTCAAGAGCAATTTTTGTATCCACTCTAAAATGTGCTTAGTGCTATTTTAAATACTACTTTATGACATACAAAGTAACACTGGGAATCAATTACTCTTGTGCAATCCTATGGCTTTGTAAGGCTATGTCGTAAAAAAAAAAAAACAGTGCAGAGAGGACATCCGTATTAATTGCGCTTACATAAAATAATTAGCCTTTAAAAGCGATCTTTAAATTCATTCATGCCGTGCCGGTTGGCGTTAGAGACCATGTCCCTCTACGTCTCTCTGTCCTCACATTTTACAATCAGTCCATCCCTTTGCCTCCATCATTCCATCTTCATAGCCCGTCCCAGATCTTTTCTCTCTATCTACTTCTGGCTCTCTTTCCGTTCATCTTTCCGGTTATAAGGATGTGTTCTAAACTCTGCCTACGCATGACGTGGCCATCAAACTTTGCTTGCTGTGTCCTGATTCTATCGAGGAGATTTAATTCTGTGATTTCCTTTTTTAAGACACTTTGGCTTGCCTTCTATGCCGACCATGAGCTTTGAGAATTCTTCGTATTAACCGCATCTCAGCTGCTGTAATCTATAAATAGAAAACACTTATGCCCGACCTTTTTCATGCACTTGCACCCCTAGATCTCCAGGTGTTTTCTTCGTGCACCCAGGTTCAATTGAGAGTCGAGTCTGCATCGAGCACTTGACGTCATTTTGAAAAATTAATTCCATAGACCAGATCTGGATGTAATAACCGCAACGACTGACAGAAGTTAGCTTTCATACAGAATAGAAATCTAAACTAGCCTAGATGGTAAGAGAAGATTTTGAATGTGCGGCTGTAGATAAATGTCCTAAAATTAATAATAAACTCTAAATGTAAGTCGACAGTTTTCGTCTTCCCACTTCTCTCTTCGTGTAGCTTCTTCTTCATCAAGGCCGTTCTGTAAAGATATTTGTTTGAAGTTTGTTTTCGGCTTCAACTTTTGTGCATAGGCGACGATTGAATCACGAAAACGTAATGAACTCGATGCAGACAGGAATGTATTCAAGTAGAAGGTGGAAAATTAAAAAAAAAAGAATAAAAGAAAAACACAAATCCGCTTAACATGGTCTCCTACAATTTTGTTTAAAAAAAAAAAAAAAAAAAAAAAAAATATATATATATATATATATATATATATATATATATGTATGATTATATGTGTTTAGAAGATAAGCTGTCCTTCGCTTGAAACACCAGTGTCGTATAAACAGAATTTAAGGTAAGATCTTCCATATCTATATAAATATAATTATATAACAGTCTATAACGTTCCTCTCGTCACACATCTAAAACAAAAAAAAATCACTTTGCCTCACTCTCGGACATCGCACTGGTTTCCCCCCAGGAAACCACAGCTGCCTGCAGGCCGACTTCCACATGTCCAGGAACATCGGGTTCTACATCGTGCAGATGTACATTCCCAGCACCCTCATCGTGATGCTCTCCTGGATCTCATTCTGGCTGACGGTCAACTCGGTGCCAGGGAGGATATCACTCGGTTTGCTTACTGTGCTCACCATGACCACGCAAATGTCCAGTAAGTCAGGGGTTGTCCGGCCGGAGAGATCAGAATCTAAATGATTGTTGTTTGAATTACTGATAATTTGGTGTTGAATTTTTATGTTAAGTATTTGACAAGTTGTTTTTTTTATTCTATTACGGCATTGTTCAGCAATATCTCATTAGGTATGAGAAAGAGAAAAGGTTCTTAAACTGCATTGTATATCTATTGGGAATGTATTTGTTAAAGTGATTGTGATGCTGCAGTTGATCAAATAGTATGTTGCATGGTGTTTCATCATTATTGCCATTCTTCTTCTTCTTCTTCTTCTTC
>JAWDGP010002360.1:810000-877500 GCA_033675545.1 Elysia crispata
AGATAGATAGATAGATAGATAGATAGATAGATAGATAGACAGATAGACAGACAGATAAATGTATAGGAAGACAAAAGAAATAATAAACATGGGCAGACTGACAGACATTGGATAGAGGGCTAGATACTCGAATAAGTAAAAACCTTTCAAGAGCCCTTAAAAGGGTGACACACATACAAATCGATGTTTATTTTCCATTAAAAATTAACATCGCGATCTCTGTTTTCCCCATCAGGTGGCGGTTCCTCTTGATGGTTTCGCGGATGCAGAGGGAAACGTAAAGAAGCGGCGCTTCACGCAGAGAGGCATTGTGTACGCCATGTACATGGATATTGCTGCCCGAATACTCTTTCCTGTTATCTTCATTCTTTTTACGATTACGTACTGGCTTTACTATGTCAATGCAGAAGGTTAGGGTCGTGAGTCTTTTTTTATTATTTAGTTAAACCTGAGATATTCCTTTTATGTTTACTGATTTATTGATTTTATCGTTGTTGCTGCATTGAAATCTATTTTATTTTATATTTTTTTTTGTAATAATGAATGTTCAAAAGTTGTTTTATTCTAAAGATAACAACAGAATGATAGAAAGGGTTATATGAAATTTTCAAGAATTTGTCAATCCTTTACTACGCCTTTGGAGAAGCTTATTATTTTTAACCCTTAAATTTTCTTCATGATAGTTAAATTCTTTTTACAGTTTTTGATGTAGTTTTACTTTTCTATCTTTTAAAATATATCTAATGCTTGGTTTTTACTTAATTTATATTATAAGACACTGAAATTAAAAGCAGATAGACCTAATATGGTTGATGTTGAGGTCTTAGCTTATTTCCTTGTATCGAATTTTAAAAAGCATTTGAATGCAAAATACTTACACTTTGATTTTCTATATCAATTGATTTTTTTGCAATATAGACAACATACTTTGCTCAGGAAAATAGATATATTATGAATTTTTTTAGCCCCTAACCATCGTGGTCTACTTGGAATGCTTCTTGCCACTGTTGCCTGTTTTCAATGAATGTTTTCCGTAGAGCTCAATTTTTAATTCTTGTATCGCCATTAAGACTTTTCATTCTCTTTGATTTAGAAAGATACTTTCATGTGTTTGAAAATAAGTTGTGAATTTGCGTGGATGTAATTGATAAATGATAGGATATTGGGCCGGTATTTTTTTTATTTCATGTCGCTTTGTTTTTTAAATTTTGAATTAAGTCGAAATCTGGACACGAACCCTTATGATCATTTGAATAAGCTACAGGGCCAAACCACGTAAAGCTAAGTTCGTCTAAACATGAATTACATTAATAGTAATATGAAATTATTACTTGAATCGGTTTCAGCTATCTTTCCCAGATAGGCCACTTTTGGGGCAGAATGGTCTTTTTCTGTCTCTGCTTTATACTAAGAGGAAGTTAGGGAACATCGGAACTGAAATGAAGATAACCTTTTTATTTTTGTTTAGATTATATTTATGGGAATTAGACATCGTTCATTCATTGCCAGGAATGGATAACAGTTTTTCTGCGCAGAACTGGGTTAAAATGTTAACTGATTTTTTTCAGTCCAGATTTGTTTAAACAAAAAATTCATTATCATAAAGGTTAAAACAATTGTGAAGCTATAAATTATTCCCACAAGGAAGTACACCTCCATGCACTTTTTTTCCGGGACTCCATAACCTTTTAATAAGCGTTTAAAATAATCTTAAAAGAATTAGAAAAATACAGCATTAGCTGATTTTACTTATTAAACTCTCTTTAGATTTTGTTGTCACACACGGACTTGATTAGTGTTCTTTTTACTGTCATCACCATTGAATAAATAAGCGTTCAATATACCAACTTAGAATAAAAAGGATATCGAACGTGGTTATGTGAGGATATGCCAAAAAGCTGAGAAAAGAGAGGTGTTGGAGAGACTGTCTATCTCTCGTATTGTCTTAATTTAAAAAAAAAAGACAAAAAAAAAATCCTTAATTGCTCATTCATCACCAATGCTTTTGTATTATATTACATTATTTGTTGTTTTCTTTCTCTTGATCTGTGGTTCGAAGCTCATTATTACCATTTTATCTATTATTACTCCCTTAACCTTTGGCATGTTTATAAACATAAGTATATTCAATGTGAATGCAAGATTACAGTGCTAATCGAGCGTGATGATTTTGAGCAAATATTTTCTTCTTTGAATTCTGAGGCTAAAGTGTTGTTAAATGTTTGTTTTTTGTTTATTATTTAAGTTAACTGAACCAGGAGAAGACGATGGCAAATCCGTTACTATTTAATTGAGGGACGAAAGACTCACTGGCGATAAGAATAGAATAACACATTGTATTTCAAATCTGATGTATCACCGCACATTTATGACTTGTGTTGTAAATATGTTCAATCCATCAATCAATCAATTTCACTGTACCTCAACAAAAACTAATCATTGCTTTGCGCGAAGCGTTGCCTCGTATCACTCCAACCTCATCGATTGACCCTTTTTATCATGTTTTATTCCATGTCAAAATGATAGCAGTGACTATAAATTTCTTGAAATTCCTTTAGTGAAAGAATATAATGAAGATCATTATAAACTTGTGGCATTGTTTTACATTTTTTAAATACTCGTGTTCATTGAACATGGTTTTTGTTTAATATCCGCAAACTTAATAATTAAGAGCTGGGTTGAGAAATAACTTTCCAACGATTGTAAGCTAATGCTTTTGGTATGAGTTACATTATATCGAAACTGATCTCTAGCTTTCATTAATATGGTCGAAAATTGCTTTAATCGTTATGGTAATGACACTAGAGTTTATCTACTTGCATTAAGCAGAAGAAGTAATTATTTATTAAACGTTTTTCATAGTAACTTTTGCCCACAATTTTATCTTGCGTATGTCTAGTTTACAATGTAAAAGTATTGCTGAAATGAATTGATTCCCAGAACAATGTTTCGCTTAACTTGATGCTGTGTAAAAAAAAACTGTCTGATAAGATGCTAAATAATGTCCGTTATTGTCTTTTGCGGTGTTATTTAACTACAAACAAATCATCTTTTGTTTTGTTTTGTTTTTTTTTTTTAATTATGATTCTGATTTCTGTCCAGTTTGTTTTGTGGCACAACTGCTTAAAACATGTGGAGAGAAGGTTAACCTTCATTTTGAAATGACAATGCTGTTCTCTTGGTTTAACATGCGTTTGTATGACATGTCTTTAAACAATCTGTAGTGAGGTTTATATTAGAAAGTGAATAGCTAAAAATTATTTTTATTTTTTTTTCATTTTTTTGCATCACCGTTTGGTTTTTTCTCTTTGCATTCAAAAGTTGGTACAAACAGGTAACTATTTTCTTCATTGTGATAATTGAAATTATGATGTGACAGTTGTTGTTGATTTGAGTATTTAAGTACAGAAGAAAGATAACTATGGATTCCACGAAGCAATAACTCGATAGTTTTGCACACGATACAGTAAGAATCATGCATGAGTTTTTCATAAAAAAAAATGAAGCAACTGAGGCAGAATGGATTATGAACAGTATTCAGAGGAACGGATTTAAACAATGGGTTTGTGCAATATTTACTCCCACTTATAATTATGCATATCTTGTATTCAATTACTTGAAACGAAGTTAAATTCATTATTTTTCAAATTGGTGCATTCATAACGGCCCATTCCTCGTATAAATATATGTGTGTGTTAATGAAGGCACATCTTTATGATTGCCCAGTTCACAGTTTCTGGCATTTATACATCGATATAAATATGTCAAAACATGATTATTATATACGTCTCAATCATTAACATTCTTGTCGCGACTGTATGGGTCAACTATTTCTCGATATTCTTTCATGATACTTTAAAAATACGCTTTCCTTGTGCTTTCAAGGTAGACTCATTTTTTTATGTGAGTGCTAACAATAATTACCTAACTGTTTTTCGATATGAACTAGTTAAAACTATGCATGTTCACCAATTTATATGCGTGATTATGCATCCATGAATAACATCTTTTATATTGATTTGGGGCAAATGTGAAAAATTAGATTCTCTGAACTAAATGTAAAATGAAAATGAAATGAAAGTGCGTAACTTTTCAAGGAATTGTTTATGAGACATGTCTTTTTTGTTAAGTGAAGACTTGCATTCGAAAATAAATTCATCTTTTTTTTCACTGTAATCAGAAAATATCTTTCAAAATTTGAATCCCACACTGAGAAAAAGAGCAAAGGAGAATTAAAAGAGCATCCAAACTACAATTATTATATGGGTTGTTTTTCATAACGTTGCAAGGTAGGTTATCATGAATGCGATTGCTTACCTTTAAATGAAAAAAAAAAAAAAACCCGCCACGCGTCATTTCCCTTTGCTTACTAAATCTTGTCTCCTTTCACATTCAAGTACAGAGCGTTAGCGAAGGAATAATCATGTTTACTTCAATAAAAACATAAAAAAAAATAAATAAATAAAATATAGCAAAAAATCAAGAACATAAATTTCAGTGAATTCAATTTTTTTTTTATTACTTGGGGTTTCAGGTCATAAATAAAGAGATAGTTCACTTTGGTTATTTGGATAAAACACTGGAATATATTGGAGTTATTCAGGAACAGTATTTTATAATATTCAATGTTGCAGGTCGCAAGTATCTGATTGACAATATTGCACCAGCTTTTTTTGTTTAAAAATAATCAGATTTTCTAGGTTTTTAGAATTAAATTGCTTAAGAATTTTTTGAATTTTGCATCGCTTCCAGATCCATTTTAAGGAAAAGCGATATCATATCATAACAATCTTTATGTTTTTGTTGCAGTCTTGAAAGTAAAGAAACCTGGAAATTGGGATTACCAAGGATGTATTTATTATCAATAATATTCGGCAGAAAATCTATAAATCAAATCATTTTTCCCGGCCTGACAATGAAACTAACATGAAACTTGATGGACAGTATCGTATAACATTGTTATAAAGCCAATACAGTTTTTAAAAAAAATAATGCATACAAGTTTTATGTCTTGACATCTTCTTCCATTTCCTTTAAGCACAAAAATTATGAACTTTAGTTGCACTGAAATTCGTTTTGGGCTTATCACACTTACATCCTTTATTTCAGAGTAGAAAACACACGAGGAGAACATTTTTAATATACCGGTATGCAATGCACTAGAGTAACATTAAGCAATGTTGCAGCATATATGCAAAATATATAAAACCAATGCATACAGCTTCATGAAATGTTTTTTGTTGTTTTTTTTTTTATTTGTTTTTCAGTTGTATTTTTTTAACATCGCACTGTAGGAACATTATATTTCAATCTCATCAAACACATTATGGTCATCAATTCATGCAGAGAATTGTTTTTCTTTTCTTTTTTTTTTTTTCATTGCTAGTCGCGTTGGATTTTGTCAACTAGTTTCATTTGAATGTCATGATAGTGTTTGATTATAGATACGATGTAGTAGAATACACTTGCTCAATAAAGTAATATCGACTTCGCCCTAACTTATAGTTTTTGTTTGTTTGTATGAAAAGAGAATAGGCCAAGCAGAAAGCAGATTCGCTCTGTAAGAAATATAAGTGAATAAAACGGAACTTGGAGTCTGTGGAGGCCAGGAAACACTAACTTTTACTTCAATGTAACATGAACCAGTGCTTTTCAGGTGGGCCAAAAGCGATGCCTCAGAGCAGCAAACTAACCATCGGTGACAGAACTCAGATGAGAATAGTTGTGAGCTCAACGGGTGTTTAAACAATAGTTAAGCTCGACGCTGTTGTTGCTGGGTTGTTTTTTTTAATTGTATGTACGTTTTTTATTTTTATTTTTTTATTATTTTTGTCTGTATATGAACAAAAAACTCAATACATTTGAAACGAGATGTTTTCACCCAGATTTATTTGAGATTTTCAAACTCTTCATATAGCCAAAAATTGCTTGATTTAAAAAAAATCGCTTTAAAAAAAGGATGTCAATTTGACCTTAACGGGGCTTGCGTATAAATTTAAGCTAAATGGTGCTATCAGCCATGAGAATAGCGATAATAACAAAGATAAGGATTTTAATGTGGTCACTTTCAGATAGTCTTTGTATATCCTTTCTAATCTCTCAACCATGTTGAAATATTAAAAATCGTCAAATGTTGAAAGTTTGGAGAGAGATAGGTGATTCAGGACGTAAAAATCGCTCTTGCTTGGCAAAATTATCTTAAGATTGGCTGCCCAAAAACAAAAATGGGCTATATTAAACAAGTTAACAAACAATAGACTCTCTTTCAATGAATTTTCCTATTTTTATCTCTCCCACTTTGTCTCCCTCAGCTTTTGTCTCCTGTTCTGTTCGCCTTTCCTGTCTCCATCCTCATCCCTCAATCTCTTTCTCTCCTGTGTCTTCTAAAAAACATTTATTCCTCATTATTTTCTTCTCCCTTCTTTTCTCTTTTACTTTTTTTAAATCGTTCCACCGTTCATTTTCTTTTCCTCTCACCTCTTACACACCGTAATAATGTTCTGAGATTGTGAGAGCATGAGGACACTTTCTGCTTTAAAAATAATTTGAGCAAGATCTAGATCTAAATTTACTTAGTTGAACTCTTTATAACATTTCTCTATTCTTTTTTAATTCGTCCAATTCTCTGTGTATCATAAATTTCGTTGCCCGCAGATCCATTTTTAATTTTATTCAAGTTTGTTTAAATTGTAATGCTTGGCCACTCTAAGCCGCTCTGTCGTGGTCAAAAAGCTTTGAAGGAATTTCTGTCTCTCCACAGGTCAGACAGCTCTAATTGTCGGTTTAAATTTGTTTTCTTTGCACTGTCTTTTCTTAGGTTGAATAAAAGTAAATAACTTTTTCGTAACATTATAACTACTTAAATACTTAAAAAGAAATGTTATATAAATCTGAAATGGCCTCATGATTAGATTGATCGCTTAATAGAGCAAGCTAACAGAAATAATGTTGACACTACGCGTCTTTTTAAAAATAAATTGCTCATATTCATCTTCATTTTCTTGCGCAAGGTAAAGCGCAGGGTAAAGCTGAAAATAGGAGACTCCAGACTGCTTAGATCTGAAGGAGTAACACATTTACCCGAAGGCATGTCTCAACCAGATTATAAAAGAAGAAGAAGAAGAAGAAGAAGAAGAAGAAGAAGAAGAAGAAGAAGAAGAAGAAGAAGAAGAAGAAGAAGAAGAAGAAGAAGAAGAAGAAGAAGAAGAAGAAGAAGAAGAAGAAGAAGAAGAAGAAGAAGAAGAAGAAGAAGAAGAAGAAGAAGAAGATGAAGTTTAGAGAAGGAGGAAGAGAACAATCTGATGAACGTGACTAGAATAAGAATCAACCTATAGATGTGATGATAGCGGGAAATAGATCTTTTAGCTAAAATTACGGAAAAGGATGATAAAAAATGTCGGACGATAGAAGAGAAAAAGAGAGAGCAGAGATAAAGAAAGACAGACAGACAGACATGTTGTCATATAGATTGACAAGTTAAGAAAGGAAAAAAGATAGTCATGATGATAAAGGATAAGCATAGAAAGAAAGATGTGGTTTCTGATGCTATGCAATTTAGGTCTCTTATCAAATTTGATTTTAGAATTGACTGTACAAACTTATCAACTTATTGAGCTTCCAAATTTATCTTTTCTTAATTTAAAAATAGCAATAAAAAAAATTACAAAACAACAACATACTAATCCTAAGTAAAAATAAACATTTCTGATTGAGTTTTAAAAAGCATCGAACCGTAAAACGCAATAACTATAAAGAGAGCCCAATACTTTCAAGTCTGTTTACGCTTTGTTAAATCACTTTTGCTTGCAGTCAGTACAAGACAAAACACTGAGGGGGAAAAAAATAACAGAAAGGCTCTTCATTTTAAAACTCCTTGTCACTCTTTTCAATAATTTCAAATAGTAAAACTAAAAGAAAAACCAGAGAAATTAACAGCGCTCATTTTTATCCTCTTTCGGAAAAGCGACCTAAATTCAAAACTAAGACACACCAAACAGAAACTCTCAAAGCCCACAGTCGCATGCCCCACTCCCGGGCGTGATAATTTGTTTAGTTCTGTCGCGAACGATTCGCCCAGCACGGATTCCCAGAAAATGGCGACATTTTCAGTATTTTCCTGGCGCCTCGAGACTCTAATTTACAGCTCACCCTGAGCGGGGATGAGCAAGGATCATTCAGACTTACACCTGATCTTTTGGTGAAGATCCGGGCGGCTTGCTGGTAGTTCGGTAAAGATATTAATTAATGCGCTAACCTGTTTTAGCACCTCGGGAACATTTTCGCAGACTGTGTAACAAATAATATACGCGAGGGGAGAGATGGACTTGTGCTCTGTGAGGCCAGTATAAATATTCTAGGAAAGGGGGGCAGGGGGGGGGGGGGGAAGGGGAGAGGGCGAATTTGAACTATGGCTAAGCTTCGAGCTAGCACTAGGTTTTAAAGAGGACACAAGTGTGTGTGTGTGAGGGGGGGAGAGGAGGGCGAAGTAGAGGATTGTTGAGCCAAAAAGCAATAGGCTGTTCATTATTGTATAAAAATTCAAGACAAGAACAAAACAAAAAAACAAAAGAAACAAACATTTTTTTTTAAAAATGAGAAGAAACGCTTAATAATGTTGGCTCTCATTTACTTTATATCTGTAAATGGAAACTATTACTTGCCAATCTCATCCAACTGAATGTCAGTTGCTTTTACGAGCTTTATCACTATTTGGACAGAATGGACGTGTAAGAGGAATATCGTTTTCTTGATAGGAGAGGACATTGATAATTTTATTATTGATAATTTTATTTGTGTATTTAATTAGCATATGTTACTAACTACACACTAAAAAATATTTCTGAAACCGGAAATATTCATAAAATCCAAATAGTCTACACTGTAGTGCGCACCTAACAGACAAAACTCCTTTTTCCTATGAAGAAACTTAACTAAGCTAAACCACAGACGTTCTTCGTCCTTCCTGGCTGCCTAAGCTTAAGTGTGACAAACACTGGGCGGCTAATGTGTGAAAAACTAAAGTCTGTATCTTCCCCACACTAGAAAGAGTATGATGAAGAGGTTGTACTTCATGAGGAAATACAATCATGAATTTAAAGAAGCAAAAAATAAACTACAGCAAATTCTATTTGCTTAACATGTGGTAAAATAGGTAATGTACCGGCAGTCAGTAACGGATGATAATATTTTTTAAATGAGTACTATCTATGGCAAGTCTGCATTAAGCATACAATATCTTAATCATAAATACAATGTTCTAACATTTCCAATAGTATTTTCATCGAAATAACTAAGAATGGCGAAAACTCTTCTACTCAATGCTCTATTTTAGCCTAGTCGAAAATAAAAAATAAAATAGGACTATTATTTTTACTATAAAAATTAATACAACATATTTTCCATCTGTTACTACTACTACTACTACTACTACTTCTACTACTACTACTACTACTACTACTACTACTACTACTACTACTACTACTACTACTACTACCACTACCACTACCACTACCACTACCACTACCACTACCACTACCACTACTACTACTACTACTACTACTACTACTACTACTACTACTACTACTACTACTACTACGACTACTACGACTACTACGACTACTACCACTACTACTACTACTACTACTACGACTACTACGACTACTACTACTACTACGACTACTACGACTACTACGACTACTACGACTACTACGACTACCACTGCTGCTGCTGCTGCTGCTGCTGATGCTACTACTACTACTACTCTACTATTGCTGCTGCTGCTGCTCTTGGTGCCGTTCCACTATTATTACTATTACATCTACCACCACCACCACCATCACCCCTTCTGCTACTACTATTACTACTTCAACAACAACACCTACTACTACTACTACTACTGCTACTGCTACTGCTACTGCTACTGCTGCTGCTGCTGCTGCTGCTGCTGCTGCTGCTGCTGCTGCTGCTGCTGCTGCTGCTACTTCTACTTTTATTTCTACTTCTACAAGTACTTTTTTTTATTTTCTCTGATATTCCGTGTTAAGCTCCGAGGTCAGCTTTCAGACTAGTTCTAATCATTTTATGTTTTCTCTCTCTTTTTATAGAAACATAAATTTACCTCCTCCCTCCTTTTTCCTTCTTTCTCTCTCTCTCTTTCTCTCTCTCTCTCTCTCTCTCTCTCTCTCTCTCTCTCTCTCTCTCTCTCTCTCTCTCTCTTTATATTTTAGTCGAAAGATAAATGCGGAACGGGATAACAAAGGTGATTTCCAGCTCTTCCAGTATTTAGTAAACAGTGTTAATGAGATATTTTAGCGCTTTATCTGCTTTGCCAACGAGCTCACCTGTTTGTCACGGCCGCTGGCTTATAAATAAGCCTGACTACTGGTCACTGGTTCACACCTCTGACTGCTTCGTTTTTACGGCGACAAACCAGGCCCAACTTCGTGGAGAAACCTAGGATTTCTGTAAGGGTAAAGCAGGTGAGTACGTTGATGGCCCGTGGTTTTTAGGCATTGCTCTCTCTTAGTGTGAGTAGATTATACCATTCACTCAGAGATCAGTAGGCTTGATTAAATACTCAAAGTTCACGGGTGGGTAAGTTCTAGAGAAAAAAATAAGGTAATAATATATTGAATAAGTCGAGGCTCAGTACTAAAGAAAGAAAACATTGCGAATTCATCCTATGTCACATGACTGAGTTTTGATATTCTTCATCTTGGAATAGAATATGTGCAAGATTCCTAATTGAAGTTTTTCTTTACCTCAAGTTAAAAAATATACGGAAACATTTTTCTGACGTTCTTTTTTCTTTTTCTTTTTGTTTTGTTTTGTTTGAATTGCTATCATAATCATCATCGTCGTCATCATCATCATCATCATCGTATTACTATCATCTTTTTCTTTATCATCATAATTATCCTGATCACCATCACCATCGTCATAGTCATTATCATCACTGTGTTTTTCATCCTCATCATCCTACTCCCCTGCATCTGCAACATCGTTATCACAATCATCACAGAGGCTTAGGTCACCTGGCTGTGAATGAACCACAGTGTTTATCCAATGATTTTTTTTAAACAGTG
The DNA here is from genome assembly GCA_033675545.1 of Elysia crispata. Lineage (NCBI taxonomy): Eukaryota > Metazoa > Mollusca > Gastropoda > Plakobranchidae > Elysia > Elysia crispata. The sequence goes on from JAWDGP010002360.1 coordinate 821,085, forward strand.
AGGTACCTCACTATCATGAGCGTCATTATAATCACCTCAAACATCATAAATATTATGTCATATTTAACAGTTTTGTCACCATCGTTATTCTTATTATATTTATTTCATTATCTTTATGTTGGTTTTATTATCAAATTACTATCACAGTCTATCAGGCGATATTTTCATTATCGTTATAGAGACCAAAACCCTCATAACGACCCTATTAAACCGCCATAGCTTTGACAAAAGCCTAAAACTTTGAGTGGTTCGTTTTTCTTCAAAAACCAGAATTATTCTACAATTTGTAATACAACAAAAGATTATTCTCTACATCACGTTTTTATAAAAGCAGGTAGGTTGTTTCTTTTTTTTTCTTTATCAGATTTTCCTCAGTTTTTTTCAAACAGGTATAATAAACTTTTATTAATATAATAGCAATTTTCGAGGTTTAATATTAGATGTGGATGCACAATTTCTTTGAAAACATTCAGCTCATTACTTTTCTCGACTTACTAGTCACTGGTAATCAAAGGTGCATCGATGCATCTCTGCAAGGCCGAATCGGCCTATATAGGATATAAAATATTTTGCTACTTTATTTTCATTGTCAATTTCACAACTATTGTGGCTTTCATTTTGATTAGAAACAAAGATCAAGGCAAAATAGAAATTGCATGGTTTAAGCTTTGGGTAGTCCTCGGAAGTTTGCCCAAAATTAAAGTAGGTTGGCTAAATACTTTATTAAAATATTAGAATAATTATTGCGCACAAGATTTATCTTGATCATATTCAATATTAACTGGGCTCCATCTTTACAATATACAAAATCGGTGTTGGTTTTAGTACTTCAAATATTTCATGTAATATTCTCTATGAAATTAAAATGAGTTTTTTGTGATATTTCTTTGTTCAACTGCAAAGTTGGTAAACTTGGTAATTTTTCATGGTTAACCTTAGTTCTCTCTGTACTTTGATTGAACGCAGTATGAAATTATCATTTTCAGCCTTAAATCCCACCCCCACCCAAGAAATATTCTATTTCTCCACTTTCATTTTCCACAACTGTTGATTATTCCTATGTTTTCAGAAATCTTTGTGCTACGTTTCTATCCTTTCTTTTATATTCTAAGACCAAGTTAGATACTTCTTTCCATCCAAAGGTGTAAATCTTTTCTTTCTGTATTTTCTAATTACAAAATCGTTATATCTTGAAGACTTTCTTTACACCTGAAGGTTCTCTCGCAATTATCCATGCTGTTCTAGATGATCTCAGAAACTTCAAAAAGAATCCGCAATCCCAATATGTCACTATATTCGATCAGGTTTGATCTCCTGGACATTCCGCAAAGATGTGATACGGTGTCATCTCTGTAAGTCAAAATGTTTTTATGTTTTTGTACTTTCAAACTCTCAGACACTCAGGTAGATTCTGAAAAATCCCAATGTGTGTATGTTTTTGCAGGTTTGATTTCTCAGAATGGCCAACACGGTTAGGTTTTGTGAGATGAATATTGGTTTGCTGAATTCCAATGAGCATCTTGCAATACCAATTGCAAGTGCCACATGCCGCATAGCCTTTGTGAATTCAACAGATATTCGTGATTCCCAGTTCCAGTATGGTCTGGACTAAAACACATGTACATCTACATGTGCATCTTTAAAAAAGGGTTCAAATTTCACCTCTCGCCTGGAAGGATACATTTCTCATTGAAGCTTTTGGTGTAATGCTGACGTCTCAGTTGTATGGTATACTGAACTGGACATCCGTTACACTATTTGGTTCAATCTGAGTATTGGCTGAGGACTTCACAAAGTGTTAACTTTTTTCTGTCATGCACGAGAATTTCGTCTAAGCTAGTAACATGGAATTTAAAGAATTCATGAAATGTAGGGTTTTATGATCCACCATTCTTTTAAATATAAATCACTAGAAGTAATAACAAATTTTAACGAGCGTAAAAGTCATTTTAAACATGGAATAAAAAAAAAGCAGTAACGGGCTCAGTTTATTGTAAACAGAATAAGAATAAAATTACAATTTTCTCTGGAGTCTAGAGTGCAACATAAATTAAATGCTACGTTGTTATAAAACTATTTTTTTCAACGCTGCCTTATAATTGTTTTTCATGTGTTTACATTGTAGAGTTGTTATATAGAGTCTTGACAAATCCTACATTAAGACTCTCACGTCGATTGGAGCTAGAAAGATGAGTTCCTCCGTGTTTGTTATGCACACTATGGAAAAATAACTACCACTGAAGAATGTCTTCTCCTTCCTCTAATATACTACCCCTATTTTGACTTCTAGATTGGAGAGTAATGATAACAGCGTCACTTACCGCTTACACAAGTATAATTACTATGAGCATATTTATGCTTTTATAAACAAATAAAACAAGCTGAAAACCCCGTTCCACAAACAAGACCTTGGCGCCAATTTGCCAATGTTGGGGTGCGTGTTCCTATTAAGTAGGCTCATAAATGGTCTTATAAATCTATCCTTTTACTTACACGATCCAGATATGTATGTCTCCACCTATCCATCTCTATCTAGAATCTAAATATCTCGATAATTCTGATTCTAAACAAACATTTAAGTTATAGAACATAATCCTTTTGTAACAAAGGAAATCGGTTCATTCGTCGCCTCCCCGACCTGTTTTAGATCGCTTTAAACGCTTATTAGAAAGCTGTAAAATTTTGGACTAAGCATGTAAAAGTGCACTGCCTTACGGGAATTCTTAGCTGCGCAGTTATTTAAGCTAGATCTACATGATACTGAATGTTTTTAAAAAATGGGGAAATAGATTTGGATTTTACAAAATGGCGCGCGAAATTGGTGATGGTAAGTCAGCCTATGTTGACGTAACAAAGCATTTTGAGGAAATCGAGGAAGGCAGTTTGCGTTGATTTTTGTATGATTAAGAACCTAGCCACATGAATGCTGTAGAAGCCTGCAACGTTTCAAAAGTGTGGGTTGGGTAATAACGGAGGAGTTCTCAGTCAAAGCCTTCCAGCTTCCAAGTCCGTTTATTTACATATATATATATATTATATATATATATATATATATATATATATATATATTTTTTTTTTTTTGGGATGTCTTTTGCTGAAAGAAAATACTTCCCCTTCAAGCATATAAGAATTAATTCTTTGAATTCTGCCCGGTATACGTACATCCCTGAAACCATGGTTATGTCATTAAATGAACGTATGTAGCTCTCCACTAAGATCATTTCAGGTTTACTTTATAACAACATAGTAATGAACATTTATCACGCACGAAGAAAACGTGCAATCTTCAAGTTTACCCACCGACTAATGTGAGACTCGAATCCATGCAGATTGACCCTAGCACATTTCAAAGGAATTGTTTTATCTTGGAGACCCCCGCTAACATGATTTCTTAGTAAATGAAGCAAACAACACGTTTGCTCCAAGTGGCTAAAACGATTATCGATTATTGATTTTAGAAGATGCGCAATGTAGCTTAATTAACAGACAACAACAAAAAACCCATAAAAGCCAGAGCTCATTTTTCAATACGAAACCGTGTATTAGTAAAAGCAGAATACAATATGACTTCATTCATTTTAAATGATCCATCTTAAATTGATATATACAACTGTATGTCTTGAAACGAAACACATTTGTAAAAATATTTTTCTATAATTGGCAAAGGGAGACATTAATTCTATCAAACAATCATATGAATGAAAATGTGTTTTCAAACAATCATACATTTTATTCGTGTTTTAACTGAATTATCTCATTCTCAATAAAATGTGACAGGTAACTTATAATCTTAGCAAAGTACCTAGGCCTAACAAGTTTTAAGCATTAGCATATTTATCAAATTATTATTTACTGAGCTCGGTATGATCTTTTATCACTAGCTTACTTGTATTTTTTTAAAGTTTCAAACGAAATATATATATATATATATATATATATATATATATATATATATATATATATATATATATATATATAAAGTTGTGCGTCAAACAACATAAAAAAACAGTGCTCGACAAAAAAAGGAGCGTGGTATATTTATATCTATCTATCTATCTATCTATATATATTTATTATATATATATATATATATATATATTTTTATATATATATATGTAAAGAAACAAAAAAGCACTCCAGATCTTGGATATTAATCTCTTTCACAAAGGCAGTAAAGCTAGCGATGCATAACCGATATCTACATTTTTATTAATGGAATTTAAAAGGGATATGGAAGAAAATAAAATAAAAATAAGAGAACTGGGAAACTAAAAGAAAAAGACAGAGAGCGAGAAAGGTGCGAAGGAAAAAAAAGGGTTCGGTGAAGAATGAGAGACTAGAGAGAGAGAGAGAGAGAGAGAGAGAGAGAGAGAGAGAGAGAGAGAGAGAGAGAGAGAGAGAGAGAGAGAGAGAGAGAGAGAGAGAGAGAGAGAGAGAGAGAGAGAGAGAGAGAGAGAGAGAGAGAGAGAGAGAGAGAGAGAGAGAGAGAGAGAGAGAGAGAGAGAGAGAGAGAGAGACAGACAGACAGGCAGAGGTATAGACAGACAGAAATAGATAAAAGTGAGTCAGGAAGAAGGTAAGAAGGTAGAGAGAATTTATAAGAGGATAGAAAAGGAAAGGATGGGTGAAGGAAAAATGGAAAATTATAATTGTTAACGTCTGAGAAGCTTAATCACTAAATACAAGGCTTTGGTGTAGGGGCAAATATATTACCTACGGCTTGGCATCAAGCACGATTAACAATCGTATTAGTTGAAGTTCAAGATGAATACACAATAAGTCAAGTGCACAGAATGAAAAGAAAATTATTGTCCTATAACGTCATAAAGAATGGAAGCCTGGTGTTTTGAATGTGTAGTTTGCAGCTACCACTGTCGTTTTTTGTTTTTTTTGAGTTTTCTTTTTTGACAACATTAATCAGTTCTGACTGCGTGAAGTACTTGTTTTCTTGTTCTTATTTTTTTTTTACAGGTGATGAGGTACTATCACTGTATGAGCTCGCCCCAGAAACAAGACAAGTTTATAGATTCAATCCACTACATTTAACGACGAAGTTGAGAAGAAAATAATATAAAGCGATTTTTTTAACGTAAACGTATTGTTTAATTTTTTTTATGTAGTTTAAAAAAAAATAGAAGCCGGTAAAAGGACTTGTAATTGAATTTTTTAAATTCAATATCTTTTGCTTGTGTTCTTTAGAATAGCATAGGAATTAAAATCTTAACGATGTTATTTTGAGACAGTTTTATATGATTTCATATCGGTCAAAGATAAAATTAAAGTCTGTAGGAATTTTCTTCAAAGCGGTTGCCAAAATACATGTACATGTAATTCCTTCTCTCCCAATATCATTAATGCATCTAATGACATGATCTCAGAGTGTTCAGATTTTACTTCATGAATCATTTTGAAAATCCTTTGTGTGTATCCTAACGTTTTCGTCAATTTGTACTTTGTAGAAATTTGCTTTTTTCCTTGTATATTTTGGCGAATTAAAAAAAATTGTTTACTTACCACGGATCTTTTTTCCTAAATATTTTTTATGTATACCAGAGCATGTGCATTTGTTCTGTAGTAATACTACTATAACTTATGTAAGGAATATTTATTCCCTTAAGAAAAAAGCAAACATTCTCACACTTTTCTAAACATTGATACGGAGTTACACTACAGTGTGTTTTTGGTTCTCTTGAGTTGCGTAGTTTTTTAAAACAGCAGTGTAAATGTTTATTATGCACTATTGTATCTATTGTGCAAAACTCAGGATCAATCTTTAAAAATGTGAGAGAATGAAATGTATTTTTTAAGGGAACAAAACTTCTTTTAAAAAAATTTGAAATAAGGACACAAAACTTCCAGCAATTTGATTAGAACGAATTTGCAAAAAGGGCTCTAAATTTTTACATGATCCAAGATTTCAAATTTGACATTGACGCATCCTGTAACAAGTTATTTGTTGGTGCGTTTATTCAATTATTGCCTCCACCCGTTGCCAACTCGGATAAAATAGGCAGGAAAAAGAATGATGTTATAAGATTAGTGTTTCTAAACAATCTAAGAGCAATAGCATCATGGCTATCTGCAAATGTTGCAACAAGTAGATCCGATGAACCATACTCCAGCAAATAACAGCAAGATTGCATCAAGTCGTTTTTTTAAGTCGCTAATTCTTTCCAAAACATAATCAACCATCACGCTTGCTCTAGCGGCGGGGGGTTAGTTATTAAGAACCAGTTTTGTTGTATTGTTGGGAGGAAGTGATATCAAAACATGGCATTGCGCTACCCCACCCGTTGCTAGCCAGTGCGTTAGTTTCATCTAGAGGTTTAAATAACGGTAAAAAAAAAAACTAGCTTTACAAAGGAAAAAAGACAAGAATAAATACCCGCTATCCAAAAAAGAAAAAAAAAAAACAAAACAAAACGGAAACACAGAAGTGAACTCAGTATAAAGTTGACAAACAAAAAAATAAAAAGAATCTCAACTCATGATTGGGTGATATTTTAGGAAGGTATTTTCACTTACACAAATCCATTTTTGTTTTTTTTTCAAAATTAAAAGCATTTTTCCAAAGATAACACTTTTAAAATAAAATGACCATTAGGGAACCAGTTTTAAAACTTTATACAGTATTGGATTCTAAGAAAACTCGTATATTCTCAATAATATTTAAATGTCCTTCAGGATGTGGTTCTTTCTTTCTTTCCTATTTAAACATTAGAGTACACGTATAAATCTATAAAACAGTATACGTCATGATGCCAGTTATAAACTTGATTACAGTGCCAGTTCCATAGAATCTGCCCACGATTTAAAACTAAAATGGCGATGCGTTGATCACTACGGCCATAGGCATCAGTGGTGATTAGGGTATGGAAGGCTAATTTGAAGAATTATCTACCCTGATGTAATGCTAATCTTTGGGGATTATCCGCCCTTTTATCAAGAAACGTACGGTGCCGGGCAGTTAGCAATGTGAGGCTGTCATGAAATTGTATTGGAAACTCATTGTATAAAGCATTTCTTTTCAAAACACTGTGAAAAGCTACAGAATCTTAGACGGTTTATGGAAATGGCTTTTATATTTATCCACGTACATGTATTTTTTTTTAACTTATGTTACAATATTAAACATATAAATACATGTGCATGTAATCCTCTTTTAATCGCAACTTCCTTCATTGGCTTTAATTTTAAAAAAAACACCACTTAGATGGGTCTTTTTTTCTCTTTTTTTTTCGGATCTATCTAAGTCTTCTCAATTTCACTAAGGTTTATCTTAAGGATAAGATGAACAATTGAGCCCTAGTCCCAGCTAGGCATTTCAAGGACCTATAGGTCGACAATCATTGTGTATTTTCTGCATTCTTTTCTTTGCAACGATCTCTTATGCCTTTCTGCCAAACAACGTGGCGACACGTGTAGTTGCTATGGAGACTATAGGACTTAAGCAACAAGCTCTGATGCCTTTCTGCCAAACAACATGGCACCATTTACATGCTATGAAGACTATCCGATAGATTTGACAATTATGAGTTTCGATAGAAAATTACATTCTCACTATCTCAGAGAAACAATCAGAGGAGGTTGCAAGAGTTATAGAAAGACAGAGGCATCCGCCAAGCCAAAAGTGGGGCAAATAAGACGAGCAGCAGTAACACCTAGTATGTGTTATTTCCTCAACGAAATTTCTCTGCCACATCTGGTAAAAACATTCCGCAAACATCAAATGTGTGACAAACATTGATCTTTGTGAATCCACATATAGAAATCAAAGAAAGAAATTGCTATCCACAAAACCTACAGCTTATAGCTATATATTAACAGGGTTCCACTGATGATATGAGAATAGGGGCCATAAAGCTTTTATTTTATTTCAGATTAAGGGATTTAGTCTGTAGACATTATATAGGCTTATATAATTCGTGGAAGTTTTCAACAACTAAGATTAGTAAGAAACTCAGCAAGTCATGGAAACCCTTGAAACATTTTGACGTGCCTGCATACTGGTTTACAGCTAATCAACTTAGACTTGAGGAGGTAGTAGAGAGTTTAAAATAGACACCACAAATTCATATTCACATTCTATGACTTTTTTAAAAATACTTTTTACAATCTAAGTATACAATAGGCAGTGGTCCAAGAGCAGACGATTCTTTAGTGAAATTCCTGCTAAAATTTTCATTAAATTTTTATGTCCAACTAATATAGTGTTTGTATTGAAGGAATCAGCAACAGTATAAAGGAAATATCTCTCCTCCTAGATCACAGATTTAGATCAATTTTTAAAACATAATAATATAACTTTGCTACTGGTCTTAAGTCTAAAATAAGCAAAAGATACAAGGTATCAATCTTAAATCACTGTCAAGCAGATTGAATCCCTAAGTCACCTCATGAGGGTGTGGATTGAGTCAATGAGATATCTACAAGACCCTACATGAAGATTGATAAGGGGTTAAGAAATGACTTGCACTCTAATTCAGCTCAAGGAGGAAACACATTGTGAAACATGAGTGAGGAAATGAAGGAATCTGCAGGTATGGCCTTTTTTTAAATGAAGTTTCGTACCTTTTGCACTCTGCATTGATGAATTAATGTCCCAGACAAAATTGTTCCAATTATTGTGCATTATATGCATTGATGGTTTTCATTCATTTCAATGGTGTTAGATTGTAAGCAAAATAATGCTGTTTTTGTTTCTTTAAGTCTTTATTGCTGCCAGAAAATTGTTCCAGATGAGCAAAAAAGAGGGTTATGAGAGAATTTTCTAAACCTCAATATAAAAATAGTTTTCTAAGAGATCTTCAATAGTTATAGAGATTTCGGCCTTGAGTCGATCTACAAAGAGCAATCCTGATATGAACTACAAGTGCAACAATAACATTTAAAAAAAAATCAACTTATGCATTCATACAAACTAGACTATTTTATCTTTGTTAACACTATTTAGAGACTAAAATAATTACATTTTTTTTGCAATCAAAATAAATGTATTTTCATAATATACTCATAAAATTGAATCATATTCATAGAATGAACTCAAAGCTTTCAATCCTTAATAGGTGATAACAGTATTGAAACTCCCATTATTTCAGTACCTTTTGAGTCATTTCTGTACTACTCTAAATGCCGGAGTCAATATCAATTGTGTAATTGATAAGAAAAAGCTAAATAATTGACATGTGTAAATGCATCTGTTTCATTGACCTTTGGCAGGTGTAACAAATACCTGATTTTTTTTCCTTTATGTCCAGTGCTTTTCTTGCGCATATCATATTACAAGCAGTAACATGTAGACAAAGCCATTCACAGCTAGTTCATGAAAAGAAAGGTTTGTAACTGCCTAAAATTATGATCTGTTTTAGATTAGGTGATTTCATTAATTTCAAATATATAACCTTATTAATTTTAAACATTATTTAAATGCTGAAATACTTACAAATTCTTTTTAGACAACCCTTTGAAAATAACCGATTGGCATCCAAGTGCTACTGCCCTTGAATGGAAAAATATTTAAGGTCTGTACTACTATATAGTTCTCAAAGATAACTATGTACTTTATGGGTTTATATTTAATAAATTCCAAACATGTTTTCGGAATTCAAGCTTCTCCTCTTTCAAAAGATCAAAATATATGCACGAATATTGCATAAATTTGTACAGCTGGTAACAATATTATGTTTCCTGTGAGCTTTTAGAAAGGAAAAAGCAACACAAAGGCAGATTTTTTCATTGCAAATTTATTTCTAACATGGACTTTTTATCCCATTTTAATTTATCTATTAAGATTGATACATCTGCAGAAATGTAAACAGTTAAAAAAGATAGAAAAACAAAAAACAGAAACTGACACTTGGTAAACCCATATTGTATAAAATACAAAATTCAAAAACAAAAAAAAATAATTAAGATTTTCTTTCCAAGTTCATTTTTCTTAACACAACACTTTAAATCTCCATCCCTTGATGAGTGTTTGAATCAGAAATATATTCTTACAGCAAAGATTGTAAATATATAACTATCACCCTAAAAGAGCATATTCCAAGTCTAAAAAGTAAACAAAAATTTTCTCCATCTATACCATTGTGAGAACTTGTTAAAAAAACATTTTCAATATAATTATAAATGCAAAAAGCATAGTTTGACTGGGTTAGACACAAATTGAAAAGCAAGCATTGATGCTGGTAGTAGAAAAAATATTTCTTTTAAAAAATTTTTCGACTTCATGTATCATTAACAAGACAGTAAAGCTCATTTAACGCTATGCAGTTGTTTAAAATACCTTCAACAGTTTCAAATAACTACTCACAATTTCTCATAATATAAAACAATGAATGTGCAAGTTTTCAAACATACTGAACAGTTCCACATTTCAAAAAAATGACCAGAATGTCATTCTGTAAGCTACAATAAGATTTTCATGAATGTTGAAAGTCATAAAACTCTATGACAAGAAAAAAAAATATACTCTTAAGAATGAGAATTTACTATGAGCTTTTCCATCCTCAGTGGAAATCTGCTAATGACTCATGCCTTGATGTAGATTTGTTCATTGATCAGATTGCTCTGGTGATCAACTAGGTACCTGAGGGTTTTCAAATGAGAGGGAGAGAGAGAGAGTGGTGAGCATAATTCAGACATAGAACAGTGTGTTCACCTCCAGACGTCCTCAGGGTTTCATTTCACACTTGTTAGATGCATCAAGAAAAATATTAGGCTCTTCATAGCTTCACAGAAGGTTTTCTACATTTTCTTGTGTCAGGAAAATTAAAGTGCAGTTTATCAAACATTTACCTTTCTTCATGCTGCAAAATCACTGTATTAGTTGTAATGAAAGTTTCAATTTAATATTTTTAACTGTTAGAGATACTTGCCCAAGAGGTTAAAGAATAGAGAGTTATGATGGATTCCCTTGCATAAGTAAACCCTGTTCAAGCCAGCACCTTAGGCTCACTACAATTGCAAGAATTCCAAACTTATAGCTAATGAAAAATAAATTGAAAAGAAAAAAAAGAGACCCAAGCCAATGCTAAGGATAATCTCATATATTAAAACATAAAGTAATGAAAATCAAAATCAATTTCTGTAAAAAAAAATAAGATCAATTTTTTTTAAAAAAGCATATATATGGGGTCTGGGGGGCATGCTCCCCACAACAGTGAAAAAAAAAAAAAAAAAAACTACAACAAAGTCCCAAATTTGCCCTAGAGACTGTCAGAACTGTGACAGTTGTTAAAAAATTTTAATGTCTGGTCTTTCTAGTCCTTTTCATCAAAAGATATAATATATATATAATGATTTATGACACATCCAAAACACTAACAAAATCTCTCGTGTATGCCTATTACCTGGCTGTTGAAAACTGCATTTCAGCTAACAAGCCGAATGAGATACTTCTAAAGCTCAGAACTCAGTATTCACTTCCTTTTTATTCTTAATCGTTAAAAAAAAAACTACAAAAAAAGAAGTCTATAAAATGAGATGTAGGTTGCACTTACTGGAGACAGTGGTGAACAAACTTGATGATGATTTGTAAGTGAACATCTTTCATTTGCATCTTTTTCAAAAGCTCTGGAAGTTTTACTGTAGAAAGGCAAGAGAATCTCATCATTGCAGAAACTTTCACACAGATATAAAGAAAGTTATAAATTACCCAACATACATAGCTTTGCACAGGGAGTAGGGCAGTAGGTCTTGAAAAAGGAAGCAAAATTTAGCTAATCAGGTAGCATTATGTGATTTTTCTAGCCATCCAAAACTTAAGAGATGATCTAAATTATCAATAATTGAAACAAGAATTTAAATTTAAAAACATTTAAAAAAAAGAAAATCCAAAATAATAGAGCACTCACTTGTATTAAATCATGTGCGGTTTTTTTCACAAACTTGTCCAAATACTGGACTGGCAATTAATAAGGCAAATTCAAATAAAACTTATTCACGCCTAATTGAAATTTTTGCCTTCTTACCTTGTTACAACCAGTGAAGGTGAACATTTACCTTTAGCTGCAGACCAAACAAGCTAATTATGGTGACAATAATTACAAGGTTCCAAACTCTGATGTCATTAGTCTAATTTGGGCCTTTTCAGTTTTCATTTATTTATATCCTCATATCACAAACTTGATACTTATATTAATTGAATACTTTCAGATTGTTACTGTTTGGCAATAATTATAAAGTAATCACACAGTAAATGATATGCAAAAATGCTGAACATACCAAACATGCGGAGAAGATGAACTACCCCATAGACTTGCGATGGAGTAACTGGCCCGCGAGCTTTCACGTCTGCTGGAAGCAGTTGCCAGCCCAGAATTCTGTCCATCGCATCTTCTCGGCCATGGGATGAGCCGAGGGTGAGACTCTCAGTTCCTGCTGCGCTAAGAGGGCCCTCCTTACCGTTCACCTTAAGGTAAAAAGTTATAATTATATAAGAAAAAGTATAGAGTTTTCCCCAGGGTTGTTACTTTATCTGGGACTTCATGAAGGTATCAATGACCTTGTTGTATCAGAAAAGCCCTTTCACTACCAGGCCTTAAGAGATATATGCATACATAATTTTTCACCCTATGCAATGTATTGCGTTCATACTTTTATACTGTTCATACACATTCACACAAACGATCCAAAACACAAAAACAAGCGTATTACCTTCATTTTTTTTTATTTTGGCTGATTAGGGGAAAAGAGTTTGTAAAGCAGGAGACAAAAGTGACCTTAAAACTCCTTGCTTCTGAGCTTGAGGCTCAACTTTTTTTTTTTATCTATGAGGGGTCAGGTTCAAAATAAAAGAGCATCAAAATACTTTGGCATGACCGATGCACTAATTAATCTTTGAAACTCTTTACGTACGTAGTACAGTAGTCTCCGGATAAAAGCACGCCAGTTAAAAACAGGCTTCGGTTAAATACACGCTGAAGCGGTCTGACCGATTTTTTACTATGTAATTGGTATACTTTAAGCGCACGCTACATCGCTTAAACGCACCCTTTGAAATTATTAAATCGGCATTGCTTACTGTACCCGGTAGTAAAGGGGACAAAATATCCACGCTATTACGGCAAATGGCAGCCTGGAAACCGTGCTAGCACATCATACCGGTACACGAAGGGAAGGGGTGGAGGACAAAGGCCTTACACCAGTATCGTCGTATAGATCTATCTAATCACACAATGCCCTCTACCTGAGCCATGGGATCGGCCGCAAGCTTGGAAGGGTAGGGAGGGGAGGGTTTGAGTGGAGCACAGGCAAGGTGATGCAATTTTCGCTGCTTTGTGTCTGCCTGGTCAGATCTATCTATTATGGCTAGTATCCTCTCCCCTCCTCCCTCGCTTTTTGCGTTGCACGGTTGTCTGAGGTTCGAGCCTGGTGTCAGGCATCATCTGTGTAAAACAAGTCTAGTCATAGTCAAGATCGGTCGTTCACTCATTGCGATTTCATCCGTCAGTAGCGTTGTGCAGTCTTCACTCTCAGAGTCGTCTCCTGTTTTCATTGACATACTCGATACATACATAATGACTACTCACAAGACATTACCGTTGGAAACACAACTTAAGATTCTAGACATTTTGTTCATGGAACTTCAATGGTCAATGTTGTTCCCTCTTACGAATTTCGTTATTTCAATGTTGTTTAATTAAACCAAAGAATAAAAAACAAAAAATAAAAATAAAGAACCCAAAACGTAGCTGAACTCAAAGGTTTAATAACCTGCCTTTAACGTCATATGTGTGTAAATCAAGGGAAATAACCCTGCATTTTTGCAGTGTCATAAGGGAAGTAACCAAAATTTTTTTCATTACTTTTTATAAACGCACGCTATTGAAGCCTCCCGAGGACCGTGCGTTTATCCAGAGACTACTGTATTACCAATTCCAAATGTTCACTTTTTTTACCATTTCTCTTCTCAATTAGGTTGGCTGGTATGAAATGCAATGTTAAATAAATGTGTCAACAAGCTTATCCACCTAAATTGATCTCATGTTTAAAATTTATCAGGTAAAAAAGCAAACACCTTTTTCAAAGAATACCTGAGGATTCTACAGTCTCTATTACAAAACTTCAGTGAAAACAAAGAAAAAGAAAATGTCTGTCAAGTTTTATCTAGTATTAATTATATGAAAACAAAAAGCAAACTTAAAAAGGCACTGATTGACCCTAGAGAAATATTTGTGTTTAATTTTTTTTTCACACAGTTTAGATAAACTTATACTTATAATATTGTTAAGGTTTTTGTAAAAAGCTTCCACATGCATGTTTGTATTGCTAGATAACAGCTCTGTTAAACACAAGACTTGTTATTTACAGAACTACTACAATTGCCAATAAAACAAATTTAAAACAGTGAAACAACAAAAAGATACGTTTTCTATTCATATTAGTCATGTAAAAATTGGTGAAGATAATTTTGTCACAAAGTAAAAAAAAATCAGAAATGAGATTTTAAAAATAAATACAGTTCTATTGGAAGCATTTTTTAAACAAACTTTTGCTGCTTCCCACTAAAATTACAGCCCAAAAAACAAACATTTCAATACAAAAGAAATAGAATGAAAAGGAATTGATAATGGATTAAAGTCATGTGCAATATAGTAAAAAAAGACATTAAAACAAATGCCCAGGTTACCAAAGCAAGGCTTTTACAGATAACATATTTATCTTGCTTTACTAAGCAGAGACATTCAACCAAAGGCACATCAAGTGCACAACCGGAGCTTAAAATGCCAGTTTCCATTTGAAAAAAAAAACACTGTGTGGGAAGTGAGGGGGCTCTAAAACACCAGATACATATCTGTGAATAAATTTTCCACTTACCTGACTTGGACCAGGTAGGCTGTCGGCTACTGGCTCATTATCCACATCACTGACAGGCTCTTGCTTAACAGGCAAACTCTCAGATACCTCGACCACATCAAAATGAGAGCGGCGACGGGTTCGCGAAGCAATAGGTATGATGACTTGGTCCTCTTCCCCTCTGCTGGCCAACAAATCTTGACCGTCTGTTGACCTGCGGGTCACTTTAGCTGGTGAATGCTCCTTTGACAGATAAAACATAAAATTAAATCAGAGATATTTTTGCTCATCAGCAAATTAGAGTGACTAGAAAAGCAATAAGGATTGAGATTTATCAACTGCATGCATAAATTAAGAATGAGTACGTTGAAAGGGTATTTAAAAAGAAAAAAAAGAGATGAAAACTTGTATTTGAGTATGCAATTAAACACTGAGACATGGAGAGTGAAAAGGAAATGTAGAAAGGTGCTGTAATAACAAATTAAGGAATGTAGTAGCAAGGAAAAGAGAGAGAGAGATTTTTATTGAAAAACCTAAAAATAAGCTTTGACAATGATACAAAAAAAAACATTTTATTTTTTCATTTCATAAATATCTCACTGGTAAATTGAAACTAGATGGCACTCCAACAGCGGAATTTTAGTTGTGCCTAGCTGAAGACGAGTGTGACTGAGTGGCTTTAGTTCACTTTATCTGCTCCCTACCTGGTATGATGGAGACTTAGGTACCTAGTAATTAATGCTCTAAATTGATATGTAATTCCAATGCAGTGTTCATTTTTTTTGAAAATAGGTAAATAAACAGCGAAACTGGATTTTGAAAAAAGAATTGTGCCTTTAGGATTAAGGATTTCCAAATATATAATGTTAAAGAGGGCCCAAAAAGGAGTTCATAGTGAAAGTGAAACAAGTCGGTTAAATATAGAAAGATTAATTTGTAATCATCATTTTAGTAAAATTTACATTAAAATATTCCTTGGAAATTCATATTAATTCTACACCAAATATTTAGTCCATTTATGCATTCATTTAGATGTTATAGGTGTAAAAGTCCATGCAGTTCAAACAATGAGCAGCTTTTGAAAATCACAACACCATTATTTTGGTTGCGGCAATCAAACAAAAAGATGAATAGGATACGAAATTTTCTACAAAGCCAGAACATACCTTCAATTTTTTTTAATGAACTAATCTGGATAAAGCTTTGGTTATAGATATTAAATCAAACTTAAAATGAAAATGGCAAAGACAAATTTAAAAATATCCTTTCATAAGACTGCTTATAGAGAAGGTGAAAATTGTGAAAAAAAATTTTTTTCTTTAAAGTAAACTTTTGCTTTGTCTGCTATTAATATCACTCTTAGATGATGATGACCATTATGTAGATGAAATGATCTTAAAAATTGCAATTTTGCGCATAAATTACACCTGAGAATCTCATATCTGGCCTATGCTCACCCCAGACAGGTGTCCCCTAGGTATGTTAACTATGATCCCTCAACCTGCGCTACTGCCCGACTAATGAGTACATCTCTTCACTTGCAGTGCCACAGGTATGGTTTCACCATTGGCTTTTCCAGTTTGGGAAATTAAATACAAATAATATCAAACTGTACCTCTTTTTGAGATGTTTTAGCAACTGGATGAGAAGATGAACTTGAGCTTGGTTTGGATCTCGCCGCTGTTGTAGAAGGCTGCTCAGGCGAAAAGTCAAAATGTGCTGCTTGCCGAGTCAACCTTCGAGGGGGAACATCAAGCATAATTTCTGATTCCCCTGAAGATGATGGTGATGGTGAACGGGACTGACGATACCGTTTCTTCCTATCAGATTTTCCTTTGATTGGGAAAATCTTTTTTGACTCACTAACTTCCTTTGAAGACCTGAAAATATAAATATGATGGTCACTTG
The DNA here is from genome assembly GCA_033675545.1 of Elysia crispata. Taxonomy (NCBI): domain Eukaryota; kingdom Metazoa; phylum Mollusca; class Gastropoda; family Plakobranchidae; genus Elysia; species Elysia crispata. The sequence goes on from JAWDGP010002360.1 coordinate 837,792, forward strand.
AGTGCAGCGTGGAAAAGAGATAAATTGACTTTAATACCAATATGTGAACAGAAGAGGATACAGCAACTTGTTCTATAATTTCAAAACATCATTTCTTTCCTCTAACAGATTTAAAAGACAGTAGAGCGATGGTGAAAAAAAAAAAGGGTTTAAAAGGTTAAAACATTTATGCTTTACATCTAAAAATGAATGCCTCATTGATGGACACTGGATCTATCATTCATTACAAGTCCACATTTTTATCGTTTAATATATTTCTAATAAACTCAACTCAATAATAAACTTAAAAAAAAAATTTAAATATTAGACTTTTCTAGATATTTCACAAATATTTGTCGTATTTAGAAAGCATCAAGACACACTGATCTTTTCTCCAAATGTTGTTTACATTCTAAAAAAAAAATATCAAATGATCACAGTAATTAGGACTTTGTAAATCCACATTTCATGTCCAATAATCTCATTAGTCTGCAATATTAATTAAAAAAATTCTTTCACAAGACTGCTTGTAGAGAGACTGAAAATTGTGAAAAAAATTGTTTTTAATTGAACTTTTGCTTTGTCTGTTATGAATATTACTCTTAGATGATTATCACCATTATACAGACAACAGGGGGGTTCTTCTCTGAAGACTATATATGCAGATAATGTATATTGTGATGAAGGCTATGATCGTCAGTCGTTTTAGATCTATAGAGCTAAGATTAAAAGGTATTAAACGCTTCATTTTTACAAACAGCTGATAAATTTTGCTCTATATCAAATCTTAAGAGTTGTCATTCTATGAGTGATTTCCTAATTATGAAATTATCTAAAGCCCAATGTTTGATAACATTACTTCACATAGTGGAATCAAGAGATTTTAGCATTATGCCAAAAGAAGGTGACTTGCCCTATCTCTTTTTCCTTTGGATTGAGGTCTGAGTATTTAATCTTGGCTGAAGCTGACTCGTACTGCTCTTGCTCTGCTGCGTACAAAAGAATTATGGGCAGCGTGAAGTCAAAGATGATGCGAAGACTATCAACAAACTCTTTGCAGAGAGATATACTGGTTGAGGAAAAATGAAAATGGAGACTTTTGTTGGTCAAATAAAATTAAATGTCAAAAAAAGCCAAAAGCAATAAGACATAATTTGGATCAACAGATGCACAAACAAAAAAAGGAGAGAAAAACTTGACAAGTATCTTATTCTAGAATCATACTGCTTAGCTATTGATATAGAACCTGTCTACAGGGATGAGAACTGGACACAAAATTTTTTTAAATCAATTAATGTGAGCTGCATCGACAGCTATGTCCCCCAAACTGTCTGTGTTTTACTGGCTCAACTGATGTACCATAAAGGTTTAATCAACGTAGTATATATAAAGGTCTATATTCTAGCTTACATATGGAGCACTACTCTCCTCAAATTTATCTTTTCTGAAGACATTTTGAACTGAAAATGATCAATCTTGATAAGGTCTAAAACTTCTGACCAGACTCCACCTGACTGTGAAAATCAAAAAATAACAATTTAACATTTAGTCCTAGATTTATAATTATATGCTTTGAATGCAATTTTCAATAAGAAAATGTAGATCTAGATTAATTTAGATCTTGCTCTACTTAGGATTTTCCATCTATCTCAAAAATCGACTAGATTTAGATAATGTATCTTGACCCAAAAAAAATGTCTAGTCGTATTAGTTATAACCAGAGGAAGAAATAAGAATGATCATTTGTTGGAAATAAAGGCAAGGTCTGGGTGTGAAGATGGAGAGAACAAGTTTTTTTGGACAAATATATCATAAAGTAAACAAACTCGATGGCACCAATGTGCTGGATGGTTTCAACTACAATACAAATCTCGATACTGGAATACAAAATATAAAAAAATACATGGTATCGATATATTATATTTTCGCATAGGTTGATAATTGATGACGAAAAAATATCGTTCTTGTAGTAGAATTATAATTATTTTCGGTATTTTTTTTTCTGTAAAATTTTACAAAAGTTCAACTTTATGGACAAAAGTTTCCGTCTGACACAAGGACATGATTTACGGATGATCCCATGACAATTCAAATAAATACGGAATTCCATAAATATATGTATCTATAATCTAGGCTCATCAACTGAGAGTGTTGATATAATCTACAAATAGTAAAATGATGTCAGATCTCTTGCATGAATATATACATCATTTTCCCAAAAATTTTCTTGAGCTGGAGACTTCTAAATTTTCCTCCTGATTAAATTATTTTAAAAATTAAAAAGTTGAGGCTTTCAGGAAAATGCTATGAGATTCATTGTAACTGGAAATGTGTGAGGATATTTCAGAATTGTTTTTTTTTTTTAATTGAAATGTCACAACTTACTGCACCAGGAATTTTGGATATCTTCTGACATGTACATGTATTCTTTGTTTTGATTATATTTCTTTCGTATTTCAAATCAATACTTTAGATGCAGAAAATGCAAATCACCTATGACAATTTTCTTAAGGTGGATAGTAAGCACCCTTGCTTCTACTTTTGTACTTTAAACTAAAAGTGGATATCACTCTACACAAAAATAAATAATGTTTTTCTGCATGAATAAATAAAAAATGTCATTTTGTAACAATGTGTCGTGGATGATGAATAACTACCAAAACACATTCTTACTTCATCTTCACTTCTGTTTTAATAATCTTTCCTTGTTTGATATATTTCAATGTGCTGAATAATCAGCTATTATGTTGTTGCAGTGAAGCTACATGAAAAAAGAAATTGTGGTAACTTTATAGTTTCATATACAGCCCCCTAAAATTCTAGACTTTCTACCATTTGCATTAAAAATATTTCGGAGTGTTGATTATGTAAAAACTTTCTTTCAAAACCATAAAAGATTATTTTTCCATAATGCAGTAATGGTTGACACATAAAAATTTTCATAAAAAAAACCATAATAAAACAAATTGTATTAGTTCATAAAACTAATTGTCCTCTAGTGCTGTTCATCATACCAAGAGTATATACCAAGACATGTCCATACAATGAATCATAATTCTCTACAAATAGTTTAATCAGGTCAAATTTGCATACCACTTATCAGGGGGGCACTTTAAGGTGTGTTTGCTGCTGCTAGTTCGAGTCTTCTCCCTTCCACCAGATGGATCACACAAGTAGTTCACACAGAATGTCTTCATGAAACTCTCCAAAATATCCACAACACAGGGCTTTGCTGGGACTCTGGTCAGCTGAAGTGATTAAAAAAAAATAATACAGAACCAAGCTTGTTATCAAAGCAAAGGTATGAGATATGCGTTTCTGAAATATAATAAAATCTAAATATTTGATTAATACAAAGATGTTCTGAAAATGAAGATGTCATTTAAGAAAGCTGTATGGACACGTAGTAGATTTATATAGTTTAACTGTAACAAAACATCACTAACAATCTTAAATAATGTGTTAAGCTGTAATGTTTACAATTATGCTGTGGTCATAAAAACTTGGTTCCCAATTATCAGAACTAGAGAGTTTAAATTTTAATCTGAGTCCATAAAAAGAGTTAGAACTAAACTCAATATCTTGTAGAGTCTCTTTGATCAATACTGCACAGAGGTAAAAATTTTAACCTGACAATGCTAAATCTTAACACCCTAATTAGTGGCCATACAACAATAAGAATCAGTCAAATTGGACGATGGTTTCAAACAAAGATTTTCCATCTGAATATTTCCGTACTATAATATCTAAATGTTTTACAATCTGAAGTACATTTTAACTTTCCTTCGATATTTCTGTGATTAGTGGTTCAGTGATCTGCTTGCAGAAATTTACTAAAGTATTTAGCTCAATACATTGTTTTCATATGAAAACTCACAATAACGCTAAATACAACAAAAAATCCCAAACCACAGTTTAAATTTTCTCAAACCTTGTTTCTCTTGTTTATAAGAATGAAGTCATTTTCCAGGTGTTCTTTTAAGCTTTCTGGCAGTTCAAACTCTATCAAGCTGGTTTTCTAAAAGAGAGCCAATAAATATAAGATCACAAATACTGAATCAAACAAACACTATTGCAAATCACCATAAAAGATAAAAAATCAACCTACACATAACCAAAAAAAATACAAGTAGGCGGAAGATGATGATTTTCTTACAAAAAACTTTAGAAAACATGAAGGAACATGTAAATAGTATGTGTAAATTTTATGTAAGTACAGATTTACTAGATAAAAACATAAAATTTTACCAGGTGAAACAGCTAAAAAATCTGAATCATATTCTATTTTATAAATAACTGAATGAGTCATATTCAAACCAAACTAATGGCTGGTCTGTTAGTCCAAGCTCTTAGGGCAATCAACTTTTTGACTTCTAGTTAGAATTGTTTGTTTCACTTTTAAAAATCTCTCTCGAGGGGAGAGTTTGTTTCATGTCTTAAAAGCAAAAGCAAAAAAAAAAAAAAAAAACTTCATCAATCATTAATAATGAGCAAGAAGGAGAAGAAGAAAAAGAAGAAGAAGAAGAAGAAGAAAAAGAAGAAGAAGAAGAAGAAGAAGAAGAAGAAGAAGAAGAAGAAGAAGAACAACAACAACAACAACAACAACAACAACAACAACAACTAATCAGAGGTGCTAAAAGCTTAAAAAAAATACTTTCAACCCTGTTACTTTATTCCTAGGTTGAAACTGAGAGTAAGAAGAAACATTTCAAAACCAAATGAATGCAACACTTTTATGAACTACTTTGTTTCGTTAAAATCACAGACCCTTCTTTTGTGTCTTTTCCCCCCCTTCAAATTTTTGTTTCAATTGATCAACATAATTGTATTTGATTCTAAATTAGACACATTTTCTTAAACGTTTCATTACCTGTCTCTTTTTGTCTTGTGTTCCTTTGGTCCTCACACCTTTCTAAAAGTAGAATGAGGGGCATAAGAATGTTTTAAAGTATTAAAACGTAGGACATATTGAAAAAAAAAAAAAATATCGCAAATGAAAAATAAAATGCATAGCTGATTCACACCCAATGAAAACACCAAATAACTTTGATTCTCCTCAAAAAGTTAATTTTTACCAAAAGCTTTGAAGCATGTAACGCCTTAAATATCAATACCATGAGAAAATTCCCTCACAAAATTGGCACTGAGCACAAAATAATTAATTAAAAGAAAAGCTACAGTAAAATCACATGAAAATACCATAAAGACTAAAGAAAAGTAAATTGACTGGTTTTTTTTTTTTACAGATTTAATAGTCAGCAACTTCAGTAAGAATTCTATTAATTCCTATGACCAATATTACTACTCAAGCATACAAAAGGTTTTTAAAATATTTCATTGATTATTTGCTGCTCCTCAAACCTTAACATTGTTATCAGCCTCATCCTCTGTTTCATCTGTTTCACTGTCATCAAATTGTGGAGGAGCTCCACCAAAAGCCTGATGAAGGATGGCATTAATTTTACGCCTTCTTTGGCTGTTCTTGCGACTGCTGTAAAATGATTTGAGAGAGAATAAATGAAAAAAGGCATAATTTTTTAAAATGAAAAGATGATATCAAATCAAACTAGGTAGAAAAAAACGTTATAAAACCATTTCTTGGTGAAATGTTATAAATAAAGATCTTATACTTAATTTGTTGCAAGAGAGCCTGCAAGTACTCAAACTGTACCAAAAGAAAAATTCAACAGATTTCTTTTGGAATAGGTCAGTTATTTTTCAGAGTGCACTATTATATGTATTTCTCACTTAAATTTCAGACTGTTTTTTTGTTCTGGCACAAAATTGTTATCACTTTTACTTGGTGCTAGTAATTTTTATATGAGACTTCCATAATTTTGTTTTGAGTACAAGTAAAGAGGAGAATAAGGAGATTGCATTTAGAGATTGGCCGACATAAGTTTGATCGAGAGTTCAACTGCTTTGTTTCAAATACAAATCAAGACATTGTTTCCCTTTTCTGTGGCACAGTGTTTTTCTAGTTGGAGGTGAAAATTATCTGTCATGTCTTACACTAAAGCCTGCAGAAGTACAAGCCATTGAAGGGAAATGTGATCAGTAATAATGTAATCTTTACTTCTCATCTCTAGGACAAAAAAATTGAGATTGACAGTATAACCCTCTGCAATAAAAGAACTTTTATAACGGCAGTGAATTTTATGGGGGGGGGGGGAGGAAGAAGGGAGATGAAATGTAGAATTATAAAAAACACTCAAAAAGTTAAAAAGCAAATAATTATCAATATTAAGCAAAGTGATAGGATGTTATTTACTGAAAAGTAATGAAAAGTTTATGTACATTACCCACACTTGAGGAAAAAATTGTCATTTTTTTTAAATTACATGATAATAGACCACATTTTTTGTGTGAATGTCTTCTGAAATTAAAAAAAAGATCAGGCTTTTCTCAGAGCTCTGAAAATATAGGAAAGGCACTACATTTTTTTTCCTCAATGAAGATATTAAAAAAAGAATGCATCACTCAACTTACAATTTTTTGGCAGCATCAGCCAGTTTCTTCATTAACTCTCTGTTTTCATCTGTGTTGCGTAGCAGGTAATGTTCTCCCACTTCACGGTCCCAGCTAACAGGAACAAAAAAATAAGGGTAGGCTGGGGCTTGAAAAGCATTCATACTTGCTCACATTGAGTAACAATCTCTATTAAACTTTTGACTTTTGTAGAATTCACTGGAAACAGGGCTGTGTTTTAAAAAGAAACTCATAAATATAGCTGAGTTCTAATTTCAAATAAAATAAATCCCTACAAACAAGCATACATGTAAGCCTAAGTAAAAAGGAAATATTATACTTGTATCTCAATAAATTATTCTAAAGACAATAATTAGGATTCTCACTAGCTGATGTCCGTCAAATCCTTGGCATTATTATTTCAACAAGATTACCTGCTGTTCCATCCTTGAAAGTGTACAACATAAGCAGGCCGGCGTTTTCCATTCTCATCTTTGACAATTCTTCTCTCTACCACCTGTTCAAAAACATTCATATAAACAAGTTACAAGAACTATATAGCTGCTGTAAAGAGTAATGAACAGTGTCTAAAAAAGTGAGATTGTAGTTAAAGCCTTGAAGCTTTCAGATCATCTTACCAATGAGCATCATTAGAGGATCAATCACTGTCACTCTCAGATTATGCTTTGCATTTGTTTTGAAACTTAAGACTCCTTTGTAGATGTATCAGAAGCTGAGACAAAAAAAAAACAAAAACAAAAACGGAAGACTTCTGAATCTGTATGGTACCTTTATCATACTAAAGAGGGCTTCATTTGATCAGGATATATCTGGAACCTCAGTTAATCATGTTCTATTTATAAAATTCTAACCATGAATTACGAAGAAAAAAAACGATCTAGATTCTAGATCTAGGCCTATATTCTTGGCTATATATAATAATAACCAACTTATCAATTGGAAGTCCTACCTAATTGATCAAATTTTGGACATAATGAGATTTAAAAAGAAAAACAAAACTAATTCTTGATATCTAGATCCTAGATCTATATCTAGAAACTAAGTCTAATCATTAAAAAATACCTTCGCGTCGTATAGAACTCGTGCTTTTGTGCAGTCAGGCTCAAAGCAGAGAACCACTTCAGTGACTTCATATTCAAATCGGAGTCCTCTACCTGCCATGATTTTCCGGCCAAGATATAGATTCTACATCTAGATATAGATCTCTGGATGAGAGGTTACGGACTAGATGTAGGCTACTGTATTCATGTAATGTTACAGAATGATTCTAAACTAGATCTAGATCTAGATCTAGTTTAGAGGATCTAGAGGATACAGCTTACATTAGTTACAACCTAATCTAAATCTAGATCTCCGAATCACGGTGTAGGTAATAGTGCAGATATAAGTTTATGAAAATTTCAAAACATATCATTTCCTCTGCTTTGATTGCTAAGCGTTTTAAGTTTGATGAGGAATCTACCAAAAACCCATCACATCTGTCACAGATGCCTAACCTAATGTTATTGTTTACAATCGACACCGGAAGTTATTATAAAAATGAACCGCCAAAGCAAAAGTGTTAGCCTACAAGTACTCGTTATTGGTATAGTTATTTATAGATCCATGGTCCTCATAGATTTCACGCGGTGTTCCTGAAGCATTACGTGGTTGTTGTCTTTCAAAGTTTTCCGTTGTTAGAGAATAATGTAGTCCCCCTCCCTAATTTTTATTTGAGTGGTGGGGGTGGGATGGGAAGAAAAAATGATAGAAGATAATTGCACAATCTGTCGTAAGATACTCATCTCAGTGACTGGAGAGTTCCAATGGCGAATTGTTTAGCGGTTAGTGATAATCTTTGAGGAGCATAGAAAGCAAAAAAAAAAATATTTTCAGGATTAGTGGTGGAAAATGATATGAGGTGGTTTTATTTTGGCAGTTGTGAAAGTAATCTTAATATAGGAAAACAGCAGATTTTGTACTAATTTACCAGTTTATTTAAGCATTCATGATAAGATTATTTATATTCGAATGTTCGTAATAAAAGGTCATCAAGAGTTACGCGCATTGAATTTCTGACACTCTTATTGAAAGCTTAGACCAAAGATAAAAGGGATAGGCCTAGTTCATAGATTATGAATTTATACAACTCATTCTCAACTAAAAACGGAAAACTGAAATTGAATTTGTCTGCATTTTGCACTTGCAAAGTCATGTATGCATTAGTAAAATAAATATTACACTCAAAACCGTGTCTATATACCGTGTAACTCTTTACAAGACTCTCCCAAATGTCATTGTTTAGGCTTGAACTAGATCTATTGCTCATGGGAGAGAGGGAGGGAGGGTGAGAGAGAGAGAAAGAGAGAGATATATAGATAGAGAGAGAGAAAAAAAAAGGGGGGGGGGGGAAGAGTACGTGCACAATAATGAGCGTTTAGAAGGTTCTATAAACACGTAACGGGTTTTACCAAATTCAATCACTATTCTTTTTTTTTACGATTTTCGATGCTGCATGGCTCTCAAAGCAGGTAATATTTAAAGATTAAAAAACAAAACAAAACGAAAACCCTTAATCACTTCAGCTTCGATGCTCACCCAAGTTTCGTCTTAGCCTTGGTATTCCCAAACTTCAAATATCATTGTTTGAGATAGAACAATGTTGTTGAAATAGGAAATTAGATGAAAATTAAAAAAAAAATGTACTTTTTAATGAAATAGTCTGTAGAGCTATGATTTAGCATATGAACTGCTTTTTAATGCACATGGTGCAGTGGCAGAGAGCTATCGTGTTCCTTAAAAAAAAAAAAGTTGCAATGACGCATGATCCCACTGGCGCTGGCTCAATCAAAATAAAAATGGATGTACATGTAGGTTTTCTGAGGAGGCTTAGAGATAGTTGGAATGTGTGAGGTAAAACGAGAGATTACGAGTGAGAGAGAGAGAGAGAGAGAGAGAGAGAGAGAGAGAGAGAGAGAGAGAGAGAGAGAGAGAGAGAGAGAGAGAGAGAGAGAGAGAGAGAGAGAGAGAGAGAGACGTAGAAGGCCTGAAATGATGTAATCTATATTACAAATTTTTCTTTTTTTTTTTTCGAGGGGGGTGGGGGGAGGAGCAGGGGGGAACCCAAGGTGCCATCAGTAATTTGTTGACATCGCCCAACAAAGTCAGTAATGTAGACATTTTAGGTGCATGGACACATGCTTACAACGCAGATAAAACTGAATTATGACTTTAACTAATTTTTTTTTTTTTTACCTGGAAAATAGTTTTTTTTGTTTTGTTTTGTTTTGCTTTTTTTTTTTTAAATCGGTGTTCAGTAAAGGGTACAATTTTTACTATTATCATATAAGGTTCTTCCCACAATACACTGGAGCTGTGGTGTTTGGATGTTGGCAGGGAAATTTTGCCGGAAGTTGTGTAAACAGTACAAAGTCCTCAGAGGTATTATCCATATTTGCATAGTTGCAACTTCCCCTTTTATTTTTACTCTCGGTAGCTGCTTTAAACTCACTTTATTTAAAACCACCTAGTTTCTGGAGAGAAAAAAAAATGAATGAATCAAAAGCTCAATTTACAGCTCCATTATAGTAAGAGGCGTTTTCTATACGCCCCATCTCTTCGTCGCTTTAATAACTGGCAGAACGAAGTCTGATGAGGAAGGATTTAAGTAAATCTATGCAACCAGGATGTGAGTAAGTACAATTTGGTCCTTGTTGATCATTTCTTTTCGAGTACAATTTGTAAATTATAAAGGCAAATTTATTTTATAATTTTTGCTTTAAAGAAATTATGTTAAGACATGACAGCTACGGAAAAACGAACGTAAGAAATGAGTTTTAATGAACTTTGTCATTTTTTTTGTTTGAATTTTCATTACTGCAACCACTTTTATTGTTTCTAAAACTGCTAAAAACAGATTATTACCACTACCTCTACCACCGCCACCGCTGCTGCTGCTGCTTCTACTACTACTACTACTACTACTACTACTACTACTACTACTACTACTACTACTACTACTACTACTACTACTACTACTACTACTACTACTACTACTACTACTACTACTACTACAACTACTACTACTACTATTACCTAGGTTTCCAAAAGCCGATTGAAGAATTCAATTATGATTTCAATAAGCAAGCACCATTGATTCAGCTTTAGAGAACAGTAAAGGTTACAATAAAGTATTCATTCGCAGCACAGTCGTATGACATTAATTTCAAATATTGTGTAGCTAATCCCATCGTAATGTAGAATCATGAAAGAAGATAAGCGTTTTTTCAAGAATAATGTCAGTCTCACGTTAGCACACACATAAAATAAAATAAAATAAAAAAATAATCGAAAATAAACTTGAAAAATTCACATTCACGCCTCAAAAAAGGCAAACGTACCCAAAAATAATTAAAACGTGTGACAAAGGGCTATGATAGCCACACATATATAATTATGCTGACTGGATGCCCTAAAATAAATACTTGAATAGGCAAAGAGCAGGTCGCGTCTCGCACTTCTGTGTTATGCTGAATTAATGTAGACTACTTTCATGAAATCAACATGGGCTGCCCTCTCGATCTCTCCCTAATCCTATGGCTGTATTATTTTGTCCGCATCTTCGAGGAAAACTTTCGCAAATGCTGGCGATTTTTCTGGTTTTTTCAAACCGAGGCTTTCTAAAATACAGTCCAAGTCACCGAAGTGAAAAAACTTTTGCAAGTTTGAGTCATGGTGATCTATTTCTTTTAACTTTCGGGTATTATAGTTAGGACAGAAGTGTACTCAGAACACCATTATAATTTATCCTACAGGCCTAACACGACAAAAATATTTAGATTCTAACTGTCCCAACTCTGCCAAATAGTTAAATGATATAGCTTACTGTGACATTTACTGCAAAAGTTTGTTCACTTCGGTGACTTGGCCTGTGTTTTAGGTGGAAGCCTCTACCCATTCCAAATAAACCTGCGTTATCTTGCACAATGCGCAAAATTTCTCAAAGCGTCAAATCGCGTGGTTGATTCTTCTTCAGTTATCCTCTTTATTAACATAGTTTTCACATATCATGTCTGAAACGTAATGTTTTGATAATCAGTATTCTAGCTATTGGAGTACTACTTTTTCAGGTTATTCGAAGGCGTACGTTTTAGATCCAACTAGGTTCTTGGTGTAAATAAAGATTGACTACAGTTTCAAATAAAATATGATTGTAATATTCAAATAGTGACCAATATCGTATAGGGGTTGGGTCATGACTCGCCGATGGCTATGGAGAACCCTCAAGTTCTATTATCCTTATCAAGATTCCCAGCCTAGCCCTACGGGCCTCACCTTAAATTCATAATATAGACTTCAAGATATGTCGTCGATCTTAATCTTTATAAATATCAAGCATCTAGTTCCTCCTGTTTTACATAGTAAGGTTGGATAAGAGAACTCGTTTTAACTGGTGTACGCTATAATGATTTTTAAGAGCGGGTACCGTCCATGAATTGAAGATTTAATGATCAATAAGGACACTAAGACAGTGAAGTACTTCTGCTTGGTACGATTTTAGATTAACGCGATTTGGCTCGTTTAGATGACTGTTTCAGATCTACTCGGGCAACCATCCGTGGTTAATTTATAAGAAGAGGTAAAACCAAAGATAGGGGGACTGTTTCTTGTCGATCTATAGAATTATAATTACCCTACATCCCTTTTTATTCAATTTTATAATCGATCGATAGACTGTGTATCAAAATATCTTATTTCAGTAAATTCCGACTTAAAATGATAATTGTCTACTGGCATTTGGCTGCGTGGTTGTTATATTTGTAAAAAGCACTTGAACTCTTGTAATTTTTAATCCGTCTGTCCAATAACTTACTTATTTTCTACCTTCTGTTTTAGTATGTATAGTTAATTTTACATAACAATAACGCACACGTGATTAAAAAATGAAATATGCAAGCCACGGCGTTGTACTTATGCCAAGAAAAGGTTAACTTGTTCAGTACCTTTTTGATGATTAATATGATTCTTGGCAAATATAGTATTATTTTGTGACATGGAGTAAAATACATAAGCAGTGGTAGTGAGCATACTTTGGTAATATTTTGTTTGCACGTCCATAGCATATTAATGAAAGGTTATGAAGATCTTTAAATAGACGTACCATCATCACGATCATCATCATCATCATGATCATCACGATCATCATCATCATCACGATCATCATCATCATTATCATCATCATCATCACGATCATCATCATCATCATCATCATCATCATCATCACGATCATCATCATAATCACGATCATCATCATCATCATAATCGATCATCATCATCATCATCATTATCATCATCATCATCATCATCATCATCATCATCATCATCATCATCATCATCATCATCATCATCATCATCATCATCATCATCATCATCATCATCATCACGATCATCATCATCATCACGATCATCATCATCATCATAATCACGATCATCATCATCATCATCATCATCAATCATCATCATCATCATCATTATCATCATCATCATCATCATCATCATCATCATCATCATCATCATCACGATCATCATCATCATCATCATCATCATCATCATCATCATCAACACCACTATCATCGTTAATCAAAGCACTGATACAAGATAGTGTTATTCTAATCATGCTATTATTATTATTATTATTATTATTATTATTATTATTATTATTATTATTATTATTATTATTATTATTATTATTATTATTATTATTGTTATTATTGTTGTTGTTGTTGTTGTTGTTGTTGTTGTTGTTGTTGTTGTTGTTGTTGTTGTTGTTGTTGTTGTTGTTGTAATTGTTGTTTTCATCTTCATGATCATCATGACTCGTTTCATTTTTGACACTCTTCGCAGCATTCTCATCATTTCCAACAATCGCTTAGCGAATGTTGAATTTCCTAGTCTTAACACTGAATTGTTTTTTTTTTAACAAGTTATGTTTATCTCTATTGATGTTTTATTGCATTTGGTATCATTCGCACTTTTTCAACTGTTTTAATCTTGCAACAAAAAAGAGGTCACTGCCACTGGAATTTAATCGTTTCTGCTCCCGTCTTTCTTCTTTGTGGTTCCTTGAGTATCACCAGTCTTCCATTATTATACGATATATTATAACCTAGTTGTGAACTTTAATTTTGAAAAGAAATCATAACGCTCTTTTGAGGGCTCAATCGTACATTCTTTTCCATTTTCAGAACAAAAAAAAGGCGAAAAACAAGAAGTATCAACTTCTGAATTTTATTTATCCCAGTAATGTTTTATGGTTTTTTTTTTCGTTTCAGAAGAAAAATGCAATCATAGTTTTAAATGAATCAAGTATAATAATATCTTGCCAGCTTCTCGTCACATCGCACTCACAATCCACGAGTTGTAATAATTCTCAATGCTGCCATCTGATAACTTAATCATAAGATGGAAAGAATAAGAAGTGGCTAGAAGCCTGCCTTGGCAGAGTATATGATATGGAGGCGTCGGTCCCCTGACAGCTCCGGGTTTTAATTTAATCAGGTGTTTGTTTTGCTTTCTCTGCTCTTGTTTTGGAATGGAAAAATAGCAGCATTTTTTATCTAGCCTTCATATGATTATGAGTTTTTTTTATTGTCCCTTCTTTGTCCAGATGGAGATGGTAAATGCAGCACTAAGATATTTTTTTTCAACCGGTTTCGAGTGGTGCTTTTACATAGATATTCTTAAGTATTATTATGAAAATAGATGATCAAAGAAAAAGAACAAAGAGCTGGGCACGAAATTCGCATGAAATTAGCGAACGAGGAACAGAGATAAAGAAAATGATTAAAAAAAAAAAGAGTTCAAACAAAGTCAATGAATTTTGCTTTTGCATCACAGAGCAGAGCATGATCCTATAGATAAAAATTTGTTAGGATGCGCCTAGTAGATTCTTCAAACGATGAGATATTTATTATGGCATTGAAACGAGCAAAGATGATAACAGAAAGATATAACAAAAACAAACCATTATTTAACATGGTATAAATAGTACGTGTAAAAATCTCGCACGTTTTCACAACTCTTTTTCCCACATGAATATGACTGAAATCTAATAAAAGAACGAAAGCAAAGCATATTCCACGACTATGGTTACCAGTACTTAGGTCACCATCTAAAACAAGAAGAAATTGAAGGAAATAAAGAGTAAAGCAAAAATCGTCATTCTGTAACTTCCTGAAAGGTGCTGTTACAGATGAACTCGCATAGCACTAAAGTTTTCCAGCGACGGCTATGCTGAATGCACGGTATATTCATATTTACACGTAGCTGAAAACAGCCACTGAAATGCGAGGGGGGCATGTTCTTTTTGAGGCATGGGAACGCACCTAAATTTTTTATATTCACAGCCGGATAATAAAGTGTAAAATATTTTTTTTAACTATGTGCATTACGTCAACTTGCTGTGTCGACTCAGTGGACGACCTACAATCGGTTTGTATATTGCTCATAATTATAAATTAATTCTTGGCAAGTTTTCCCTCATTTTACATGATTAATAATATCAAAATATGATGAACAACCCAAATCATGAGAAACTAAATCTATGGGCAATTTCGCAGATAAAAGTCAACCAATGTCTTTATAGTAAAGTAAAAAGACAGCTCAGAATGGCCAATGAAGACGTATAAAAGACAGTGATGAACTTTTCTCTGTACACATGTCACCTAAATCTAGTCTTGGATAAATCTGAAAAAGATAAAAAAGGAAAAGCTATTTAAGATAATTATTAAGAGGAGGATCACTTATTAAAAAAAACCCAGAATCTGTAAATAACGGTAGGAATGAATGGACGAATTTAAGCTTTCCTTTAATCTTGTAGGTACATTAAGCAATAATTGATGGTTTAAAAATGATTGTAAATCGTAGACACTTTTTTTTAGCTGAATGTTTTCTTGCTATGAAAGAATCAAATTATTTGCACTATATCTGTTAATCTTTTCGAGTTAGGGTACGTACATCCTATGCAACGATGTTAGTAGACTACTATTAAACTATTTTATTTTTCAAATCATTTAAAAACCCATACAATTTTAAGTACACAACGTTTATACCGTATAAGGTTTAAACTTGGGCATTATCGACACTCCCCTCCCCCCCCCCTCTCCCCACAATAGAATACGACTTAAAAAAAAAAAACTGACCTAAGTATTGTCTAAGCCTTGACCACTCTGATTTCCCGTGTCATGGACACAGATCGGGAGCGCCTGACGGACTGCAGGTTCTTCTCGGCGAGGTCAGCACGGTTCTCAGCCTCGTCAATGAGAGCCTGGGCTTTGCGGTACTTGTTCATGGTCAGGTTAGCCACATCTTCCTGCAGGGGGGGGGAGAAACCATTGGAGAAGATGAGGTAAAATAAACCTTTATTGTCCCATTAGAAACAAGTTTAACTTGTAGCTTGTTAATTTAATATCGTATAAATCTCCTCGCCCACTTATTTTTTATCAAAATAAAAAACCAAGACAAACCCGCCAGAAATGGCTAAACTATAAAAGGACCAAGTAATTCATATGGTTGATACAAAAATAAGTAGGTCTGTGAAAATTTTTTCACAATGTCGCAATAGAAATATAAATTAAAAAAAAAAAAAATTAATTTACCTGCCATTTTACGATCTGTATGTTGCTGAAGGGGAAAGTGAGATAGAAGAGAGAGAGAGAGAGAGAGAGAGAGAGAGAGAGAGAGAGAGAGAGAGAGAGAGAGAGAGAGAGAGAGAGAGAGAGAGAGAGAGAGAGAGAGGAGACACCGTGAGAGAGAAACAGAGAGAAACGAAGAGAGAAAACTAGACTTCGAAAGCTTATCTAACTGTTCTAGAGTTAAACCGAACTCACGATCTCTTCGATCTGTCGCTTGTAGGTCTTGCAGCGCAGGGTGAGTTGGTCGTTCATGCTAGACAACTCGGCCACTTGTTTCCTGTCCTCCTCGGTCTGGACGATCAACTCCTTGAGGCTGCGTTCGGCCTTACGCTGGTGTCCCACGGCTTCGCGCACACGCCTGGCCTCGGCCTCCAACTCAGATTCCAAGTCACGGACCTAGAAGAGCGGTGGGCAGAGAGGTGGAGATCTATAGCGGAGGGATGCGTGTGACTAGGAATAACGGCGGCTTTTTTTTTTTTTTTGCATAAAATTGATAGTGGTGATTTGGTTGATAGATGAATAGTTACGTTAGAAGTAGTCCGTCGAAAGAGGTTTGTCTAGAACCTTGTTATGTCACGCACGCAAAGTAGCCTCAGTTGATGAGGACCAGGATTAATATTAAAATGATAACAACAACAACAACAACAACAATAATAATAATAATGATAATAATAATAATAATAATAATAATAATAATAATAATAATAATAATAATAATAATAATAATAATAATAATAATAATAATAATAATAATAATAATAATAATAATAATTTTATCTACAGAGGATGTGAGTTTTAAACCCACAACTATTTTTCCCTATTGACATCGCTTACTCTGCTCTGCAGTTTGGCGACCATCCTCTTGCCTTCTCTCTGGGCGAAAGCCTCGGCCTCCTCCAAGCGGACAGTGATCTCACGGATCTCCACCTCAAGCTGTTTGCGAAGACTGTCGGCGTTTTTGTAGTTCTCCTGCATTTTCCATTGAACCAGAAGCGTGTCAGTAGGCAAATCAAAAGCAACAGAATAACAATTAGTTGGTAAGGTAAATTTATATCAAAACTGCTCTAAGCATAATCCATTTTACTCAGTTAGATCTTTATGAAATTGCATTGCGCCAGTGTCGCAGTATAGTTTTGACAAATTTTATAAATCAAAAATTAAAAAAAAAAAAATCCCACCTCATTTGTGGATTTTCAAAACAAATGTCGATGGCTGCTGGATAACAATAGGCTTCAAATAAGCGAGTTAGTAAAATAATGGGGATTTATAGAGGCAGGGCAAATTTGTCTCTCCACTGAACGTTTATTTTAACATATTGTCTGTTTATATATTTGTCTTTCCGGCATTAGACTCCCTCGGAACTTAAGCGATCATGTGATTAATCAAGGCATCATGCCGCAACACAGACCTGCTCTTGTCTCAGTTCGTCAGCCAGACGGGCGTTCTCATTGGCCAGTCTCTCGGCACGCTCTTCAGCGGCGCGTTGGTTGTTGATGGCGTCGTCAAGATCACTCTAGAAAAACAGAAGGGAAGAGGGAAAAGAGAGAGAGAGAGAGAGAGAGAGAGAGAGAGAGAGAGAGAGAGAGAGAGAGAGAGAGAGAGAGAGAGAGAGAGAGAGAGGAATATGATTTAAGTACGTTATAAAAGTAGTGTTCAGGTCACTTTAAAGAAACTTTAAAGGAAAAATTTATTTTACATACCACCTAATCAAAGTTGTTGAAACCAAATAACAAATTAAAGAACAAAAAAGGAAAAAAAAACCCCTCCTTTTCACTTCTCAATGCTGAAATATTGGACTTTAATATCAAAATAAATATTGTTTGGCTATATCGATATTGATGTAAACAAAGTAAGTAGCACCACTATAGTACGCATTTATTTAGATACAGAATATCTTTGTCTTAACATTGCGACAAATATATACCCCCGTTACAAATGACTAAAACGAAATAATGAAGGGAATAAAATCCAGTAAGGCCCGATATGAAGCAGTTAGAAAACAAAACTAAAATAATAATAATAATAATAATAATAATAATAATAATAATAATAATAATAATAATAATAATAATAATAATAATAATAATAATAATAATAATAAAACCAAAACCAATAAAAAGACCTACCGAGTGCGAACAAAATGTTTTCATAAATTTCAATCCACTAGATATCCGAACTAAGGTTGGCGGGTTTGACATAGAATGGTTTCAAAAGATTTATCGCTATTACACAAAATAAGCGTTTTAACATAACAAGCAAGTCTAGATTTCAGACAAATGAGTTACCTGCATAGCAGCCATGTCTCCCTCGAGACGCCTCTTGTCGTTAGTAAGGGAAGTAACTTGGATGCTGAGCTCACTGAGGCGAACGTTGACCTCTTGGAGCTCACCCTCCGCGTTCTTGCGGGCACGCTCAGCCTTAGGAGGAACAAAGGGAATCATGACAAGTGGTTAGTTTTGCCGTCATCCACCAGAATAGGAATGAAGTGTTTGACATGATTCGGAATTGGAAGGTAATGAAAATTAATTTTCATTGGTTATTCTGCCACTCCTCCTCCTCCTCCTCCTCCTCCTCCTCCTACCACTACCACTACAACTACCACTACCACTACCACTACCACTACCGCTACCGCTACCACTCACTACCACTACCACTACTACTGCCACTGCTACTGCTACTGCTACTGCTCCTCCTCCTCCTCCTACTCCTCCTCCTACTCCTCCTCCTACTTCTCTTACTCCTCCTCCTACTCCTACTCCTCCTCCTACTTCTCTTACTCCTCCTCTTACTCCTCCTACTCCTCCTCCTACTCCTCCTCCTACTCCTCCTACTCCTCCTCCTACTTCTCTTACTCCTACTCCTCCTCCTACTCCTCCTCCTACTTCTCTTACTCCTCCTCTTACTCCGCCTACTCCTCCTCCTACTCCTCCTACTCCTCCGTCTACTCCTCCTCCTCCTACTTCTCTTACTCCTCCTCCTACTCCTCCTCCTACTCCTCCTACTCCTCCTTCTACTCCTCCTCCTCCTCCTCCTACTCCTCCTACTACTCCTACTCCTCCTCCTACTCCTCCTCCTACTCCTCCTACTCCTACTCCTACTCCTACTCCTCCTACTCCTACTCCTACTCCTACTCCTACCCCTACGCCTACTCCTACTCCTACTCCTACTACTACTACTACTACTACTGCTACTACTGCTACTACTACTACTACTACTACTACTACTACTACTACTACTACTACTACTACTACTACTACTACTACTACTACTACTACTACTACTACTACCACTACTATTAGTAAAGCTACTTCTATTATCACATCTTCTGCTTTCTAAAATTCGCTTCTCCAGCAATCCATCGGTGAGAATCAACACAACAAAATAGAACTCACAGCCTCCAGCAAGGAGCGGGCATCTTCAAGCTCCTGAGCAAGGGCAATTCTCTTCCTCTCCGTGATTGAAAGCTGGTTGCGGAGGTCGTCAGATGTGCGACGTTCATCCTCAAGACTTGCCTCCAGGTCCTGGAAGGAACAAGGTTTATTCAAGAATCACTCGACTGCTCAAACTGCGAGTCGACCAGAGCATGGTCTAAAAAACATTGACTGGATTGGTCGGTTGATCTTTGACTGATTGATTTCACGGTTGTTTGATGATTAATTTAGAAATCTCAAACCATTTTGCTTATTGTTTAACAGAAAACAATTCTTTCTTGGAGTAAGGAAAGATAAAAAGTCGAAACCTTCAACATTCCTATCGATGACATCGATTTCGAACCTCACACAGAGGGATTATTTCAGACATTTAAGAGAAAGATAGATAGATAGATAGATAGATAGATAGATAGAGAGATAGAGAGAGAGAGAGAGAGAGAGAGAGAGAGAGAGAGAGAGAGAGAGAGAGAGAGAGAGAGAGAGAGAGAGAGAGGGTGAGAGACAGACTATAGGCAGACAGACAGACAGACGGACGGATAAACAGACAAACATACAGACAAACAGTCAGTCAGAGACAGAGACAGTCAGAAACAGACAGACAGACAGAGACAACAGGCAAAGACAGAGTTCTGTCATCATGGCCACAGCCTCTTCCAAAACCAAAAGTGCGGCGTTGACAGAATCATGTATGTCACAAATCGAATGCCCACCTTAACTCTAGCTTGCAGAGATTTGATCTGTTTGAGGTACTCGGCGTTAGCTCTGTTGGCGTTGTCCAGAGCGCCCTCCAGCTCGCGGATGTCGGATTCGAACTTCTTCTTGATGCGGTTGATCTCCGACTTGTACTTGGTCTCCACTTCGACCAAGGTGCGCTGGAGCTCTTCAATCACGCGGGCGCTGCTACGCCTGGAGATCAACACGGGGCCAAAAAATTTGGTTACAATAAATGGAAATTAACCTCACTCCTGCGTTCATGCTTACCCGCAGGTGGAGTGAAAGATATTTAAGAGAACCGCAGAGGCTACGATAGCTAAATATAGGTACTGCGCAGCAATGGGGTTAAACGTTGAAGAATATATTATCAACAACAACAACAACAATATTAACATCAACAAAAACAACAACAACAACAACCACAATAACAACATCAACAACAACAAAACCAATCAGAATTAGTCTAGTCGTAGGCAAAATCTGAGTCTGATTCCACTAGTGACTGCACAAGATTAATGATTAAAAATACTGTCTAGAAATCTGTTTATCACCGAAGTTTGGCTGCAAACAATTCGTATTTTGGGTTGAACAGACCGTGAATAAGCTACACTAACTGAGCTAGTAGTTGTGCATGAACAAAAAGAAAACTTGGTTCAGCGATTATGAGCGTCTATCTCGGCGACAAGGGAAATGACAAGATCTGTATTCCACCCTCACAGATAAAAGATATGCGAAGCGGTTTTCTTGACTCTACCTGATGTTCTCCAGCTCCTCATCCTTCTCCCTGAGTCTCTGCTCAAAGTCAGCCTTGAGTTTCTCCAGGGCAGCATTGGCGTTGGCCAGCTTGTTCTCGCAATCACGCAGGGCGTCCTCAGTGTCCTAGGGGGGAAATGAAGGAAAAAAATACAGGAAATAGATAAAAAAACAGGGTGGAAAAAGAGGGGTAAATGTTGAATTCACTCTTTCTGAACAAAAGGGTTCTATGCTTAATGCCGTATAATACTACTTTTATACGTACATAGTTATCATAATGTCTTTATTTATTGTTTACAAAGATTTCTTTTTGATGACAGTGAAATAAAGACTTTTATTCCATAAACTACAAAAGACTTCGAAAGGGTAAAGCGTTCAATATCTACACAAATACGTAAAATATTTCATCTTCTCTTTTGCGCTGAGGGATATAATACTTCAGTCTAACATTAATATTGATTTATAGGACTAGAAATTCGAAAAACAGTGTTTATCAAAGTTGACTTTTCTTACTTATATGCAAGATGATCCCCTTCCCCGTACTTTATTTTTGTTTCGTCTTACAGCTTGAATGCATCTAACACGTTATCCTTTTCTTATTAAACTAGAAATATAATTCTTTTACTAGTCTTTCTATGAAATTAAAACAACCACAACAACAACAACAACAAATAAACACACAATTGATAACTTGATTTGCTCTCTACAAAGCTCATGAAGATTTAATAAATATAAACACACACTTTAGGAAGCCCCCTGTAAGATCTGTCCAGAGGTTGAACAAGCGTAAAACGTTAGGGAGAAGTAAACTTAATATCACTTTCCCGCAGCAACGCATAGGTATATGATAAACAATCTATTATTGATCATTCCTAACTGCAAGAGTGATCCAAGGGCATTAAAAGATTTAGTGACTTTTAGGGTAATTTGGCTCGGAATGGGTGTGTTATGTTCAGAGTACAAAGTACAATTAAAAAATTTCATGGCGAATCTGAGGTAATTTTACACTTTGATAATAGTGCAGAATATGTTTTAGAACCATCATTATATTACTGACGTCACACTTTTTCCCCTCACTTTTTATAGATCTGCAACCGAACCACCACCACTAGCTAGGTCTCACCTTGAGAGCAGCTGCCAGGGAGTCCCTCTCAGCCTCGAGCTGAGCACGAAGGGCACGAAGCTCGGTAAGCTCTCTGTTCGCGTCCTTGAGAGCTTGGTTGGCCTCGCGAAGCTGGTCTGTGGGAGGAAAACATGCAGCAATTTACAAAGCGTTCACATGGCGTTTTAAATCTTCTGCTTTTACCCTCAAAATGTCACTGAATCGAGAATGATAAAATGCAAAAGGATGAGGAATTAAAGACGTATTAAGTCTATGATATTGCAGTCAGGAAATATCTCTCAAACCTCAAAAGAAAATGAGAGACGTTGTTATTTTTTGAGTGATATTGGATGTTCAGTGGTTTGAGATCGGAACTAAAGCTGAAAAGACAGTGTAAGTTTCTTCCTTTATAATCTTTTTGCTTCTCTCGCACCTGATTTAGCAAGATAGATTTATCGCCCTTTCAAACCTAGTTATAAGTTATTGGCTTATCGCCCTAGCAAGCATTGTTATAATTCATTGCATTGGTAAATATGGTTATAATAATGTCGCCCTTACAAACACAATTGAAATTATAATAATTTTATTATACTTGCTAGTTAAAAACCCCGAATAATTAAGCAAATAGAAGAAATCGCACACTCAAATATCAATAGAAATATTGAGCTAATTTTTGTGTAAATCAAATCTATTTACAAATTTTTTTCTTCAACATTTATTATCATGTATGTTTCAATAACTGCCAGATTAAGAACTCCCACAAGACAATGCACTTTAATGCACTTAATGCGAAAATTCACAGCTTTCTAGTAAGCGTTTAAAAGGATCTAAAAACAGAATGGGAAAGGACATAATTTCGTGGCTTTCCTTTATTACTGAACATGCTCAAAACATCCCCAAAACATCCGACTAACCCGAAAGTGTTTTGTTCTCCCGCTGGAGATTGTCGTTGCGCTCGGTCAGCTCAGCGTTTGCGACGCGCAGGCGGTAGCATTCCTGCTCCAGGTTAGCCTTGTCGGCGCGCAGCTGGTTGTTCTCTCCTGTCAGTTCCTCGACACGCTTGAGCAGGCCGGCGTTCTCGTTCTCCAGTTGGCGGTTACGTTTGGTCAGATCCTGCACGATGATCTGGGTCTGATAGCAGGAGGCAATCAAAGGAGAAAAGGGGATAAGGTGAGGAATTCGCTTTAAAAGAAAAGTATTCACTATGATCTGTGTTTGTCGGGGGAAACAACCAACGGAGAAGAGGGTGGTGTGAGGATTTCATTTGAAAAGAAATGCCCCACTATGCTAGCATCAAGGAAAATCTTGCAAGTTAATTAGGTTTATACAAAAGCAGCCGATGTTTTCTTGATAATAATTGTCGTATCTGTACCTTATTAAAGATAATTTTAGCTACCGGGTAGTTTTGTTTTTTAGATGTGCAAATTTGTGTTTAACAGACGCCACTGATTTTATCTATCTAGAATTTAAAAGCATTATCAGTCGTTGGGTCTCACTAGAAAAATAACACCTCAAGAAGTTTACCTCTATGTCACTGTGCCATAATTTTTGCCTTGTTTTAATGCAGCTTAATCTCATTCCAAATTTAAAAAACAAATACGGAAAATTCTAGTAATCAAAGGGGTCGATATTTTGCTGGCAAACAGTTTGAGGTTACTCCCTCACATTTCTTTCAAGTCTTCATATTAAAATCAATGAGTGGAAGTATATTAATTGTTATAAAGGCATCGGTTGCAAGGATCAGACCAAAGTATTATAAACTTAATCGAGATAATATGAATTGGTAAAATAAATCATCAATATAAAAAAAAAAAAAACAATGAAGAAAAGAATGTGAAATGCAGAGACTTACATTCTCGAGCTCAATGGTGATCTCCTTGATCTCGTTCATCAGTTTGATCTTGGTCTTCTCCAGGCTGCCGTTCTTCACTCTCAGCTGCTCGCAGGTATCTTCCAATTCGTTGATGCGCACGGTGAGCTTACGTCTGGCCAACAGATCAGGGAGGGAATTTTAAAATCGGAGTCGAGAAATTTTGAAAAAGAATTGTTTCAAAAGATTTTTCAAGATTTCAGTTCACAATACTGATCATGGAGGTTGTTACGACTGATGATAGTGGAAAATGATGGAGGATGAAATATCTGGCATTAAGAACTAGATATATTTACAGTGGTTAAAGTAAAATCCGAACATTAAAAAAAAAACAGATATTGATTTTTATACCCATGGGACGAGAAAGTGCGCAAAAAGGACATCAAAACTCAATCAGCGTTGTCCGGTTATCAAAGGAACAGAAAAAACGAAACGAAACTCTTGACATGTCGAGAGTCTACTTCTATTTGGCTATTATGTGTGCGTCTTAAAAAAGGTCCTTATATAATTTATTCCATTGTTTGGAATATGTCAAGTCTTAATCATTCATTTTACTTATTCTTATTACCTTTAAGCACTATTTTTTTCCCCAAGAAATGAACAATTTATTTTGTTTCCTTCCATCATGAAACTGATCTTTTGAAATGTCGAGAACCTCTTACTTTTTGTTGATTATGTATATGTTTTTTGTTTTTTTTTTAATACCCCTTTTAATTTTTTTCATTGTTTGCAATATGTCAAATTTTAATTATCCACTCTTCTTAGTTTTATTGCCTTCAAGGACTATTTTTCCAAGAATTGAACAATTTATTTTTTGCCTTTCCACGAACCTGATCTCCTCGATCTCCTCAGTCTTAGCCTGGATCTCCTTGTCGAATCTCGCTTTGAGGGAAGTGTACTCGGTGTTGACCTTGCTCAGCTGGGCGCGGAGGTTGTTGTTCGACTCGCTCTCCTCCTCATAGCGGTGGTTGAGGTTGTCGTAGTCGCTCTGCAGCGCAGAGAGGGTCACCTGCAGGTTCTGTCTTTGCTGTGGACCCAGAGCGAGTTTTTCTTAAGTCGGTTAAATCAGTGAATACAGGCTGCTAACTTCTTGATGGACAATAGAGTTTTTTTAAAGTTCGTTGTTGTTGGAAGTTTTGATCACCTTGGGAAAGATTAAGTTTAGGAGTGGGCGAAATAAAGCAATGCAAAGTCCTCTTTTAAAAATCTGTACACTGTATCTTTTTTCTGCATTTTGATTATAATTCTGGTTTTTATCTACTAATCTTTATGCTCAATCATTAGTTCGTGAATTTCAACCCGTAGATTTTTAACTGTGTTGAGTAATAACCCTGACAACGACCAAATAAACAAACAAACAAAAGTTTACCCTGGACTCATCATCCAAACTTCTCTTAAGGTCTTCATTCTGGTTTTGCAGCTGAGACTTGGCCTTTCCGAGAGCTGCGTTGCTGGAGTCCAGTTCTTGGACCTGTCAGATTCAATCGATATGCGAAAAGTGTTTTTTTAAAGGAACAAACCAAAAATTGAAAAACAACTGAACACTAAAGTTGTATTTTGTGAACAAAAACAAATAAGTCATGACACCAGCAGTATCAGCAAGGATAGCAATATCAAGTATAACAACAACGACAACATTATCACTTGCGAAAACAAAGGCAGTGACAAAAGAAAATATAACAACATTATGCAAATAACTTTTCACTTTAACATAGTGAACCATGCAATAAACTTCAGTGCTTTTATATAATATTTTTGTGCTCATAGATAGGAGAACATATTTTTGATCCTACCTGGTGTTGAAGGTCAAAGTTCTCCTGTGTAAGTTTGGTTTTCAGAGAATTGAGATCGTTGAGTTGGCGGGCCATGTCGTCAACTTGCCCCTTGAGGCGTATGTTGCCCTGCTCGGCGGCATCCAGTTTAGCCTCGGCAGATTGCTGCAAGTGTCATTTGAAATTAAGAAGAAAAGTTTTATTATAAGGGTCAAAGAAAAAGAAAACCACCCAAAATTTTAACATGTTTTCCCAAAAGAGAAGTTCCTTTGTATAAGCCAATACTGCATGGGACTGTGAGATTTAGAATTACAGCTGGCGCTCGAAGAAAATGATTCGAGTTTTTTAATAAAAAAAAAAAGGTAATTGAAAATAGCCGATTTGCAATTAGAGCTCAAAAGGACTTAAAAAAACAACAACTTCAGAGCCAAAAAAATTTA
Source organism: Elysia crispata (assembly GCA_033675545.1). NCBI lineage: Eukaryota > Metazoa > Mollusca > Gastropoda > Plakobranchidae > Elysia > Elysia crispata. Next base: position 864,013 of record JAWDGP010002360.1, read on the forward strand.
TTTGATATCAGAAAATAATAATTTATCTCCGGCCTTATATTCTTTTACTAAAGACTGAGCATGTGTTAACCTCTGTCCTCGAAGTAACTTTCTCGGATTAACCTCTCACCTTGGCCTTGGTCGCGGAGTCCAAAGCACCAGAGAGGCCGTCCAGCTCAATGACCAGGGTTTGTTTCTCCTTCTCCACTCTTTTGGAAGAAGAAAGTATTTTACGGATAAGAAAGGTGTGTTTACCATAGACGTACAGATAGGTGCCATTTAAAAATTCAACACGATATTCAGTGTACGACTGGAAGAGAGTGATAATAGAAAAGCCGAACGAGAACTAACGGCAAAACTTAGAGGTCGAAGCAGATGACTTATTTAAAATATCAAGGAATAAGAAGAAGTAAAGTCGAAATATTTCATATATGAAAGCGATTAACATATTTTCAAATGTTTCTCTTTACAATTTTTTATGAAATAATCTTGATGCACCTTCATTATAGATCACCTCAACGCACGTAAAAATCACTCTGTGTCTCAGACTTTTCGAGGTGCTCATGAAAAATAAGATATCGAAACCGTAAAGAGAGCCTGACACAAAAGACCAAACTTCACCTGTTCTTCTGTTTGTTGAGATGTTCAATTTGGTCTGAGAGGTCGTTCACGGCTTCCTGGTGCCTTTTCCTCAAGCTGCTCTCTGTTTGCTCAAACTGAACATTCACCATCTCGATGTCCTTCCTGAGTTTGTTGATCTCTTGTTCACGCTTCTTGGAGAGCTCGGACTATGTTGAGAAAATATGAGCGCCTTAAGGTGGTTTTAAAATCCAAACTGCATTCTATCGGAAACGAGTCGATAATTTAAACTTGGGGGGCAAAATAAAAGTTGTGAAATAACCTGAAAGAAAATTTCGACTAAGCCTCTCTAGCCCAACTATTTTCAGCATATTTTCACATGTTTTTTACTTTTACCCATAATTCCTTTTCTTAACCTTATTCTATAAGATTACTCCCCAACAGTGGAATAAGTAAAGTGTAAAAATGAAGGAACCCTTTGTATATCTGTTTTATACAAGCTGATACCTATAGTATTACCAGTAGTTCAGTTCTTACAAGCTCTTTCTAGAATTTCATTACAAAGTCTTGCAATTTTCTCCCCACTGCCTTTCTCCCCAGCAGTAGGATTGTTTGAAAATGGTCGAATGTATCGATGTGTTCTGTCTGTCCCGGCTAAAAGTGTTGTGTGTATGTGATAGCACTGACCTGGTGTGACGCGACGCCGCCCTGCTCATCAAGGCTATCCTGCAGCTGCTCATATCTGATGTGCATCTCATTCAGCAACTTCTCCGCCTGGCAAACGGGAAGATGCACAAAATAAACCGTTCATGACATAAGAACATTTAATGAAACGTACTTACTAATGCCACAGACGATTATTGTTGAGAATTTGCTACCGAAGCATTTCTCAGGGAGAAAAACGAAATGGATGGAAGAATTAGGAAAAAATGTGTTTTTTTTTTCTAGTTCTTTTCCCTAGAAGCTTTCGGGTTGTCATAGTACAGTAAGACACGATAGAGCCAAAAAATAAAGTCCCAAGGCAACACGGGTATCGTTTGAATCAACGCAACCATGGAGCTAGTTGTTCACTTGAAGAGATCCGTTAGGATACGCGAATATGATAACCTTTTGAATGCCTTTTAAAAAGAAATATATATATATATATATATATATATATATATATATATGATGTATGTAATATATGGTAAATATAATGATATATTAAATATCGCTTTGTTTCGCTTATGTTAGACTGGCTTGTATCAGTATAAACAATCAAGTATTTTCAAGCAAATAAATGAAAAGATTTTCATTGTTGGATAAGATGGATAATAGACAATTATTACTAGTGATATTTTATTACAGTTCAACAACAGGTTGTAAAAGTTAAAGGCAAAAATCACTGCATAAAGTTCCGACCAACATCGCCTACAAGGTATTCCTTATGTTTTTGTAACATTACTGACGAAGATTTTAAAGCGAAACGTCTTCTCTTTGAAACACAATTGTTTTCACTTAATTCATTGTCCTTGAGTCCAAGTTGATGACTGTTTTATAGTTTTTTTTACATTTCTTAAACATCTTCGGTCACCCCTGTATCTGAATTGATCCTGGAACTAAAGCTGCATGTAGTGTTTCAAGAGTTATGATCCAGCTTTTATAGTTTTAGTCTACAAGTAAGTTAAGACTCTTTTCGGAAATTTGACGACTATCTTAAGAACAAATGAGAATCCCTGGATATTAGAATAGTGTACACCTGATAATATTACTACCTTCCAGCAACAAGAGCAGTGTTTACGGATAGGGCCTTGTTTTTTTTTAAATTTTGGCCCTTAAAAAATTGGGGCATTTAAAAACATTTAAAATGACTGAAATATTTAAGATTGTGAGCTTCAGATTTTAGCTAAATCTCCGATTCCATCCCATCCATTCCTCCCGCTTCAAAAGGTTATATCATTGTTAATTATTGATATTTTTACGTGAATAACAACTCACCTTCACACGGCCTTCTCTCTCACCGTCCAGGGCATCTTCCAACTCCCTCATGCGCGACTAGGGTAAAAGAAAAGGTAAAAAGATATTTTTTACAAATACGTAATGTTAGGTGAAGTACATTTGAAACATCATAAAATTACAGAAAAAACCAACAAACAAACAAAAAACAGAAAACAAAACAAATAACAACAACAACAAAAACAAAAACAACAACAACAAAAAAAAAACAAAAATAAACCCCACAACAACAACAACAAAGCTTATAGATGCACGCCCGTATTCACGCACACTTTAGAAAAAAAAAACTATTGACTAAAGAGTGCTTAGTCAGTTAAAATAAAAAGAATATTAACAGATTTATTTACAACTGTTACCTCCTCACACACTTATGCTTAGCTATAAATTATCGTAAATGAAAGTTGTTGTTTTTTTCTGCTCAGGACGTGCGTTTTAAATGAAGTATCAAATTTTGCAAGAACCAAATTAGTAGCTTTTGCTTCATAATTCATGTTAACTTTTAACTAATACCATGCAGCTTAATCTTGCAGTTTAAGATTTTATGTGTTTCAGTTAAAACAGAACAAAAACTATATCGTAAATTATTGTGTATTTTGAATTGACTTTATATAAAACCTATTTATTTTCTTTTGGTTTGAGAAGCCAAGTTACTTTTTCGTTATACAGATGACTTCGGTCAATTTTGAAACACTTTTTATCACCCTCTTAACGCAACAGTAACTTGAAGAGATTTGTCATACATTATTTTCGAGATAAATTTCAGTAACCTACTTTTTTTTCCACTTTTTATTTTTGCATAATATTCAAAACACCCTTTCCCTGTTTTAGAATATAATTTGACCAGGAAAAAGTTTCCTCATTTTCAAGTTAGAATGCGACCGAATTTTTTTCCTGCTCACTTCTCATAGAGAGAGTTAGAGAGAGAAAAAAAGGGTGGTTTGGGGGGGGGGGGGGGGGGGTGGGGGGGGGAGGGAGAGTGTGCGAGTGAGATCACGCACTGGCTTAGCGTTTCAGCGCACGTGCATGACGTCATACGCCCACCTCCAAACGGCATTCCATTCCTGGCACAAACACAGCTAGGTAAGGGGGAAGGTATGAAGAGATAGGCTTGAACAAGTAAACAACCCTTCCCCTCAGCAGCCTCTGATCAGATAAGGGAAACATCCCGTGCTGGATAGATGAGTGTGTGTGTGTGTGCGTGTATAATGTGTAGATTGACGGAGAAAAATCTTAGCTTGTAGCGCTTATAAAAATTTCGGGAAGAGGTAACGAGGAAACCCATGACTGCATCTACCAACCTTTAGGCCGATAATTACTATTGAGAACAACGAGTTCCCTTTCCCTTCTGTATCTTCATCTCAATAAAAGGGGTGGAGGGGGGGGGGTTATGTTTATTGTTGTCAGGTATCATTAAGTACTGCTATGATGTCATTTCATCAGATTCTCTAGGATGAGTGTATTTTTGTTTTGTATGGGCACAATTTTGCTCACCCACGGAGATGCAATGGTCGTTAAGTAGAATAAAAGAGCTCTGAGAATGTTTGGCAAAAGATCAGCCGTGAAAGTTTCTCAATCTACTTGGCTATGAAACTAGAATAGGTTAGTGAAGGTTTGCTTTAAACATTATGCTCTCTCGAGCACCCTTTCTCATGAAAAAACTTGTTAAGATTTCTCAGAGAAATTAGACAAATCAAATGAAGCCTGAAAATACTCAAAGAGCGTAATAAAGAGTCCCGAATGGGATCACCTCTAAAGCAAATCTCTTATTTACGCCCATGTTTACAAAACTTGCCAAGGTCAGTAAATTACTAGCCACTTAACTCGAGTTGTTTATGGCCATCTATGAAGATTCTAGGAAGACAGTGACGCTTTTACGTTGCTCAGAGCATCAGTAGGTTAGGTCTACCTAAGATGTATACCACCCAGTTATTTATATCTTAGTCTAAGGAAGTCTCAACAATTTATAGGGTCAGGAACTGCCCAGCTGAAAAAAAAAAAACAACATGTGCCACAGACTAGTACGTATTTTTTTCGGTAATGAAAAAGTGGGCTTTATGTGGGTAACAATAAAAACATTTCATAGCACGGTCATCCATTGCCTTAAATTAAACACCTGCTATCGGTAACGGCAAGCGAGAATTAAACACCTGCCAACGGTAACGGCAAGCGAGAGAAAATCATTAAGTTTTTCCGTTGCAGCGTGACATCGACTTATTTTATGATTTCAGACGAGCTCAATGCAAGTTATCTTATAAATTGTTGGAAGCAGCAGTTATTAAAATAATAAATAGCGACAAGTCAGTTGTGCTTTGTTATGCAATGTCATTTCACACCTGTGCAAAACCCTTATGATTTGCCAGTCTGGAACTGTACAAGCATTTATTTTATCTTTTTCCAGTTTGGTGGATGATTTTTTGATTGGCAAGCTTCCTTTCTCATTCCAATAGTAGTACTTATGTACTAGCTGCCCTCAATGGATACTGGACAAATTTACCATGTTTATTATCTACGAGAGTATCTTATTGACATCTGTAAAACTACTTAATGGTTATATTCTATTGCATACTTAGAAGACAGACTAGGGGTAAATGACACAGTTTAAATTAACAAAAACATGGAATAAAGAGAAATTTGTCTCTTTATGAAGCTCTAATTAATGTTCCGTCTTATAGAAAACTGGTTTCTTTATTTTTCAAATCTATTTTAAGATCTTTTTAATGTTTTCTTAAAAGGCTATTAGATCTCGCCAAAAGTGTCTTAAATGTGCGCTGCAATTTCTTTGATCCGAAATGTAAATGATCCATAACTGCAATTTGGATTTTACAAAATCAGCTTACAATTCTTATTTAGTCCCATGAAAATTTAAAAAAGTATTGCTTATAATGAAAACTTCGAATGTATCGAAAAGGTGATTAGCGACCAAGATTTTCTAAGTAGCTTGACTAAACTTGAGGTCGACAAAAAGGTCACAAAGAGTCTGGTTGCCATAGAGATGGAGCAGCTAAATTTTATTAGACCGACATTCTTTCCAATGCTGGCATGACATCGCTTTTTATATTCCTTCCTCCTGTTTTCCCACAACGTATCCATCTTTTTTTATGGTGCCATTTTTTTTTTCTCAACTAGTTTCTTGCACTTTTCCCCCCCATAAGCTTGGGAAAGCAAGCTCTTATATTATGCTGATTCAGCAAAAAGTCTAGCTCTGTCAGCCGTGTAGCAGCCATGATGGAGCAGGTGAGCTTGGTTAAATAGACTTATTCTTCCCTCTCTTCTCTCTATCTTTCCTCTCCTCATCTTCTTCATTTCTCCACAATGAGTGTGTGCCAAATGTTACAAGAATCATTCACCGTTTTTCTTTCTTTCTCCTGATGTTTTCCTCGGCATTCCCAAACAATTCACCTTCGTGCCATGCAATTCTGACAGTATTCAGTTCTAAAGATTTCTTCGCGGCAGCTCAGGTAAGAGACGGTTTGCCAGGTAAACACAATTATGCTGAGGTGTCTCCGTGTAAGTCTCACAAAGGAGCTTAGGAGACATTAAGTTATAGCTAAACATTTCAGAGCAACTCAGGTAATAAGTCCAGAAAAGAGTGAGAGGAAGAGAGGATAATCTAATCAGAGTATAGGATGAGTCGGCACCGTAAGCAAAGGCTTAAAGACTAGACCTAAAGTTCTGATAATTTGCCAAATAGAAATCTCGTGAGTGCTTTTACAAGAGAAGGACTCAAAAGAAGAAAAGAACAGAATTATATTTCTTTCCCTGCTTGGCGAAATAATGAGTGATGTGTTTGATGTGTGTCGTATTTGGGAAAGGAGTGAGTTTGTCTGGAGTCATGTGAGAGCAAGGGAAGGGGCGGGGGAAGGGGACAAGTTGAATTACTGCCATAGAATTAGTTTTGATACTTATATCATTTTTGTACTTGAACCATAAAGATAGATCTTGCATTATAAAAAATCTTTTGTCAAATGACTAAAACTCATGGAATTTTAAGACCACGAGACTGAATGCTGTCCTAGAAAAAAATCTTTTTGGTTTATGTTTTTTTTTTTTTTTGGGGTCAGAAATTCTGTTTTAATAAACGAAAAAAAAAAAAGAAAACTGAGAAAAATGGCTTAACGAAACGTAGTGGTCTTTAAAGAATAGTAATGGATGCTAAAGTTTTAAATGCACATCCTTATTTTGACATTGCAAGAGTTATTTCTAAAAAATTAATGTGTTGGTCATAAAATCAAGGCATGCAAAACACATGATGCAAAAGGTAAGCATGCCCAAGCCATTCATAAATAATGCATTCTTTGGCGTCAGCATTAACCATAAGGCTACCTGGCAGGCATTGCAAACCTATTAAATTTTAGAAGAAAAAATTAGTTCAGAAGTCAAATTGTCTCTTCCCTTCCTGTAAATATATATATATATATATATATATATATTTTTTTTTTATATATATTTATCATTGGGAGCGTTTCCAGACAATTTCTTTACGTCAAAGTAAAAGCAGAACTATTTAAATAACAGTTTGGTTAAACTGTGCTGTGTAAAAAAAGAATTGCTGTTGAGATTTCTAGTCGATCTGAAATCAGAAATACGGAATAATTTCTGCTTTTATATATGTGTTGCAGTGCTGAGAAAAAAGGCGGACATGTAGGAAGATAAAAACAGAAACTCGTTTTTTGTTATTTATATTAGTTTGCAGAAATGAAGTGTAACTACCTTTGAAAATGATAAAACAGATAATTTCACTTAAATATGTTTAAAAAAACAAAAAAACCCTTAAAAATTGCATACTTTCAAATCTCAGGAAAAAGTTCTCTTAAAAGCGAAATAAATAAAGGTCTATCATTAACTTCATTTAACTTTCCTGCCAAAAATTTAAAAGAAAAAGAAAGTAAAAGAGATACGGAAATAAAAAAAGCAAAACAAATTAATTGAGTTAATTTTACAATAAAAAAAGAGCACCCGCAGATTACTTCTTTACCCAGTTACAGATTATTTTGTTTAAAATGACTGAACAGTTTGCAATCAAGAGTCTACAACTCAGTGTATAATTTGCTTGACGAGTGGTGCCCAGTTTAGATAGTAACAAAGCAAGATTGGTGCCTAATATATAATTAAATATCTATACATACATTTGTGAGAAGATGAAAAAGGGACATTTTGCATGCCATTCACCAAACAAGAGCAAACCACTTTACACGGGACGCACAACAGAATCACAGCAAAGAAAATTTCAAAAGAGAAATCGGATTATGAGCGGTGCCTTTCACTCTGCAATACGTCGACCAATGCGGAATTAAAAATTTAGTTGGAAAAGGCGCACACGCGGATAGGATCTCAAATTGTTCAAAAACTATGGTGATGTTTGTTTTCACTTCACTCCTAGCACTAGGGTGCAGCTGGTTGATATAGGGGGAAGTAACCTATTCTTGCTGGTAAATAAAAATCTCAATCCACACAGGCTTGTGTCATTCAACTCGGCACTCTTTCGCCCCAACCGGTGACAGCCCAAGAGAAACTGCCACAGGGTGGATCGGTGGGATTGGAAACACGAGGTGGTTAAAGCCAGACTTCTCAGGCCCAGCTACCTTGAAACAGTAAGTACCTGGTACCTGGCCTCTTCGCGTTCTAACATCTGGTTGGCTGCAACCACCACTCTGGACTCAGAGCTATCCTTGACGATATTCGTGACGTCGGTGGACGTCTTGCCTCCAGAGTTCACTGTTCGAGTAACTTTTCTGACCTATCCCAAGCGGGAGCAAGTATGGGATGGAAAGGACGTGGTTGAAAATAAGCTTTTTGGGAACATGACATCATAATCGATTTCCTTTACTGAATTAAATGTTTCTCGTGGAGAAAAGAAGTACACACTGTATGTGTTGTTTTGGAGTAGCAAAAAACGGAATGGATACAGGGAGAGATTTTCACCATTTCTCTCTCTCTCACTCTCTCTCTCTCTCTCTCTCTCTCTCTCTATTTATCTATCTATCTATCTATTCAATGTTGTGTCAGTATCCAGATATAGAACTATGAATGCTAGCTTATTTTGACTCAGCACTGCTGCAGGTGGAAGCGAAGAGCAAAGTGTGCAGCTGTAAAACTCTCAATTCTTATTCGAGGCTGTGGCAATGAAAGCAAAATGTGCTGAATATGATGAGAACAAAAGTTTTTTCCGAGCAATAGCCATGACATTAACACTGGTTTCTTCTGGCAATGCGTCAAGTAATAGAAGAAAATTCTAGACAATCTTACCCTAGGGCTTGCACTTTTACTAATATATATTAGAGGCATTCCAATACATGTACTGGTAAGTTCATACTTACTCTACTGCCATTGGGGTTAAAATTTGTCTCCACAACTTGTTTGTCTTACATAACACGGCAAGTATTTATATACTTTTTACATTAAATACAGGCAAAATATATATTTGATACTTTTAGTAAGTCCTACATCAAATATAACGATATATTGATTCTGTAAAGCGAATAAAACTAAACGGGTTCTTTGATGTTGCAGCTCTAACAGTCTAAAAATAGAAAAAAAAGGCTAGTAAATAATGCATATTTGGAGACTTTTCTGCAGCTTTGCTTTAGTCACAACTGAAAAACCGAATCCACAATCAGTAGTAGATAACTTCTTCCTGAAACACTGACGCAGCTTTTCTTTCCTACACGTTTTGCAAGCATTAGGTAGACTGTTACTTTGTTTACAAGACTGGGAATTTCCCCGGCTCAAAAACAAGACAAAGAAAAAGTACTTACTTCAGACAATTTTTTTTTGTCTTCTAATTGCTTAATTTGCTCTTCAACATATTATTCCTGTCTTTGGTAAAATCCTTTTAAACATGATATTGGAAATGCTTCTTTTAAGCTGATACCTGGTCTAACCATAAACTTACATCATCTTGAATTTTTAGTTGTGTGCAATCAATCCAATAATTTACATACTGATACTCATCAAGGGAAAGCACATACTTAAAAGTAGGCGCTTATTAAGTTAAGCTTGCTATTTTCATACAGCACAACTAATATCCTTGGTTTCAATTTCATGACATTTGTATTAAAGCCATCAAGTGGGCTATTCTGGATTGTAGAAATTTATACTTTTACATTTAGTTTTCCCCACCATTTTTCTATTCTAGTAAAGTCATGATATTACTCTCTTCCCCTTCTCCTTCTCTCTCTCTTTCTCTCTCTCTCTCTCTCTCTCTCTCTCTCTCTTTCTCTCTCTTTGTTCTCTCTCTCTCTCTCTCTCTCTCTCTCTCTCTCTCTCTCTCTCTTTCCGAACAGGTTCTTCACAGTCTATAGTTAATCTCTCGTGGCGAGTACGAATACCCCAGGTGTAATATAACGTTACACAGTGTAACTTCTTAGAACGTGTAGCAATCATTCTGCTTAAAAAGCGTTATTTACTGTGAGTGAAATATACTGTTTGATGTAAGAGCTACGTCTCATAAGAGGTTGCGAAACCTAACTAGTAATCTAATCGCGATACTGAAAAACAGAAGTGACATAATATTGTTTGTTTTCTGTAATAGTCTTATTTTTTTTTTTTATTTCTGTTCTTCTTTGCAAGTACCTCTGACTTTGAGCTCACCGCTGTAATATTTCCTTCACACAATCTCTTCTGGCTTGGAGCCAAGAATTCAACCTATCAACAACCTTCAACGCTACACACTTCTCCATGTAAGGGAAGCTACTGCTGATACAACACTTTTTCAAGATTGCACAGGTAAAGATATCTCGCTATCGTTTTCTTTTTCTCTCTTCTGTAAAAAATAAATCAAGTACTTTTAAAGCTTATTAGTACCTTTACTTTATTACTTGTGAAAGTTTAAAATCAACTCGAAATTAAATGGGGAGGAAAACTGCGATGTCATTGCTATTTCCAACAATTTCAGGACCTGTTCCTGCGAACCCATCAAATTTAGTTTTGCCGTTACAAGTGCCAGGCTTTATCACACATGAGCTGTTTCAGTTTTACTACTAAGGCAATTTTGATGTTGAGAGTTTATGGGCGTTCAATCGTTTTGAACTAATAACCAAGTGTTGATAACAGTGAGTGGCATAAACGTTCTTCCTAGTGTCTAACCATAAACATTGTTGATAATTTCGTTTCATCCGGTTTCTTTTGGTCAAATGGAACATAAGAGGCCACAGTTTGCTTTTATCAAGGCACGTATTAACTTTATTTACATTGTATGAAGGACAGTCAATTTCAAATTTTCGATAGAAAGGCATAACTTTAATTATATAAGAAATATAAAAGTGTTACTTCAAACCGGATGTTGACAAAATAATAGTATACTTTTGTTGAAGCCCTGAAATCTCGGATCCTAGTAGTATGTCAGAGTGAGATCTCGCATGGCGAATCATTATCGTCTCAAACGATGCTCAGAGTTTATATTTCGCCCCACACTGGAGACAAGCAATGCGCATTTTAAAGATAAGATAAACTCCCAAGAAAGCACCACCGTTGTTGAAGAGTTTGTAAGCCGGTTAAAAGTTGCGGTCACATTCGTCACAAAGTAGAATCACAGCGGTATCCATGGCAACACTCAGATAGATCTAGTTGTGTCAGTATCCAGAAGCAAAATGTCCATTTACAATAGAAAGCACAGGCAGCAGGAAATCTCTAGTATATATTTGTGGTAAATGAAGCAACATTAGTTAGGTATGTATTATACATTTACGCCTGACAGTAAAAAAAAAAAATGACGAAATAAAAGAAATACCAGTTGAGTCTAATTTTTATATGCCCATAGCTTGTTCACTCTTCATTCTTCATTAAGTAGTATGATGCATAGGCTCAGTCAAAAAGAAGTACAACATACAAATCTATCTACTTATACATATTTAAAAAAAAATGCAAATTTCAAGGCTATTGTAATATAAAAAGGGAAAAAAAAACCTACGGATTTCAGAAACAATAATCATGAGCTACAAAGAATACTAGAATAGAAACTACATTATCAAAGTGCCAATTTGAAATGCTTTACAACATGTAGAAACATAAAAAAAGAACAATTGGAATCCATCAGTATAATGCAAGCATGCCTCTCTCTCTCTCTCTCTCTCTCTCTCTCTCTCTCTCTCTCTCTCTCTCTCTCTCTCTCTCTCTCTCTCTCTCTCTCTCTCTCTTCCTTATATTGGTATACTATATCATTGTATATTATTTTGTCAAAAAGTGAAATTATGATGGCTACATTTGTGTGCTTCACAAAGTTTCGTAAAACCAAAGAGCAAACATTAGAGTCTTCAAAAAAAGAAGACTGTAAAGAGAAGCAAATGAAGTGAACGGAACAGAAAGGAAAGGAAAAAAAATGGACAATAGCATGGAGAGGAAGCAGGAGAAAGAAAATTAAGAAGAGGAGGATGGTGAATTATTAAGGAAGAAGAGGAAGAAAGGAGGATAAGCAAAAAAAGGATAAAAAACAACAAAAAAGAGGAAGAGTAAGAAAAAGAGGGAAAAGAAGAAGAAGGAAAGGAAGAAGAAGAAGAAGAAGAAGAAGAAGAAGAAGAAGAAGAAGAAGAAGAAGAAGAAGAAGAAGAAGAAGAAGAAGAAGAAGCCACATTATACCGAAAGAGCCTGCACAGATGAATATCTCTGAGAAAGGAAACTTTTTCAGTTTGCTTTAAAGCTTTGCACCATTTTGTTTTTCTAAGCGTTGAAGCAAAACAATGAAGTGCTCCAAGCGTTTACGGGGAAAATTTTGCAAAATCTCATGCATGGGCTCACCTCCACTCTGTTTTGTGTGGTCGGAGAGGGTCCCCTGTAGACACTGTAGCTCTTGGAAACCTTCCTCATTGAGGTCACGTCAGAATCAAATTCATGCATCTTGGCGTTTGCTGGTTGGGGAGACGAACAACAAAGATAACTTGGGCTCCAACACTGGGAGAAAAGTGCAACACTCGGTTAGGAGTTTCCGGAAATTCTAACGGTCGAATGCACGACGGAGACACAGTTCAGTAGACCCGTGTCAACCGAAGCAGAAAACAGAAACAGAAAGGTCGGAAGGTGCTGGGCTCACTCTACGTGTTCGCTTTGTAACAGGGCAACAACGGTGGCAGTGGCCTGGGTAGGGAGACAACACCAACACTCGGAAGAAAAGTCGAAAAGGAGTGAAGAGTCGTCAACAGTGCCTGGTCCTTTTTGTTCACGGGCCGTTCGGGGAGAGCTGCACCAGCGAGCTTGTGGGAGTTGTGGAGCAGCAGGAGCAGAACCTGCCTGGCGCTCTACCTGACGCCTTCCAGCTCGAAATTTGGTTGGTTCGTCTTACCTGTGGGGAGGGAGACGGGGAGTGGGGGATAAGTCATAGCGCACGGACGAGCCGGTATGCGCGATATAGTTAAAACTTACTTAGGTGGGTATGTTGGGGCAGAATGAGCAGTGTTATTTAGACTGCAGAAGGAATGCGTGTACCAGGTAAAATGTGTGAAAATGGCATGGAGAGGCTATGAGAAACGGAGAGTGTGTGAGAGTGAGAGACTAGAGATAAAAACAGAGATGGAGAGAGAGTTAGATAGATAGATAGAGAGACAGAGAGAGAGAGAGAGAGAGAGAGAGAGAGAGAGAGAGAGAGAGAGAGAGAGAGAGAGAGAGAGAGAGAGAGAGAGAGAGAGTGAGCTAGAGTGACGTTTAGCGTGAAAGATGTTGGTCGAAAGATTAAGAGATAGTTGGGGCTGAGGGAGATAGTTTGAGAGAGATAGAAATACAGAGAGAACATTGAAGGTGCATTGATGAAGAGATAGATGGAAAAAATAACTAAGAGGATAGGTGATAAGAGCTGGGGGAGGGATGGGGGCAAACAGGATGAAAACGAATGGTAAAAATTTGGAAAAGGGAAGATTAACTTCTTTTTTTCTTACTCCTCAAGTTAATTTTCATAGTTGAGCACGGCTAGAACAGGAGAACACACAGTGTTCTTGGAAGACATAGAGA
>JAWDGP010002360.1:882500-1012500 GCA_033675545.1 Elysia crispata
TACCCATGCACTCAAAAAATCCTACCAGGTAGTGGTTTGGCTGACGTGTATCACCACCCAAGCTGGTTATTTTCCCTTGTCGACCCGTTATAATCAGCTGCACGTGCATATATACATATTGGGAAGAATAGTTGACCGGGGCCAATCATGAAACTCCTTGAGCACACTCTGTCAACCCCTGGTCTGGTTTATACCCATGAGCGTGAGTCCATACCACATTCCGTTCAGGCAGTGGTCGCTGAAAATGATTGATGAGGAATCTTCTACGTGGTACTCATACTAAAACAAACGTTGTTGTCCATGCTTTATGGGTAACGGTATTTTCCTTCTTTGTACGGCTTTGCCTGCAAGAACATTCCTGTTGTTGGAAGGATAAATGCTTTACCATTTACCGGTTAGTTAGTTTGATAAGGGGAAAGATGTGACGTCATTGCTGGTTCTATATAATCTAAATGAGCTACGGGTCAGGCAGAAAATCCTCTGCTCCTTTACATTAAGATTAAAATAGTGAATAGGATTCGAAGCACACATGAAGAGCAATAATCCTCTTAAGCTGCGATCTTTTTTTTTAACTCCTAAGCTAACTCGCTCTTTACAGTCGATATAACTGCATTTTAATAATCATTTAACAAAAAGGCATTCGATGTTAGGAACAAACTTTCTTTTTCTCATTGCTGAACAGGCTTTTAAGAAATGCTTTGGGACTTATAGTTCAATGAATAGATGAATGAATAGATAGATTTATAGAAAGATAGTCAGATGAATAAACTCAAATATACACACAAAGGTTTATTAATCATAAATTTGGCGCCGCTCCATGTTTCTATTCATATAAGATAGGATGAAAAATAAGGATCTTCATCTATATCTTTACTTCTATAAAAATGATGGAAAACTTCAAGAGAAGCAAAAGACAGTAAGGGAAAAAGCTAGACTAACTCAAAGCACGTTTATAGATGGAAGTGTTTCCACTTGTCTGGAAGTTTCGTTTTTATTGAGCTTAAAACACATTCGTCAACGTGTTGAGGGCGGGGAAGTAGATCTTTCGCCAAAATACTTTACACAATTTCAGATTTGCTTTAATATATTATCGTTGCTTGAAGGATTAAAAAAAATTCGAAGAATGTAGATAGTTCTGGAACAAAAAAAAGTTAGACGGCACAAACTTTAGAAAAGAGAGGGAAAGCGTGAGAGAATGAGTGAGATATAGAGAGAGGAGCAAGAGAGACAGATGGAGAAAACCATGAGAAGAGCGAGAGAACGAGAGGGAACGGAAAGAAAGCCAGGCTGAACTAATGAAAAGGAAATGAAGGAGAGATGGGAAATGTAAATGACTGTGGAGTCAAGTGATCCAAGAAATTCGATTCACAATGATCTGCTAGACCCTTTAACTTTAGCTTTGCATACTTCAGAGTTATTGCACAACTAAATTATCTATTAAATGTACTAGATAAATTTTCTAACATTCTCGAGCTATTAAAACAGCTGTTTTGTTTTAAATTTGTAACTATGACATTAAAGGTAGATGAAATAAGAGCAAACAACTTTTGAAACCTCTGCATGAAAGTATAATTACAAACAGATTGGATTAACACAAGGTAGGGATTATATAAAACCAATCTTTTTTTTTAGAATATTTATTGCTCTCCATACTCTTTTTTTTTTTTTAAATATCTATATAACTTAAAGTTTTGTATCAATACATGTACCGTCAATATATTGAAAATAAATTAGAGTTTCCGTTTTCATTTTAGCAAATGCTCTTGCAATGTAAGTTCACTAGTTTTCAACGGGGCCTAGTTTTAGTTCTGGATTAGTTTTACACGCCCTATGAGTGTAGGAGAATTTGATGCGTATGTTATCATCTATTAATGGAGCTAGGCGAAAAATTAGAACCATCTAACAGAGAAATTCTAGACCACTTAGGAACGTCAAATTTGGCATAAAGTTGTAAATTTCCCTAAATATTGGAGTGGTAATATTATTTTTCACCAAACTAGTATTTTTGGAAAAGTAAAGGCAAAAATGTGAGTACTATTAAAAGAAAAAAGGAGAACGTGCGAATTACTTCTTATAAGCAGTTTGACAGAGATGGCTGGAATTAGGCTTGTTATATAGTTCGGCAATCCCAGTTTACGGTCCCAAATAAATGCAGAAGCATTCAACTTCAAACTTTTGTAAACATTCAATTTATGATCTAGGAATGCTTAAGCGTATTATTATGTTTACATGGTGCTACTATGCTCAGGTCTGTTTTAAATTTTGTTTCTAGTCCATTCACATTGAGGAAGTTATAGGTCTTCATTAAAAAGCGCTTTGCTTAATTAGGAAACTATGTCTTCATTAAAAAGCGCTTTGCTTAATTAGAAAATTAGCTAACTTTATTAAATACAAATCTTTTACAAATCCTTTTAAACATTCATAAAAATTTTAAAAATTGTGCGAGATCCAGCAAGGCAATGCACTTTAGGCGTGTGGCTCTTAGCGTTCTATTAAGTATTTAAAAGTACTACTTGTCCAGGACTTACAAAGTTGTGTGCCTGTCCATATTTAGCATCTTTATTCTTGCTTTCCTACAGCTACACGCGCGTCCTTTTGGACCAGTATCATTACCAAGTTGCTCTTCAAGTGTTTTTGCTCCTATTTTTGGATGAAAAGGTAGACTGAGTTAACAGCGTAAAACATGTAGTTAGGTCGAGATAGAAACGGATACATAGCAATTTATGAGAATCATAAACATATTTATAAGGTAGATAATCAGGTGGGCCAAGAAACTTATCGTGCGCAAGAGCAGGCTGGTAGAGACACTGAATTATCCGTCCATAAAGGCATATTTTATAAAGAGATCATCTTATTTTGCTTTGCCTATTCAGCGAAAAAAAAAATGAGAGCACCACATGTAGAACATTCCTTTTTTAAGCAGGCAGCCCTATCAATATTTTTTTTTTCTAAATTTACTCTAAGACTGCAATAAATCTATTAAAATATATTAGCATTTAATTCAACCTTACAGTATAATTATAGACTAAGAATGTTTTTTTTTTTTTCGTTTCCATCTCTAAGTGAACTCGAAACGAAATGATTGCAAGTTTAAAAACTAAAGGATGAGGATTTATGCACGAGCTGAAACGTCTAACCTGTGTAAACTTATTCACCACTTCTTAGTAAATTAAGTATTTAAAAACCAATTATTTTTTTTTTTTATCAAGGGCTATTAGGAAATGTGAATGACTGCATTTTATTATATGCGGACGAAAAATTTTATTTGCCAATAGAATTTCAACAATAATTAAAAAAAAACAAAAAACAAAGGCGATAGAGACGAATAAGAGAAGAAAAAAAAATTATCAACAGTACCGAAGCAGATCCCACACAATAACAAGTTATATGATATAGATCGAAGTATAGGCATAGTAAACATACAATAAAAATGACTAAGGTAAAATAGGTCGGTTTACTGCGCTGCAAGGCTGTCGGTATTTCGCTATGAGTCACAGCAGCTGTCCGTCTTGAAGAAGAGAGTGAGTCACGGCATAGATACTGAACATTTCCTCAACAGCTGGAAAACTCGCCAAGTGCGTCAGAGTACTAGTTGCAGGAATCGTTTTGTTCTGTTTTAATGTGTGGCAATGTTTAGATAATGACCGCCTTTGCAAAAATAAACAACTAAATTTGAACACGAAAACAACAATGCAACTAATAATTTAACAGACTTTTTGCTTTAATTGTGGCTTCATCAGACGTACTAATGTGTAAGAAAAAGTAAATGGACACGGAAAGGATAAATAATATTCTTAATTGTGGTAATTGACGTGCATAAAACTCTCAGTTAATCAAAATATATGCACGCCCAAATCATTTGCTCTGCTGAATGCCCTTTCCTCGTTTTAAGTGTCATGCGCTAAAAGAATCTGAGTTATATTTATAGTATGGATAATTTGAAATAATTTAGACCAAATCGAAATTATTTCATTTGTTGAGAGAAAGAGCTGTCTTGTATTAAACAAAAACATGAACATGTGTTTTCTACATTATATAAATTATTTAAAAAAAAAAAGTGAAATTAAATCTCAAATGGCATTTAAGGCAGGAAGGTTCTTAGAATAATTGATTTTTATTTTAATCATACTCGAAACTTCTGTCTTAAAACAAAAGACCTCATGTCTAGATTCAAATTGATTGATTGGGTGCCAAAGTAAATTATACAGATCGCTGAGGTAGCCTGGAAACATTTAGATTTTCATATCGTATGAAAGTGGACGTTTATCGTCCAAGGATTGAAACAGATTTTACCTCTCGCTTTGTTAGATAGATATGTAATTATTAGGTTTAATATTACAGATATTAAAGCAACTAACCGTCATCATATTTAAGCAGCTCTGAATTTAAAAAAAAAATTTCTTGGCTACTTGAGCGTAAATGATCCTGAACACATCACATGTAATTAGTGTGTTAAATTATGCACTTGTTCTTGTTACCAGATATCTAGCTTATTATTTCAGATGTGATTTTTCCCCCTTAAATTACCTGTTCATATTCTATGGGTTATAAACTCATCTGTCATTTCCACAAAGTGCAGGGTGATTTCAATTTATGGCCCCGCTATGAGGCTGATCCAAACCTGATAATGTTATAACTTATTTCATTAACAATGAAAACATTTTTGTTTTCTTTAAAACTGACTTAAAATTTGTACGGCACCATGTCTTATTTATATATTAGGGAAAGTCACAGAAAAAAATTTGCAAAAGTAGCACGCACTTCCATTTCTTATAGCAGAGCAGAAAGAAAGTAATTGACAACACCAAACTTTAGTAACATTGTTGTCTTTTACAACTGGACAATATAAATAGGGTTATAACAAGAAAAAAAATGTAGAGTGTCTACAGTCATGCCCTATTTAAATTGCGTGTTCTTATTATCTCTTTTGTTCACTAGATTCTATTTAGTTCTTAGTTGACATGAAATAACGTGGAGGCTCCTACAAAATTGACAAACCCCTCTCTGTACATTATGCATGACGAAATTAGGAAGACTGTGCACCCTTTTCCGCGAACTATTCTCGAAAACCTAGAACCTTCCAATCGTAAGCAGCGTGTCACCTAATTCATTTTATTTCTATATCTGTTTGTTTTAATCTTCTTTGATATTGCCCTTTTAAAAAGCGTGATCTCATGCCTCTTTGCATATCAAAATCAAGCCCCGTCAAGCATGATGATAACAACGAATAGATGAGGGCCTTAACTCACCTACCGACGTTATTGTAACACAAACCACCGGAAAGTGGATACCTGGGCGGACGCCCCGATCTTTATTATAATCATACATTTGGCATTATTCTATCCAACTTTTGTAAAGAGAGATAACTCTTAAAATGGTTCAGTATGCAATGGCCGTCGTCTCTTTTTCACAATTACCCTTTTAAACGTTGTGAATAAATATCATTCATTCAAACATACCTTCAAAACAAGACTAAAAAATTTTACATCATTTTATTTACATTCATGTGAAGTATATTTTTAAAATGCAAGTAAAAGCATACATGAATGAAAAAGAACGCTCGTTCGACCGCAACATTCATACTTGATCATGGAAAGCCCAAGGTCTTTAAGTAATCTATTGGTTTCAGTTCTTAAAACTCCTTTCTTATTTTTCTCGAAAATTGAATTTCTCTTGGAATGTCACATTGGTACGAGGGCAGGCTGATAATTAAGTTCCGTTTAATCATAACTTTTTAATTTTTCACAGCATATACATAAACAATACGTCAAACGAAAGCTTAATATCTCAGCTAAATACTTAGCACTCTATTTTTCGATGTAGTCACCGTCGCGATCAACACACCGCCCCCAACGTTTCACTAGTTGGCTCACGCCGTCAGCGAAGAATTCAGGCGGCTGTCCACGGCACCATCTGCGAACATCTGCGATAACTTCCTCATCATGGTCATAGTGATGGCCCTTCAGGTACTTCTTGAGTTGGGGAAACAAATAATAGTCAGAGGGGGCAAGATCGGGGCTGTATGCAGGGTGAGGTAGGGTCGTAAGTTCCAGCTGCCTTAAGGCGTCCTGAGTTTGGCGACTGGTGTGCGGGCGCGCATTGTCGTGTTGCAGGATTGAGTCCTTATCACGCCGAATACGTCTGAGTCGGAGTTTGAGAGCTCGGAGTGTTGAAATATATCGCTCAGAGTTCACAGTTTGCCCTTGCTCCAGAAATTCCATGTGGACCACTCCCTCCATGTCCCAGAAAACGGTGAACAAGACCTTTCTTGCAGAGGCAACAACCTTGAACTTCCTTGGACTTGGAGAAGTTTTGTGCCTATACTCCATCGATTGGGCTTTACATTCTGGATCGTAGTGGTGGACCCAGGATTCGTCTCAGTCACAATGCGTTGCAGAAATGCTTCTCCTTCTGCATTGTAACGCTCTAAGAGTTGAGTACACATGTCCTTTCTCTGCGCTTTCATCTCTACAGTGAGCTGTCTTGGGACCCAACGGGCAGAGACTTTTCGGTAACCCAGTACAGTTGTGGCGATATGGTGCACTCGTTCTTTCGAAATGCCTACTTCATCTGCAATTTCCTTTTGTTTGACCCTTCGATTAGCTCTAATCATGCAGTCAACTTTCTCTCGATGAGCCGTGTCCGATGCGGAAAGGGGCCTACCCGAATTGTCTCTCTGGGGTCTTCCCCTTTAAAAATTCTCACCCATTTGCGAACTGCACAGTCTGAAATGCACATTTCACCATAAACTGTCTTCATTCTTGCATGAATGTTTGCAGCAGAACATCCCTCAGCTGCCAAAAACTCGATAACAGAGCGCTGTTTGATGAGAAGGTCATTGGAAGTCGCCATTGTCTCATAAACATGGCTACCACATCATGTGTTGCGCGTCACTGCATTGTGAGCACGAATGACGTCACACAAACTTGTTGTTATAGTTAAGTCTAGAAAAATGGTTCGGGAGTATATGTATGAAATTTTAGGTCGATGTGACGAAAATTGACCTAGTTATTAGCAAACGGAACTTAATTATCAGCCTGCCCTCGTATTTATCACTCCATCAACTTTTTGTAGAAAGACCCACGTCTTAGGCCAAGCTTGGGCAACAGCACGCCGGCTGTTTCTTCTGTAGGAAGCGGCATTGCGGATACCACTGCCTCTCCGTTGACGCCCGAGTCCACATCATCCACCCCAGAGATCGTCAACGCCGTCAACCCAGCGTCCAAGCCTTGGGACAACTCTTGCACTAATCCCGCCTCGGAGGCCAGGATTTCGTTGCTTTCGACGCCAAAACTGGTCGCACCTCCCTTTTTTATTTGCTTGGTCACAGCGCTCACTGCTGCCGCTACAGTCAGGTTCGTTTTGGATTTGAAAGGGTCCTCTTGCTTCTTGTCCATCAGCCGCTTCAGCTTCTTCCTGACGCGACCAACCTCGGTCTCTTCCATGTTCATGTTTTGCTCTCTCGACATCATGATGGTTCTGGTTATTTTCCGCCGGTGGAGCGTTTTTCCTGCTATCAGTTCTCTGTGCAAGTTTTTGACGAGAAATGAGAAGGAAAGCTGAAGTTTCAAAAAAGGGGGATCTTCTATACAGAGCAGCATTAAGAAAAAAAAAAAAAAAAAGATTTGAAAAAAATAGCCACGCATCTTAGGGTTGAAGAGTTTGGGTTGCAGAAACTTTATTTTACAACTGTGTACTTATTGTAAGAGATAACAAGTTTATGTTTTACTTATGTTGATATCGCATTTTGAATTTCTTTTTAATTAGTTTGGTATTGAGGCAAGTATTTGGAATAATTAAACATTTTTTTTTTTTTTACAAATGATGTTGAAAAAGGCGAAAATGACGTCTTCAACATTGATGCTGCGGGTGAAAATATTATGTTGGATGATAATGAATATAACGAAACTGATGATATGAAAATAATAATGATGGCATTATGAGAGGTTAGTGATGATATCAATAGTATTATTATTACAATAAGGGGCAAAAAAGGGATGGGGGGGGGGAGGGGTGGGGGCTGGAATAGAAAAAGGGGAAAGAAAGGGGGGGGGGGGGGCAGAGGATAGCACTTACGCATAATCTATTTCACCATCTCCATCTTCGTCCAGCTTCTGTACCAAGCTGTCCAAGGCCTTCTCTGACAAGGGTATATTGCAGCCCTGTTGGCAAGGGAGAGAACTACATTAACTTGATGGACTTTGTTTATTCTACTTAAAACCCATCGAAACATGTTCAATAACACAAGCCGATGAACCCGGCAAGGAATGGATAAGTACAAAGAGCGAGTATCTGGTTTTACTATCCTTACTTTTTCGACCAGTTTGGCCAAGATTATCTTTACAAAAGATCTTACTACACTCGGACACTTTAAAAGATATGGGATTGTTCAGAATCCTATATTGACATGGAGACAGACATTTGTGCTGCCCAAGGTAGGTAGAAATTCATTGGGGAGCTAGAACTTCTGACACTCTAAGGGGGCCGGGCCACACCCAGGTCATGACTCCCAGGTGTCTCCCTGTTATCTTTTTATTTTTTTTTTTTTTTTTGCACAGCGCCAGGATTCGAACCCACACCCTCATCTCTTAATGGATTGCTGATCCCGGCGCTATACCACTTCTGCGATGGTTAGAGCATTTTTAATCCTTATGAAAGAACCTCTCATTTCTCCTGCTCCAGATCCACCGGGAACTGTTTTCGGCTATTTCCGCTATTAACTTTAGAACTTTTGTTCTTTTGTTGCCACATATTGAAAGTTTAGTCAGAAGGTCGTAGACTGATGACCCTACGAATCCTCTAGCACCAACCTCAACGGGCATCACCACAGCTTTGTAGCCGGCATTTTCTAGCTCTTTGGTCAGGTTCATGTATTTCTCTCTTTTGTAGATGTGGGCCTCTTCCATTCTGTTTTCGTATGGTACTGTTAGCTCCACCATTATCAATTGTTGTGTGGAAGCTGAATGGATCACGATATCAGGCCTTAATCTCGTTTCTTTGATTATACTGGGATGACTGTCCCATTCTGGAAGATCCCAATTATTATGTGAATGTAAAATTCATACCTGCAGCCATAAACGAGAAATAATTTACGAGTTCTTCTGTTTTTGCAAAATGACTTTTCATTTCGGTTCTTATTTTTTAAGTACATATTTGCTGTCCTTCAAATTTGCTACTTATATTTTTTTTTGTGTGTGTGTGTTGGCCTGGTGTTCTAAGATAGCAAAAACAAATAGCCGTGAACATTCGAACTGCTATAACCTATTCTATTATATTGTTCCATTCTTTCTATGTTGCATGAATAATTCCATTGAGATTTCATACAATAGCGTGAGGAAGATCAAAACGCTCAAAATAAAAGCAAAGGAAAAATAAATGACAAAAATAAATAAAATAATCGGAATTTTGATGAAAAGCTATAAATCTGCCACAACAAATTGAATTTACCTTAGAAAAATAATTTTAAAAAATTTCACTCTTACGAATTTTTGTGTCATATTATAGCTGATAATTGATCAGTATTGAAATATAATGAATATAAGAATTCAGTGTAAATAATATTATGATCGTTATATAGATCGATGCTATCTTGGCAAAAGTTTGAAGATACAATGAAGGATCTCACTGACCAGAAGTCCGTTTTTTATTTCCATTCTGGTTAAGGTTTTGCTGTTGTCTTTGTCCATCATGGAAAACAAATCTATTAATCTGAAAAGAAATACAAAAATAAATCAAACTTTTGCTTAAAAATACGAATTGCTTGCTTGTGGTGGTGAGGGGTGGATGGTGGTGATTTTTTTCCATCCATTTTGTTTGGCCATTTTAGATCTATGTATTTTGTTTGATTCTTGGTTATATAATATATAATAGCATACATAAAGATATTATCTTTTGATCTTGTGGTTCTTTCTTTTTGTGTAATCCTTAACTAGCTATTTTATTCTTTATCCAAAGTTTTTAATTTCTAAAAACATTTGTTTTCCACTTTCTTCTAGTCATTAATTAGACAAAAAAAGTGTATGATAAATTTTCCCCATGTTGCCTTTCTCCTATCGACCTGCTTGCTTTTTTTCGTTTTACCTCTCATTTTGTTTTCTTTTTCACAATCTCTGTCTCTGTCTCTCTGTCTCTCTCTCTCTCTCTCTCTCTCTCTCTCTCTCTCTCTCTCTCTGTCTGTCTGTCTGTCTCTCTCTATCTCTCTCTGTGTCTGTCTACCTGTCTGTCTGCCTGTCTTTTCCTTTCTTTGTATTCTCCGGCCCTCTGCATATGTCTACAGACTTCAGTTTCACCTGTATCCTAGAAGATTCCCAAACTCCATAAGAACCACCACTGGATTCTCGTCCATCAGTTCCTGCTCGTCGTCCTTCGACTCCACATCCTGGCCTAGAACAGCCCCGTACACGACCTTCAGGTCGGGGTGGAGCTGCTGTACTGTCTCCAGCAGCGTCAGGAAGTTCGGTTCGACTGACTGGTACTGGAGGACAAAGCATCAATTAAAACTCAGTTTGAAACGACCGAAGCGTCTGACCTGGAAGATGTTGCGTGCGCTATGTGAGATCATACTATTATATATAGTATAGTGTATGTAATAAGATTAGGGAAATCGCATCAAGTTTTAATATAGAACCATTTTATTAAATAAAATAAAAATTCAACAATTTTTAATGCAAAAAGACAGAAAATAGACGGAGGCTCCATGATTTATTTAACATTTTCGATAAACCAATTTGATCATGAGTGGTTATCTCAATGAAGGATGGTAAATATGTAGACCGTGGAATTGAATGAAAGATATATCATTCTGTAGAAGAGCAAAGCAACTGTGAAAAGTATGTATCTGACATTCTCTAGAATTGACTATTTTTTGTTTTCCCTTGACCCTCAGCTCCAAGCGGATCACTACTGGTCATGGTGTAGAGCGCTCGCCCTGAGATCTGCATGAACCTTTTTCGTTGGTTCGAAACTTACGCCAACTTTTTTTTGTACTTAGCCTCATGGTAGTTTTTACCACATGTACACAAGACGTACAATATTAATTTTCTTCAACCGACTGTATCAAAGCAGCCAACGAAACAAGCAAAGAAAGTAAACGAAAGAGAATCAAGATTATGAACCGAAGTAGACAGTAGAGGAAAACTTAACTGTGACACTTAGAAGTTACATAAAATAAAGTTGCAATTTAATTTGCCGTTCTGGGAGATTCTTCAAACAAACAAAAACAATTAGCAATACACATACATTTTTGAAAGGACACAATCTATCACTTCTGATCCCATTTATATAGGTTTACAATATAGAATAAAATCACAGCCATATCGGTCAAACTAGATATACCTTTGCGTTTTAGAAATACTCTGTTTTTAATTTGTTTGCCGTACGTAACAAATTGCTTAATTTGCGACTATTTCATTGTCACTAAAGAAAGCAGTTACATATTTATAATAACTAAATCAGGCAGGTAAGTTATTTGATTAAATTTACGTTTCAATTTTCCAAAAAATGATTCATGTTTCCGGAATTTTTTGTCACGGCAGCGATAAGGCTTGCAAGTTGGGGTCCGATCCCGGCAATGTCCTATTCAGTATACGACTCTAATCCCGTTAATGTTAGTTTTACTTCCTAAGTACTGAGCCACTTTGAGAAGCTCTCTGTTCAGGTATATAATAACTTAAATTTCTGGTAATATTTATGCACTTCTGAAAATTTCGCAGACGTTTTTTTTTTTCACAAGCCAGATCTATTAGAAATATGTTTATTAATATACCTATGCTTGAGAATGACCAAAATTATTTTACGATATTTTTTTCTCGGAAGAAACTACGCTCAAATTTAAAAAAAATAACTCAACCAGATACATCTGCAATAGTGAACACTATCACACCCACAAACTATTTTAATGTTCAAAGATATTAATCCGATAATGCGGCAAGCAGTCAATAAACCAGTTGATTCCTAATCTGCCTTAATCTTTTCACCTAGATTTTTATGCTTCATAATCGTTTGTTTAGTTTTTACACCTCGTGCACTAAACATATTAAGAACTGCTCCTTACCCCTAGGTCAATCTCTTTAAGCGCACTGGTCGGCATTTCCAGCATTTGATTTAAGAGAAAATAAGCACCAGAAGCCGTGATAGGATTGTCGCCGAGCTGTGGGAAATGGAAGAAAGAAAACAGTGCATTGGCTTATTAGTCATATTATATATATATATATATATATATATATATAGATATAGATATATATACAGAAAAGAAATATTGGTTTGTACTGCACGAGAAAGTTTTGTTGGTTTGAATGATTTGAAGATATTAAAATGTAAAGATAAAAGATTTAGTAAAGAATACGGGAAAAGAGAGAGAGAGAGAGAGAGAGAGAGAGAGAGAGAGAGAGAGAGAGAGAGAGAGAGAGAGAGAGAGAGAGAGAGAGAGAGAGAGAGAGAGAGAGCAAGAGAGAGAGAGAAAGAGATAGTCTATCAAACAAACAGGCAGAAAAAGGGAGACATAGAGAGGGAGAAGTATATGAAAACGAGAGAGGTAGGAAAATGGGCAGCTTTCTATTTAGATTTTTCCTTCCTGCTTAATTAAAAAAAGAAGAGAATGATTAAGAGTTCACTGTTTTATAAATTAAAAAAAAAAAGAGAGAGAGAGCAAGAGAGAGAAAGAGATAGTCTATCAAACAAACAGGCAGAAAGAGGGAGACATAGAGAGGGAGAAGTATATGAAAACGAGAGAGGTAGAAAAATGGGCAGCTTTCTATTTAGATTTTTCCTTCCTGCTTAATTAAAAAAAAAGAAGAGAATGATTTAGAGTTCACTGTTGTTTTAAAAATTAAAAAATAAAATAAGGCTAGACATGTAACGCGTCTAATAGGCCTCAAATTTAATACCTATACCAAGCAATGAGTTTTACTCATAAAACATGACACCTCTTCAGAGGAAAAATGTTCTTAAGTGTCAAATCTTTTCAAGACACTTAGGACGCTCTTACTTTAGTAAAGCTAAACTAACCTTTTTTAGATTTAATAACTGAGCTTTGTATAGATGAAAAGGGATCGTTATTTTCTTCTCCCGATCAAATAGAGATACTTAACCGTAAATAGCTGTCACCACACGAAGTTAAAAAAAAAAAGAGTTACTAACCCTTAGCACCCTCAGAGTTGAGTTTCCTTTGAGACCTTTGACTAGCTCGTATAAACACTGTTTGTTGATGCGGTTAGAAGTCATATCTAAGTACTGAAAAACAAAAATCATAAAGAATAATATTTAGATAATTTTCTTATCACGGCAATGAATACTGTTTCAATCTCAATGAGCTATCTTTTTTTCGCAGTGCCGAAAAATATAGAGTCGAAGAACAAAATTATATCAATGTGGTGCAAGGCAAAGAAAGCACTATTGAAACATGCATATAAAACATGTGATATTAATTTTGCTTATAAACAAATTTGGACATTTGTTTTATTTTTCGTTTGAAACGACAAGCATTAAGTTTTAATATTAGTAAAAAGCTCGTGTTGATTCATTTACCTAGCTAAAGACAAATGATGACATCTAGGAAATCTTTGCGTACAAAAGTTTAAAAAATTTAAATATTGAATGATGGAAAGTTCAAAAGCATAAAAAAGGGGACAAATGAAAAAAAAATATATATATTCAGTTTTGCAAGCATGGCACCGGAAATTTCGCCAATCTTCTCTTAGAATTTATTCCAAAGTGTGTGCTCTTAAGAAAAAAAAATAGTTTAAAGCTTATTCTTATTAAATTTCATAAAATTAATCCTGAAAGTTGAATCCACATGCAAACAATCTCCCCCCTCCCCCCACCCCAATACTTCGGGTGCCTACCTCTAGAGTGGAGTTTTTGACAAGCGACTGAGCCATTTCTTTGCACCCTTCCAGATAAAAGCCATTCCAAGAGATATCCAGGTATTTGATTGTGTTGTTGATGGAAAGCGCATGCGCTATAGCTTTCGCTCCGTTTCCTCTCAAATGATTCCAACTTAACTCTACCTTCTCTAAAGATTCATTCCAACCTGTGGAAGCACAGCTTAGTATAATTACTATGTAGATCGTTTAAGTTGTTGATTGATTGGAAATTGCAACTGTTATAAAACTTTTAATTTCATTTTTTAAAATGGAATAGACGGATACGAGGAGAGAGAGAGAGAGAGAGAGAGAGAGAGAGAGAGAGAGAGAGAGAGAGAGAGAGAGAGAGAGGAAAAAAGACAGAGGGGAAAACAGAGAGTGAAGGAGATATAGAGAGCGAGCATGAAAAAGGAAAAAAAGAAAAAGAGAACGAGGTAAACCTAGGGACATATAGAAAAAAAAAATAATTTAAAGAGCAGGAAAAGAGTAATGAAAGTACAACCAAGAAAGCGAAGTGACTACAAAATGCGAGATTTAGGAAAAAAATGTTGGATTTATTGATTTTCGAAGAAAGTGTCACTAAGTTTTCATTTTTAAAAACTGCCTCTCTATTTATCTCTCTGCTTTTAAAACCAAATAAAAATAAGTTCATTATAACGATAAATTATACTTTTTAGATTAAATTGAAGAATCATTTTTTTTTCATTTGAACAAGTGAGGAAAAAAATAATCAAGAGTAAAGTTAGAGCACAACATTTGTAGAACCATTCTTTTTTTCATTTGAACAAGTGAGGAAAAAAATAATCAAGAGTTAAGTTAGAGCACAACATTTATAGAACCATTTTTTTCATTTGAGCAATTGAGAAAAATTGATGAGGAGTCATAGCACAACAACGACTGACAGTGACAATAAGATTAATTTTGATACTTTTTTTTATATCGGCAATATAATTCTGAGACATTTTGTATCAAAACCTTATTTTAACACCATAAAATGATCCTTACCTAAGCAATCTCCCAGTGCTTCACCACCCATTGTTCTGAAACAGTTATTGTTGAGGCGAAGCCGTGTAAGATTTCTTGAGTCCTATAGATCAAAAACGACACGTCAGTTATAGAAACGAAAAGGGTTTAAAATGACAATATGATAAAAAAATTGTGAATTATACGTTTTTTATTGGTGGTATGCATATTAAAAATAAGTTAATGAACAATGTTAAGGTTTTTAAAAATATTTCTTTTTCTTTTTAATTATTTGATGAAACTTAGCAGATACCGTGCAAAGATTTTCAGAAAATTAAAAACACACAGAAGCACTGTTGTTCGTCTGAGAGATTAATAAGAGCAAGAAAATACTTCCAATGCGAGATTAATCAAATTTAAAAGAAAAAAAAAAAGAACGCCACAGCGGTGAAGAACCAAAAGCCTCTACATCGCCTGAAGGAGGCTTGTACGATGAACTAAAGAGGCCTTCAATGTATTTAATAGGAACGAACGGTTTCAAATGTGAACGGTCAAATTCAGAAGATAATCGTTTACATGTCCCTATATAGCATTTTTAGTTTCAAAAATTGAACTCTTGTTTATGTTAAAACAACGAAAAAAAAAAGAAGAAGAAAAATAAAATAGACAAAGAAATATGAATGTAACAAAAAATCGAGCAATAACAACGGCAGCAACAACAACAACAACACAAAAGAGGCAAACATGATGAGTAGATATAGGTTGAAAAGAATTTGCCTGCAAGCTTCATAAGAAAACAGGGTAATTGTGTTTTCTAGGTAAAAAACCTACATATATCGAATAACAATACAACTTTAAAATTAAAAAAAAAAAAAAAAAACTAATTCATTTTCATCTTAAATGTGTTTTAAAAAAATCTGTATTGCAAACTATTTTAGCCAGAAATTGGAACTTTAAATTTAAAAATAAATTGGGTTATAAATATTATTTTTAAACCAATATTCCTTACCTCTAAATATTCCCGAAACAAATCGCCATCATACTCTTGTAAATTGTTACCTGTAGAAGGATTGTTCATTTATCTTAGCAATGGAAAGAAAACCACTCTCAAACCACCTAGTACTATAGAGGTGAAATGCCGAGAAGGCGTGATAATAATTTATGGCACGCATCGGATTTTTTAAAAATTAGATTTACAAGACTTACTCTTGGTGTTTCTATTCTGTCTACAGGCCTAAGAAACAGACAAGGGGAGTGAACTTATTTTTGAAAGCGTCACCTGTTTTTCATTTTGTTATTGTTTCATTGCTGAATTTTTTTTTTATTTATTAATTTCATTACTTTAAAATTGCTAGTTTTATTACTTTAAACAAAATAAATATTTTATTATCTCTAACCCACGATTAAGCATATTTTTAAAAAACGAAGAGGAAATGACTACTCTTTTTTTATTGATCATACAAAATATAAAACTTTTACAAAGTCTTTGACTAAAAACAATACCGAAAAGGGCCACTCCAAACCCTTTGTCAATGATTTAAAGATATGAATGAGGGAATGAAAAATGGAAAAAGGTTTTCGTTTTTCAATTTGTTGGTATTGAGAGTTTTGGAGAATAGTATTGTTGATGTTCTTATCATTTCATACCTATCATATAGAAACAAACTATGACAGTTACATAATACACGCTTCAGTAAATTATTAAAGAACTTTTATCCAGCCATCACCTGTATTTAAAATATGTGAAAAGAAAATAATTACAGCTTTCATTATGTAAGTGCGATTTCATTTTACTTGTTTTTTGTTCATTTTCTCCATTACCTGACAGATCCAGCTTTTGTATCACATCTGTTTCCTTGAGCTTTTCTAGAATCAACTTGACTCCTTCGGTCTTTAAGTTGTTTTGAGCTAGATTCTGGTAAAAATATAAGTGACATTATGAATATTTTTTATCCTAGTAAATCATAGGAATTATACATTTAGATGAAAAGATACTTAAGTATAAAGTTTTGAACAGAAGCATTAGAGGGGAAAAAATTCACAGGCAACAAATGTCAAACTACGAGTTTCAACAGCTGCGAGGAAAATAATTAAAAAAAAAATCAGTGGATAATCTTTACCAATGATAAAACAAAAGAGAAGTGTGTTGCGATAACATACAAACTCCTTTTAAAAAAAATGTCAAATTAGACGTTTCTGTTTCAACACGCTAAAAGTTGCTGTGATGTCTAGAAAAAGTTAGGTGAGCTCACCAAACTGACAATAAATGTGTTTTCGTGGTACATCTCCACAATATGCTTCACGCCCTCAATACCAAGCCCGTTGTCCTCTACATCAAGGCACGTTACAGAGGAGTTTTCCTGGAGACAACGATCATATTTATGCGTTAAAGAATCTAAAGAAAATGAATACACAGTGTTGATATTTACATCACGGGTTAGCATTTATATATATATATATAAGATCTTACCTTAAATTTCCATGCATACTACACTTGTGTTTCAAGCGGAGGACAAAGCTGTCGCCTGTCCTCCGCTCTCTTCGGGTATGACTGAGGTGTGTTCGTTTGCGCTTGCCGTTCCGACCTTGTGTTGTTGTTTATTGTCGTTTCCGGGCCACTGATAGTTTTGTAGTAAATGTTTTTTCCGGTGGGGGCACGATGAAAATATTTCCCTTCTTTTGTTGAGGCTTGGTTTTGTGTGTAGAATGAAGTATTTTTCTGCTGTGCAAAGGTTGCAAAAGGGATCGCATTCCGCCTCTCAAACAACTCCGCTAATTTTAATATTTTTAACAAGGCAGCAAAGCCATATCATGCCGCACTACGGACAAACGGGCATAAACAAAAATACAATACACCAAAAGCGATAAGCCGGACGAAACAGCCACCAAAGGAAACCACAATCACACTACTGGAGAAATAAATACACCACCCAATGAAAAAAGAGACGAAAAAAGTAATAAGAGAATACGAAAGAGAAAGATTATCTGGTTCAACCCCCCATTCAGTGTAAATGTCGCCACCAACATCGGGAAAATGTTTTTCGGACTCCTCCACACGTGCTTCCCAACAAACAACAAGCTGCACAAAATATTAAATAAAAACACTGTAAAGCTAAGCTACAGCTGCATGCAGAATATGAAACACATCATTTCTAACCACAATAAAACAGTCCTTGAGTCTACAAAAGTAAAGGAATCACAAGGCAAGACTTGCAACTGCAGGGATAAACAATCTTGCCCACTCAATGGCCAGTGTCTTCAAAGGGGAGTGGTCTACAAGGCAACTGTGGAACAGATACCCTCGAAAACACAAGACACCTATATAGGAATCACAGAAAATGAGTTCAAAACCCGATACAATCAGCACACGTCGAGCTTTCGACTCAACCACAAGAAATCAGCCACAACTTTAAGTGAATTAATATGGAAGCTTAAAGAATCTAACACCGCATACCACTTATCATGGGCTGTAATCGAAAGAGCGCAGCCATACTCGGCAGCCACAAACAGATGCAACCTTTGCACAGCAGAAAAATACTTCATTCTACACACAAAACCAAGCCTCAACAAAAGAAGGGAAATATTTTCATCGTGCCCCCACCGGAAAAAACATTTACTACAAAACTATCAGTGGCCCGGAAACGACAATAAACAACAACACAAGGTCGGAACGGCAAGCGCAAACGAACACACCTCAGTCATACCCGAAGAGAGCGGAGGACAGGCGACAGCTTTGTCCTCCGCTTGAAACACAAG
This sequence comes from Elysia crispata, assembly GCA_033675545.1. Classification (NCBI taxonomy): domain Eukaryota; kingdom Metazoa; phylum Mollusca; class Gastropoda; family Plakobranchidae; genus Elysia; species Elysia crispata. The sequence continues at coordinate 901,082 of JAWDGP010002360.1, forward strand.
TGTAGTATGCATGAAAATTTAAGGTAAGATCTTCTATATTTATGTATTGCTCCCACAGTTGAGCACTCTCATCAATTATTCCACCTTATCTTCAAACTTTATATATATATATATATATATATATATATATAATTATATCTATACAACTTGGTCAGAAATGAAGATTTAAAGTTTGTTGAGTAATATATATGTATATATATAAATATATATATATATATATATATATATATATACACATATATATATATATATATATATATATATATATATACGAGGGCAGGCTGATAATTAAGTTCCGTTTGCTAATAACTAGGTCAATTTTCGTCACATCGACCTAAAATTTCATACATATACTCTCGAACCATTTTTCTAGACTTAACTATAACAACAAGTTTGTGTGACGTCATTCGTGCTCATAATGCAGTGACGCGCAACACATGATGTGGTAGCCATGTTTATGAGACAATGGCGACTTCGGGATGTTCTGCTGCAAACATTCATGCAAGAATGAAGACAGTTTATGGTGAAATGTGCATTTCAGACTGTGCAGTTCGCAAATGGGTGAGAATTTTTAAAGGGGAAGACCCCAGAGAGACAATTCTGCGTGATCGAAAGCGTTCGGGTAGGCCCCTTTCCGCATCGGACACGGCTCATCGAGAGAAAGTTGACTGCATGATTAGAGCTAATCGAAGGGTCAAACAAAAGGAAATTGCAGATGAAGTAGGCATTTCGAAAGAACGAGTGCACCATATCGCCACAACTGTACTGGGTTACCGAAAAGTCTCTGCCCGTTGGGTCCCAAGACAGCTCACTGTAGAGATGAAAGCGCAGAGAAAGGACATGTGTACTCAACTCTTAGAGCGTTACAATGCAGAAGGAGAAGCATTTCTGCAACGCATTGTGACTGGAGACGAATCCTGGGTCCACCACTACGATCCAGAATGTAAAGCCCAATCGATGGAGTATAGGCACAAAACTTCTCCAAGTCCAAGGAAGTTCAAGGTTGTTGCCTCTGCAAGAAAGGTCTTGTTCACCGTTTTCTGGGACATGGAGGGAGTGGTCCACATGGAATTTCTGGAGCAAGGGCAAACTGTGAACTCTGAGCGATATATTTCAACACTCCGAGCTCTCAAACTCCGACTCAGACGTATTCGGCGTGATAAGGACTCAATCCTGCAACACGACAATGCGCGCCCGCACACCAGTCGCCAAACTCAGGACGCCTTAAGGCAGCTAGAACTTACGACCCTACCTCACCCTGCATACAGCCCCGATCTTGCCCCCTCTGACTATTATTTGTTTCCCCAACTCAAGAAGTACCTGAAGGGCCATCACTATGACAATGATGAGGAAGTTATAGCAGATGTTCGCAGATGGTGCCGTGGACAGCCGTCTGAATTCTTCGCTGACGGCGTGAGCCAACTAGTGAAACGTTGGAGGCGGTGTGTTGATCGCGACGGTGACTACATCGAAAAATAGAGTGCTAAGTATGTAGCTGAGATATTAAGCTTTCGTTTGACGTATTGTTTATGTATATGCTGTGAAAAATTAAAAAGTTATGATTAAACGGAACTTAATTATCAGCCTGCCCTCGTATAATTATATATGTATGTATATGTATATATGTATGTATATATTTTTTTCAATGATGAAACGACTTTTTTTTTTCTATAGAATCATTGGTACTAAGAAGCAGCTGTTAGACTCTTTAGGGCTAATTTTCAATGTTCTTACCACCAGAGCTATAGCAATAGGTTTGAGGCCCTCTGGTCCCAGCAAATGATGTTTTAACATCAACGTGTCATTGACCAGGTTTCTTAAGACGTAGCTATTCGGAGAAACCTGAAAAGTCAACATCGCTGTATATTACGCGAAATAAAGAAATAGCGTTCATAAAGAGAATAAGTATTTTCAAAACCAGAGCATTAAAGAAAATTCAGTGACGAGAAGAAAATAGAGAGAGAAACAGATATACACGAGAAATTCGACACAATTATGGAGATAGAAAAACAGATAGTCAAGATTAGAGAGACAGACAGACAGAAGCAGAGACGAATGTTAGAAACTAAAACTGACAGCAAGAATTAAATCTGGAAAATCAAATCCATACACTTGCCTTTGGTCTTTGGAAGTAAGAGCTTGTATTTAGACAACAGAAAACCTTTTTTTTTAAAGCAATTCGTCTCGATTAAGGTCGATTTTAATTTGTTGGCACTAAATGAAATCTCGAATTACGTGTATTTCGTTTCTTTAAACATTGCATGAACAGTTAAAACTAACTTATAAAAGGTTAATTTAAATCAGTGAGAAAGAAAGGAATTCAACCATTTGATAAAGGGAAAATTTCGTTAACTATGCCCCGCTGTACCGGAGACTCATGTGAAGTATGTTGCTGTTTTGTATGTATATGAACAGAGAACGAAACATTTTCATTGTTGTTACACCCCGCTCCAAACTTTTTAAATCAGAAAGACTACATTTAGGATTAATCTTTCCATGACATCTGTGCTTTATGTATGTGAAACTACCCAACTTTAAACTGTCCAACAATTTAAGATAAACCAGGGCACTTACCTTTAAATAACAAAGACTAAGTCAAGACATTGCCTTTAAGTGATTACAAAAAACCGTTTTGCTATTGCAATTTGGTATTTGGGAGACAGAGAAATAGTCATTTTTTTTATTAGTTAATGAAGGTTCATTAAAAGTAAATCGGCTATGTGCAATCAACAAAAGTTAATCTTCCATACACCATACACCATGTGAAAATTTCTTTTTTGATTTATGTGAAAAGACCTGATATTTTGTAGTGAAGGACTCCAATCGAAACTGTTGGGAAAGAGTATTTCCCCTTGAAAAGAAATTTTTTACTTATTTTTTTATTCATCTCTAATGTTTTCCTGAACTGTTTTTGAATGCAATGACTCACCTTGAGCCTGTTACAGGCTCTAATATACACCCCTTGGCTGTGGCTGCATGACGCCAGTGAGTTATTGCTGTCTACACCATCGTCATCAGCTTTGGAGCGCATAAGGAAAAAAAAATAGATTAAATCATATACAGTAAATTTTGTTTCATTGCCTTAATTTTTCGACAACGAAGTAAGTATTTTGCATCTGAAAATAATAATAGGTTCTTTTGAATTTCAATTTATTTGTATTCAGATTAGTAGAAATTAGAGTTTCATATTGTTATATATATTGAATGGAATCCATGCAGATTAATAAATTATGGTTGCTCAAAAAAAATTGTAAGAAGGGACATTTGCTCCCTTTGAGCAAGAATGATATTCTAAATATCTTATGAATAACTGCGATACTTGCTTGCTTGTGCCTTTAATTATACCGCCAACACAAAAACTGTGTCTATGCAAACAAGTGATTAAAATATAATCATGAACTCTACAAGAAAATAAGAAAATTCGCATCCGTCAAATGTGATAGAAATAAAATGAAGGCAAATTAAACAGAAAAGTATTTATTGGTGTTAATGTGATAGAAAGAAAATGAAGACAAAATAAAAAGAACAGTATTTATTGGGGTTTTATGCGAGAGCAAGAACGGTGAAGAATAAAACTTGGAAATACATTCTTTCTCCCCTTTCATTTCATTCTGGAAACCCTTCTTCTTCTTCTTCTTCTTCTTCTTCTTCTTCTTCTTCTTCTTCTTCTTCTTCTTCTTCTTCTTCTTCTTCTTCTTCTTCTTCTTCCTCACCATGACCACTTCAATCACCAGCATCAAAATCAACTCTCATCAACATCATCAACATCATCGTCGTCTTTATCATCATCATCATCATCATGATCATCATCATTATCATCTTCATCATCATTTTCTGTAAAGCACCATCCATCTGCAAGCGGGAACATTTTTTCAGTCATCATAGTTTCGCATTACGAGATCTTACCATCAAAATCAAAATCTTCGAGAAAGTCCTTATCGAGGTCGAACATGTCAGTGGTGGTGGTTGCGCTGCGATTGCTGTCGCCGCAGTCGCTGCTCATTTGGAAGTCTTTGCGCCTGCGCCGGCTGATGACGCCGGTTTTCGCGCGCCTCACAGGTGTGTGACGCATTCGGTACCGCGACGTCAGATAGTACGGGTTTGACGTCATAGGTCGCTTGATCAGATTCCATATGTCAAACTTGAAGGACAAGGATGTCAAAGATATGAAAAAGAAAAATTCGATTAATTTTTTTTTTATTCTTTTGAAGATTCTTCTGAGTAACAATGCAATGGAGAAAATGTGCTTTTTAAAAAATACGATGAGCATGATAGTCAAGAAATAAGAGAATACAATAATCGTATTAGACTTGCTTCGTATACTTGTTTTCTATTGTCATCAAATTCAAATTTCGTAAATCTTTTTAGATTATGGTGAAAATTGGCATTTTGGGCTATAATTATAGATAATATTATTTCAGAAAAGATAATATGTACATTTTCGTCTTTTACAGAATCCTTGGAGCTATCATTCTTGCTGCCGCTATACACGTGCTTATCCCTAAAGGCACTGTGATAGAAGTTAAGGTAGTGTAAAAAATTAATAGTTTTTAAAAGATTTGCTTGAGATGTTAAGGTACATTAGGGTGATCAGACTGGCATACTTTAATTATGATAATGACTTTCGTGATAATTAGGAGAAGGGTGATAATGGTGATGATCATGATGAAAGCACTGTTGATCGTGACGGTGATGGTTATACGATGCTTATGATGCCAGTGTTTCCCTTTCAATATTGATTATATTAGGCTATACTTTGCCCAAAGCCTTCAATGTAATTTTGTGCTACTTAGGTATTAAAACAATTTTTGAGAACCATTGCTCTCTTAAGATTTTTGAATTGAAAGAAAGTGTTTACTAAACAATGATCTGATGTTATAGCTCACCATTGTGGCAGAATTCATCTGAGAAATTCTACTCTCTCTAAGCTAATTGGGATATGACAGTTCATTGAAATCGTTCTCGTATAAAGGTTTCAAGGAAAGAATAAAGAACAACAGCAAAAACATAAAAAAAAACAAACGCCAATTATTTTCAGCATTGAATAACCCTTTTTTCCTAACATCTTCTCTTTATCATTCTAAAGATCGTTAAATAGTATGATACTCACCTTCGATTTGAGCGAGTCTTGATTGTAGACAAATCTGGCGTCCACCTCTGTTGCTCGCCTTGAGCCGCTGCTGTGAGTACTGGCTGTGGCTGGCCGAGATGAGCTCGACGACATTTTGATGTACTTCGATGCTGTCGAGTCTTGATAAGGATATTGTACTTTATAGTATCGGCACGGCCAGCTTATAATCCTAGCACCAATCCATTGAATTTCCCTGCATTATTGTCTCTTTTGAACACGATAGGTTTAAGTTTACTGTCAATGTACCGTGTATAGTGTATTATTTTCAGAAACTGGCATTTTTTTTTAATTTGCACATAGAAATTGAAAACAGTTCTTTTCAAATCACGACCCCTGATTTTGTTAAGTGGATAACGGATCCTAAACCATGAGCACGTTCTTAAGGATAAAGTATATATTTAAAAACATGATTTTGTGATTTATGGCGCAAGGTATCGAGAATCTATGTGATTATTATTGTGACCGAGAAAGTCAAACAGTGGGTTTCTGATGTTGAAAATGCACATAAAAAAAAACAAAACAGAACAAAAAAACTTCGATCTATAAAATACCTAATCACCGAGAGCCCTTGGTGTAGAAGCAGAGAATGGATATAACAATATTAGAACGTCACTCAATTAAGCTTATTCCAATGAATTGATCAAGAATTTCTCGACGGAAGAGATGTCATTTATCAAATAGATTAAGGAAACTAAACTGAACACACAAATCGTAGGTAAAAATAGAAACAAACTGTCTCATAGTTTGGATTAAATCAGTTCTAAACAGCAAAAAGAAAAAAAAATCTTTAAGGTTTCTGTCTCCTTTATCAAAGTCACTGAATGAATACAGTATTTATATAGATGATTCTATAAGATCACACAAATACGTTAAGACGTTTTTAAAGTATAAAATTTATCTTCGAAAATATTTTCTTAATTCAGTTTTCTTCCACCAGAATAAAAAAAAAATTCTCAACACTCGCAGTTGAAAACACCATCCTAAATCATGATACAGCATACTTTACGTTTAGCTTACACGGCACCACGTAACATATAGATCTACTCCCATTGTTACAATACTGTGAACCATTCGCCTCCAGTCCCCGGTGATTAAGCCGTTAGCTCTCTATGAACCAGTCGATAAAAGAAATCAGTCACCCCCAGTCACCCACTGTGCGGGGCGCAGAAACCAGGGAGCCATTATTCCTCTACTCGCTTCTTCAAACACATTAGAAGTGCTTCGCTTATTTAAAAACCGCTTCACAAAGGCTTGCAAATAATACCATAGGGTTATTTTTGTGCTTCAACCGTGAGCACGAGGCGCCTTCAAAATGGGCTTTATTAGTTTATCACAGCGGTGGTTCTCAAAGTCTGTGACAGAGGGTATGTTTTGAAAGAACCTGGACATAATATTTTGTATGAATTTTTTTTTATAAGGACTGTTTTTTTATTTAAAAACTTTAGAAATTGTTTAGAGTTCAGGTCACATATTTGAAAAAGAAAAAAAAATCAGAATCATACAACATTTTAAATCCTCTCACCATGACTTCTTTTCACGAATACAGGACTCAACAAATGATAAGGTATTCAGCTTACATTTTAATAAAATCGAAATTACTTCATAGCAATGTTTAATCCATTTAAAAATTTATACCGTGGTAATGGTTCAATCATCAATTTTTAAGACAAAGGAGTGAAAAAGAACATTTTGCATGCTGGGGCATGAACTTGAACAAATTAAAAAAAAAAATTACCTATATTCAGCAAATAATGTTCTTTAGATAAAGACTATTTATAAAGTCAAAACAATTCGATGCGACAAATAGATGATACCCACTAAATTTTAGAAACCTTCCTTCATGAAACTAATCTAGTCTGCAATTTGCTTCAAGCTGTGGGGAAAAAAAAAAACTGGCTCCATCCTTACATTTTTGTGTTCCGAAAAATGCGGGAAAAACAGCTACACTAATCGGCACCTCGAAGCTCATTTAATTGTCTTACGTATCAACACAATCATTTTAGCTTTAGAAAAATGGAAAACAAATTGAAGTCAACTAATTTTCAACGCGTTCGCCTTCAACACGTGAGAACCGCTGAAAAGTTTGAATAGCCGGGTGCAATTTAGATCTAGCTATTGTATTATAAAGACTTGCCGCGGGTAAAAAAATTATGATTAACACAATGATTAATCTGAAGGAAATAACAACTTCCTCCCTTGCCCTCACAGGATTTTTAATATCAAAACTTCAATCGTTCATCTCCATATCAGTTTTCACCCTTTCGCTTTTGATTCCCAGCTCTTTATTTTTAATACATTTTCTTTATTTTTTTTTTGTCTGTCTTTGCCGCTTTTTGTTAATCATTTTTCTTCATCTTTGCGACCATATTAAAATGTTCTCTTTTTATAATATTTGCTGTAATACGCTCTACAGTCCTCAGAAAAAAGTCATGCACAAAGAGCAGCCTTTTTCATTTCTTTGACGATCATGTGTGTCTTGGTGCTCTTTATTTTTTTTTTGCTTTCATAGTAATTGCCTCTTTCTGATTTATTTTGTATCTTTTTTATTTATTCTCTCTCTCTCTCTCTCTCTCTCTCTCTCTCTCTCTCTCTCTCTCTCTCTCTCTCTCTCTCTCTCTCTCTGTGTGTGTGTGTGCCAGGACTACCAGATTTCTTAAAATAACAAAACTTACAGACTGCTTGTGATTTCCTTCAACTGCTGCGGAAATTTGTGAAACTTTTCTCATCTTCCAGGCACCGACTTCAACTACCAGTACCATCGCTCGCCTTCGTATGTGCACTTTTATCACTAGTACTCGTTGAATAATTCACCTCATAAAATATTAACTATTGTTACTGACCTTCCTCCCTTCGCGTGAGGCTGAAAAAAAAAAAAAACCGCACTGATTTGGAACCCTTTGGTCGTAGAAAGAAAGACAGATCTAATCTAGAAGCGACTTCTCGTCCTATAGTCGTACCTGATGGCTTGAAATGAGAAATCGCTATTTTTGTCCTAACTTTGCCTTGCTGGTGCACTTTAATCGATGAGCAAATAAATTAACTATAAACGATGCGCTATCGCGACTTATTTTGTTTCTTAATATAAATTGGGTTTGTTTGTTGTTTTTTTTTCCTTATATAATGTTCATACGTGAAAGTATTCGTTTTGATTTATATTATAAAATTAGAGAGAGGAAAATGGAGAAAGAGAGGAAGGAAAAGTGGGAAACAAAGAAAGAAAGTGAAAAAAAGGAGAGAATAGAAGAAAGAGAGAGAGAAAGAGGGAAATAGTAAAAATAGGGAAGGAGAAAGAAGGAGAAACAAAAAAAAAGGAAAAGGGGAGAGAGGGGGAGGAAAAGAGGAAAAAGAGGTTGAAGGAGAGAGAGAGAGAGAGAGAGAGAGAGAGAGAGAGAGAGAGAGAGAGAGAGAGAGAGAGAGAGAGAGAGAGAGAGAGAGAGAGAGAGAGAGAGAGAGAGAGAGAGAGAGAGAGAGGAATAGGGAAAGAGGGCCTAAATATTTTAATAGAGAGAAAGAGAATCTCTATATAATTTTTTTTTTTTTTTTTGCTATTTATCACATAAAAGTATAAATGGATAGTGATGTTGCTTATCATCGCAATCAACTTCATGAAAAAAACTTGACTTACTGGTAACACTCCAGTGAAAGGAACTGCGCGATAAGATAAGAGCGATAAAGAGAATTGAAGTTGCTTTTTCATTATTGAGAAATACTCTGATTGCGAGGCTTTCAGTTAAAAAACAACAACAACAAAAGATTAAAAGAAAACAATTAAATAAAGTCCGGCTGTCACAAATAACAATGATTATTTAGCTATATGGATAACATTACTATTTCAAACCATACAAATGCGAGTCTATTGAAGACCGCATGGGCCGAGGAAAACGTTTTCGATTTCGGGTTCGAGGGCATGAAAAACAATAGTACGTACCGGTATTGAAACTGAGGAAGCATTTTTTTCACTTTATTTTTTATTTTTTTTTTTGAGATTTATTAAAAACGAAGAGCAGAGGACAGCTATTATTAAAGAAAGATGAAATTTGCATTGCTCTAAAGCCTCGGCTTCGGTTTTTCATACCTTTTTTAGTGATTAAAGGTTGATTCCATTCTTACTGTTCATTTTAACCCTATAGTGTTTGCAATAAGCCAAGTTGAGCTATTTTGAATTGTATTCGTTTTGTATCATTCAAAAGCCAAAACCCAAGGGGTATGTGACAAGGCGAGAAAAGCTGATAATTTATACTTTAGAAAAATTCGATTGTCTCTTATTTTTGTCTTTAGCATAAAGAATATATTTTTTTTGCTTTACATTCAAAAGCGCAAGCTAGTCTATTTTGAGAATAAGATAGCACAACACGTAATAATACCTTATGCGCATATTATTTCAGTCTTCCAGGTTGTGGAACTGTTTTGACGTTCCTTAGCTCGAGTTTTATCCGCAGGTAATCACAGATTGATTTGAATGATAATGTCTCCTACCACTTGAAATATGGTAATTCCCTTTTTGAAAGAATGCACACTTCGAAAAAATAAATGATTTTCGAATCGAGCTTTTCAAAACCACGTGCAACTTTCTCAATCGATTTTTGAGCATGTGCCCATGCTGAGAAAAAATTCCCTGCGCCTTAGCATGTCTTGTTTCGTCGCCAAAGCAACACGACCCAGGCCCAGGCCTCTCCTCTCCATTACTCCACACAGCCCTTAGAGAAAAAAAAAGGCTTCAAAGGCTTATAACTGTTTCTTGCAGTTTCTTGCCTGACCTTCTAAAGTGTATCAAAAATGCATCTCAAGAGGGCTCGAAACAGGGAAGCCACAATAGATCGTTAAAACATAGCCGATGTTGTCAGCTTTTCTGGCACAAGAAGTATCATTACCTATTGCATAAGTTTGGATTTGAAGCTATACATTTATACTGTTAACAGTTGACGGTGCTTCGTTGAAACAAGTCTGCGGCACAGGTGACAAGTAGTTTTCTGTTAGAGCTAACTGCTCAAAATACTGAGAGCTTTTCTAGCCACTAACTAATTGATCTTTGACAGAAGTTCTTTATTTTCTGAGGGCTCTTAGGATAATTGTGAAGACATGTACAGAAATCGTTCTTCAAAACAAAACGCTCAAGGGCTATACATTGTTTCATTTTTGTTGTTCTTTCATATCACTTAAACAAACTTTCTTTCTGCAATTCATGACGTGGACGGAGAGCTGGAAAGAAAAAAAAATATAGGAAAAGAAATAAGAGCGAAAGAAAGAAATGGAGATAGACAAACAAGTTATTGGAAAAGAGTAAGAGAGGAAGAAGAATATAAAAAAGAGAGTTAGATAAATAGATTGAGGGAAAAAAAGGAGAGAGAGAGAGAGAGAGAGAGAGAGAGAGAGAGAGAGAGAGAGAGAGAGAGAGAGAGAGAGAGAGAGAGAGAGAGAGAGAGAGAGAGCGAGTCAGACAGAAATAAACACAAAAGAGCGAGGGTGTTCTGGAACTGAAAACTAAGTCTCAGTTTGGTTCAAGCTCTAAGTTTGAGTCTTAAAGGGATGTAAGTTGTTGTTGTTTTTTTTTTAATTAAGAAAACGCATCACATGGCTGATTGATTAGGAAGTTTTACAAACGCTAAATAAATCTCAAGAGTTCCGTCTTTATGTGAATCGCTCTACCGAGTTCCAATACTAATATATCTAATCTTTAATCTAATCGAACTGAGCTTATAAAGATGGAGAACATCAGCTAATTCCTTGCACTGTTAATTAAAGGATTCAAATCACTTCAATAAATAAAAAAAAAACATCAAATGATTTATTATTTGATTAAGAAGATTCATAAGTCCAGTCTACCATAAGCGTCGATCGCACGGATCCCGTCTATGTGTTAACTTTTCTGTAAAATTCTAAAATTAATGTATCTCAATCTAGAAACCAATCACAATGGGATTAAGAAAAGACTTCGGAACGTAAAGTGTTCTCTTCCTTTCGAAATAGGAGATAGAAGTAACAACTAATTACTTTGATCTGCTTGAGAAACATAGCATCATAAAACAAAATATTCAATCGAACTAATTCAGTAAAATCTGAAAACAAAAAGTGAAATTATTTAATTATTTTATACTTGGACAACGAACAAGAATGCCTTGAATTAGTATTTCTATTTACCACTCTTTCGAAATCTCACAAACTGTTAAGAACAAGGTCTAATTTAAATATTTTTATTAAAAAATAGTAATAATAAATTCCGAGAACATTGGTCCACAACCCACTGGACAAGGAAAACTACTCGAGACACAATAATTTATAATTAAGTAAGCCTATAGTATTAACCGCCGAAAATAAAGTAATATCACACAACAAAAGAGCCCTCCTCGTGTTAAGAACTCGATCAGAACTATCGTTTTATTCCAGGTTTAATCCGCAGAGTCCGCCCGGAGCCGCTGTCTAATAGCCCACTCGTGAAGATTAGTCGGCCATGTCAATTAAGACTTATGCCAGGTACCCTGCCTCGGTGTCTGGCCAGCACGGCTTCATTGAACTGAGGCCAAATCTGGTATCAGATTTAAAAAGCTGCCAGCAGCATTGACTGCAAAACAATGCGTGGGTTTCTTTTTCGATAGAGGCAAGTCTACACCCAGCTCTTGTTTCAATTTATTTAGTATACATAGTATCTCTTTATTTGTAACTCAAATGTGCGTTCAGGCGAAGCGTTAACTTTGCTCCCTGGAGTTGCTAATGGTTTCAGGCAAAACCTTTAGAATTGCAATATAATTAAATGTTAGGAAGATAAAAGGGATTGTATTATAGATATAAAATGAGATTTAAGATAAGGCTTGAGCTAGGTTTATGTTCTCCATCAATAATTTGAAGGGTGCGTTCTTTTCTTCGCTATAGTTTTTGTGCGAGGGCAGAGGCGCTTGAAATTGTGGCATCGGACCCACAAGGCTGCATACTTGGTTGGTTTAAATCCCGACTAATTTATAATAGCGGTAGTGAGAACCATGAGCTGTATCTCTCCTTAATGGAACGCATCGCCATAAATAAATACGGAAAATCAAGATTTTTTCCATGTGTTATTATCGTGGTCACTATATATATAAGATCTTACCTTAAATTCTCTTCATACGACACTGGTGTTTCAAGCGGAGGACAAAGGTGTCGCTTGTCCTCCGCTCTCCTCGGGTCTATGAAATGCTCCCACAGTTGAGCACTCTTATCAATTATTCCAACTTACCTTCATATTATATATATATATATATATATATATATATATATATATATATATATATATATATATAAAAGAGTTAATTATGGCTCATACTTAGTTATTAAACCTCTTGTTAGGCATTTAGTTTAATTTTGCCTCCAATAAGATGTTTAAGTTACATTTGAAACAAAACGTTTGCGTTAGCTATGATTCACATTACAGATTCGGGTTAGGTAAACCAGATATCACACATTTTGGTCCGCTTAGCCTGCTCAACTCTTCAGATCTGCCGTCCTTTTCAATCACTGAAAAATATGAACCCAAGAACAAATCATTTCCTCCAGATAATATGCATACTCACACGAACACAATACGTGAGGTAATCATTTTTAATAAAACTAATTACACATATTGACCTGGAATGGTATTTCAGTTCCGTGATTGTTAATCCCCATATGCTATGCTCTTGAAGCCACATAATGGGATTTGGGTTTGAGATAGACATAATCATTAAAACAATGCTTATTGTTGGGCTATCGCATTCACGCTTCACCTTAATACTAAGAAAACAGATTTAATTATGCAGGCACAATCGCAGGGACAAACCGGAGCTCCGGAAGCTAATGGGAACTAGAATGTAAATAAATTGTGCTTGCCAGAAGGGCGCCTGATTTTTCTTTCTTTTTTTTTTTTCAAGTCATCATTATCTTGATCGTTTGTGTCGCTCCAACTACAAAAAGAAAAACAGCCAGACGTATAGAGACCATTAACCCTCGCCCCTCCTTTCTGACTGTCTGTCCGTCCGTCTGTCTCTGTGTGTATGTGTCTGTCTCTCTCTCTCTCTCTCTCTCTCTCTCTCTCTCTCTCTCTCTCTCTCTCTCTCTCTCTCTCTCTGTCTCTCTCTCTGTCTCTGTCTGTCTGTCTGTCTGTCTGTCTGTCTGTCTCTCTCTCTCTCTGTCTCTCTCTCTCTCTCTCTCTCTCTCTCTCTCTCTCTCTCTCTCTCTCTCTCTCTCTCTCTCTCCTCTGTTGTGACATATTTAAAAATGAGGTAAATATTAAATTTCAACAAGTGAGTAAAGAAAAAAAAAAAAAAAAAAAAAAAAAAATATATATATATATATATATACCACACATTCCGTGCATGGGTAACACTCAGTGCCCCAATGACATAATGTGTGGAGAGTTCATGTCATCATTCACAATAGAGCTTAAAATTTTACAATACAAGAGATTTGTCGAACAGGCAAAATTATCTTAATTTAGAATTCCAATGCAGTCTGCACAGGTACTCAGCGCTTACAACGGCTTCCTTGTATCTAAAAGGAATGAGATTGTGTTTGACCCCCCCCCCCCCCCCCAAAAAAAAAAAAAAAAAAAAAAAAAAAGAAATTAATAAATAAGAATGTTTTGCGCCTGCAGATTTGAAAATCTCTTCAAATCCTGGGCCAAAGCATGAATCAACACTTAAGCTTCACTATCCCAGATCAAGTGATATCGCCTGCGCTGATGAATGAAAACAGTTCTTAAGCCGCCACGATATTGCCAATGCTCGAAGGTTCGCAAATGAGAAGGATAATTCCCACAGAAAAGTATAAGTACCCGATATCTTCTTGCCACGCTTTTACTTATTGGGCAGAGCTCACTGAATCTAATTATGAGCAATAAATTTATTTCAAATCTGATTCCATTTTGGCCCATACGCTAGATCTGTCTTACTTGAGATTACCGGACATTGTGCTGGTAAAATTTCAAAGTTCAATTCTTTGCTCGAAACTAAAGGCTAGATAAATTTGAAAAGAAAGAAAGAAATGGATTTACTTTCAAACAATACATAATCAGTATAAATAGAGCTAATTCAAGGGTTAAAAATGGTTTTTGCTTCTGAGATCTAGGTGACATAACTGTCAAAACCGCGCATCTCTTCTCATGTATTCGGAATTTTCCTGCACATTTTACCGAATAAGATCAGGGCCGAAAGAAAACACTAACAAATTTTTTAGATCTACAGAACAGGAGCATCATAAACAGCAGAGGACGTTTCTTTTCAGCGAAGAGAAAAAAGTTAAATCACAATAAGAAAGAAATTACACATGTACAAGAAAGAAAATAAATTTAAAAAATGAGGGAAGTGACAATTTTTTTTTTTTTAAATTATCCCTTCTCTTCACCCTTAATCATTACGTGTATCGTTGAGATCAAATTGTAAGATCTTTTCGGTAGAATTGGCCAATTGGTAGCTACGATGGTAGATAAAGCCTCTGCGCTGATATTCGCAGGGACTTTCTACGCGGATTCAGGTCTTTCAACGTGTGTGGGTTAAGGGCATGTTTTCAGTATCACTCTGTTCACTCTGCCAGTTTGTGTGTGTGTGTGTGTGTGTGGGAAGAGAGAGAGAGAGAGAGAGAGAGAGAGAGAGAGAGAGAGAGAGAGAGAGAGAGAGAGAGAGAGAGAGAGAGAGAGAGAGAGAGAGAGAGAGAGAGAGAGAGAGAGAGAGAGAGAGAGAGAGAGAGAGAGAGAGGCCTCTTTGTGAACAGGTCATAACAAGCACAAAAAAAAATAATGATCTATTCAGATGACAGGTCAACTTTCAGATCATATATTATCATTATTATTATTGCTGTTATTTTTGCTATTGTTGTTATTACTACTGCTGCTGCGGCTACTACTGCTACTACTACTACTAGTACTACTACTGCTACTACTACTACTACAGCCACCACTACAACTACTACTACTACTGCAGCCACCACTACAACTACCGCTACTACTACTACTACTACTACTACTACTACTACTACTACTACTACTACTACTACTACTACTACTACTACAGTACTATTATTGTTATTATCAATATTTCTATCATTATTATAATGTTATGATGACGGTTCTTCTTATTATTAAAATAAGTTTCCTTCTATGATTTTAACATTATTCTGATAAGCTCCCCTTTTCTTATAAAATGTTATGAAAAACCTAGAGAAATCAAACTAATCAAAGAACTGATAACTATGAAATGGCCACCAGCCTACACAATACCATAGAACCTGTAACAGAAACATTTTTTAGGATATTAATTTTGAAAAATTCATCGTCATATGGAACTGCAGTTATTGCCATTACTTATATCGTGCAGCTTAAAAGTTAGAGACAAGTGACAACTGCTGACATTTGTTTAATGGGAAACTTTTTGGTAAAAAAATAAAAGTTAAGCCTACAGATTTTTGACATTTCATACAACGTAATTTTGTCTTGAGGAACTTTGAATTCATTTTGCTGTTTAAAACAAAATCTTTCAATGGGAGGAGCTGGGGCAGAAGAGATATATAGATAGATAGATAGATAGAGAGAGAGAGAGTGTGTGTGTGTAAGAGAGAGATGGAGACATAGAGAGACAGAGAGACACAGAGATACAGAGAGAGAGAGAGAGAGAGAGAGAGAGAGAGAGAGAGAGAGAGAGAGAGAGAGAGAGAGAGAGAGAGCAATAGAATAGTGTGTGAAAGATAAAAAAGAGAGGGTCAGAGTAGGTGACAGAGAGACATAGAGAAAGGGAAAGAGGGAGTGACAGATGGGAACAGTTAGAGATAGAGAGACAGACAGTGACATAGTAAAGAGAGAGCACAGATAATGAAAGAGTGAGTGAATCAGTGTTAAAGAAAGATAGAGAGAGAGGGAGAGAGAGCTAGAGAGAGAGAGAGAGAGAGAGAGAGAGAGAGAGAGAGAGAGAGAGAGAGAGAGAGAGAGAGAGAGAGAGAGAGAGAGAAAGGGAGAGAGAGAGAGGGGGGAGGGGAGGAAGGGTAAGGGGAAAATAGAATGAAACGATGAAAAACTATGAGCAAAAATGTATTGAGCCAAAACCAATGTTGTTTGAATTCTATTTCAAATGAGACTATTTTCTTTATCAGATAAACAGTCACTTTCTCTTTACAGTATATTAAAGTACTGAATGAGTAATAAAACCTTTTATTTTCATGAAAATCACGAAAGAAACAAATTATCACAAACCAGATGAAGTAATGTTGTGAATTATCTCTATTTATTTCTTATTTGAAATCTTCAAGTAACAAGAATAAACAGTTTTAAGAACGCTACCATGTAATTCCTTGAATTCTGAGCAGCAAATGAACCCTGTCTTTCCTTTTAGAACACCTAGCTCATCAATTTCACTTAATCACATTTCTTTTATTGCAGCCTGATGGTAGTACCTGCATGCAATTAAAAAAAAACAATCACCCCTCCCCAACCCCACAAAAAAAAAAAAAACAAATTTAAATTCATCCAGCTTTTATACTGTGGACTTTTAGCAAACAAAGCTTCCAACTGAATTCTTCATATTCCCTTTTTTTTTCTTGAAAGAGGATTAACAAAGTATTGTGACAAAACTTTTTGAAAAGTTACACTGTGACACTTTAATTATGTGTTTCAAAATTGATGAGAATTTTTTTCATTTCAGAAAAAGAATGAAAAAAAAATATTCACTAAAACAATCTTTTTTAAAAGTTAGCTGCACATAAACTTTATCTTGATATATTGATATTAATACAGGGATATACCCTCTTTAACTCAATTGAATAAAATATTATAAAAACCATAATATTTATTTTGAAGCATTTTTTTTCTTGCATTAGAATCTTACAGAGCTTTTGAGACTCTTTATCTCAAAGAACATATCCTAACTCGTCATTTACAATGGGCATTAAGAACATGACAGAGAAATCAATTTTAAAAATAAAAAAAGGTGACGTGGAACTTGCTTTGTACAGGCAATGGTAATAAAATGTATGAAACATAACAAAACTGTTTCAGCATCATCCTACGAATCTGAATGTGTCGCTGATAATTTTCCACTTGTTTTCTGCAGCACTCAGAATAAATGTCTGTGTAAAGGCCTCGGCTCCTGTGCCCTTGAACTTGACCTTGCCAAAGACTGTCACCATAATACTGTTGGTATTGTCTGCATCAACAGGCCCTTAGAGAATAAAAATACATGTATGGATTAAAAGTTTGTTACGTTACTGAGACATATCAAATATTTTGCAGAGGGGGCAGAGGCATGTGTAATTGTGGTAGGTAAAAAAGAACTATGCTGTTCAGTTTGGTTCATTGGTTCTAGTCTGTTAAAGTTTAAGTGGAAATATTTTCGGAAAAACATCCCAGACGTGCAACAATGGTTTGGTTCTACTTAAAAGCAAACCTTAATTCATCAAAATTGTTTTTTTTTTTTTTTTCAAAGCTCGAAACTCACTCGATTAAAAGCGTTTAAATGCAGCTTCTTTCCATGATTTAGCATATATCAAAACTACTTTTTGATCCTATTAAACCCTAATTCTTATGGCTTGAAGAGTCTTTACATGCTCTTCCCTTTCAAAAAATACCCAGAGTGAGGATAGACACAAAGACTGTGTTTACAAAGAACAAATAAATTCTCATGTGTTTTACTTCTAAAAATTTTGACTTTGATTTTACAATGGGCCAATATCATACATAAGTATTTCAAAATAATTTTTTGTCAGTAGTCAAAACTTAGCAGTTTATTCATTTTGCACAGTTACTTTTGTCATATAGATAAGGCCTTAATTCTGCCGATATCAAAGAAATCCATTATCCTCGTGATTTTTTCTTTTCATTATATTTTTGCCCAGTCTAATAAATAAACAAAATTTACCGATGCATTCTTATTTCCATGAAAATGTACAAGGTAGTAAATTAATTCCATTTTTGACTGTCAAAAAAGAAAAAAAATAGAAGATATGTACTTTTTGAGAATCAAAAATGGTTTCCCTTTATACATATTATATTATTTGTACGTAAGTAAAAGCTATAAATCTGTTACACAAATAATGACTTTCTTGAACCAGCCATAAACCACCCTATTAACAATATCTGAAATAATTTGTGAACATGCTCTGATCTCTTCTGATGCAAGCTAATGACATGGGTCTATTCCTCTATTCTGGAATTTTTTTTTATATTTCTCATGATACTTGCTTCGAAAATGAACAATTTTGTTTTAGCTTAATCCGATCCTTCTCACTAACCTGCAACAATAGGCTGAGTGTCTAAACCTTCCACAGTATGTTCTGAGGTGGGAAGACCATCAAATAGCTTGAGAATTGCATCGGATCCAGATACTGCATTCCCATTCCACACAACATTGGCTTTGTCTTGGTAGAGTTTGGAAATAGCCTGGGACAGAAAAAAAATGTAATAAAAAATAGTACTTATTGGTGCCAAGCACTGTTAAACTAAAGTAAAAATATTTCAACCACAACACATAGCTATACAGCTATAACTTCTAGTACACAAATTGTTTTTTCCTTTTAGAATCATCCTTGTTGAACCAAAAAGATTTTTGCAGCCTTTAATTAAAATACTTTATTCCTCATAAAAAACAGGATGTAAGGTGAAATAAAAAAAAAGGTTGATACTGTCCTCTTCACCAATTTGATTAATACAAGCTACTTGCCATGACAAATAACATTTTCAGTTTTAACTTTTCTTGCGCATAAAGTTTAAAAAGATTGAAAACAGATAAATCATCAAAATTGAAAAAAAAAATATCAAAAAATGATAATAGAAGCATGTGTGAAAGTGTGAATCTTTGGAACTTTTTTTATCCACATTTTGTCTGTATTTTCAATGGTTTATCTCCATGTTTTGAGCATTCCTGTACAAAAATTTTTGTAATTGCTCAATTCGTTATCTAAGAGTATAATAACCAATAAATGATAGAAAAAAATGTATCATTCTGCTTGATACATGTATTGGATGCCTTACTTACAAATGTTCTGAATACTGCAATAGAAAAGTTTAGAAGAAAGACGACAAAATAGTTAAAACAGTCCTTCAATTTATGCTCAATTGTCCTTCCCAGGATCAATTTGGACAGTTCCAATAGAATAAAAATTGTTTTGCCATTGGAATGCTTTATACATTGCTGCAATCATTTGATACTTTGGCACAGTCAACATGACATCTGCTTTTTGTTGAAGTAATTTATTGTTTGAACTCTTTTACAATTTGAGTCAAATATGACCTATGACTTTGGGGCTCCTTATCTGTTTGGTAACTGTTAAATCAATTACTGACAAGCCTTTAAATTTATGTTATATAATAACAAGACTTTCATGTGTGAAAAGGACATTTTTTTTCAACTAACCAAAAATGTGCCAGTTTCATCACCAAACAAGGACAAACTAGGAATTTATGGATTTTTCACTTCAAAATAGTATAATACTGGAGAGGCAATTTAATTTATCTGAAAATCTCATATATAGATTGTTCTTTTTTTTTTTTTTGAGCACATGACTTCCAGGAAATCTTAAGGTTGCTGGAAAGGATAAGGATTTTTCAGGCAATGGATGCTTTTTTCAAGAATCAAAGAGAAACAAATGAAGAAAACATAAATTAATGACAAAGGAAAAAGCTTACGTTTCTTCTTTTGTCAAAAGTTTCATAGTATATTTTAGAGAATTCATCAGCTGCTGTGTTGGCCTGAGACTTGCGGGCTTGGAGGTCCTGTGAAAAAAAAAATCAGATGCATTAAATACCATCCTCACAAAAAAAAAAATACTTGGATATGTATAAGAAGGCAACCACCCACGACACTAAAGTGAGGGAAGGGTGGGTGGGACCATATTTATATATTCAGTGTCAAACAAAAAGTTGCCTTCAGTAGACAGTGCCCACCGATTACTTAAAAGCTGATTGTTCTGATTGCTAACGCATAGTTCTCATTTCATCTTTCACAGTTGCAGTGCACTCTGAGAATGTGGTGTTTTTACAATAATAATGCCCCTTTGCACTGCCTAAAAGCGTGGGATGACTGAAAATTTTTTATTTAACAAACAGTAGTACATCAACAGAAGAAATATCTGTGAATTACTATTTTTCAAGGGAATAAGAGGTAGTGTACTGAACACTAAAAACAGGTGCAATGTGAAAAAAAATACTTTTTTTTTTGTTATTTAAGATAACGAGCATTAAAAAATTGAAATTTAAATGTCTACATCTTGTACAATTAATGGTCAAACCAAAACTAGGGATATGAAAAAATTAAATCTAAACTTTTTATAGTATTATTTTATTAATTGATAAATAAAAAAATCTAATCCTTTTTAGAGTCCAATCATTACGACTTTACAAATCAGTTGTACTCTATAAGATTTAGAGGTATACATAAATAATTCTCATCCCTTTAAGCTATGTAAAAATATTTCTCATCTTTTTATCCTGTTCTTTTGGAGGTGTGTAAATTAAAACATTTCATTCAAAATTAGAAGTCGGATATTTGAGATGGAAGATAAGAGGTCTTAAAACTACTTTACAATATCATTTTTGTGTCCTAAATTTTTCAGTAGCGTTGGATATGTACCTTGATACATATTATAGATTCATGGTTAAAAAAGATTTCATATGGAACATCAGTCATAAACGATTTCCAAATGAAACCAAGAAAAAAGAATATAATTTAGTTCTTGTTGTTCAAACTATGAGTGACCACAGGAATACCCATAGCCAAGCACATAAGAGTTTAAGACATTTTAATTTGTAAAAAAATTATTTGTTTTCAAATGAGAATAATATTATTTCCCCTCGCATCTTTTTTTTCTTTTTAAAAATTTTCTCAAGACTGATTTCATAGCAAATTTAAAAGTTTCTTACTCGTAATGCATCATTTAATTTTGTGAATTTAGTTTTCTGCCTACCTATTTTGTAGTTCTATGGACTTAGCCAATTAATTTTATATTCCAATGAACCTAGATTTAATGTATCTTTAGAGGCTGAGATACTAGGTACTGAATAAATATCATCTACTTTTAAATCAATATTAATCTTTGAATAATTTTTTTTCCATTCATAGATGATTTTATTCTTAATGCAGCAATGAGATCAGTGAATTTTATAAAAAAAAGTTTACTGAAAATTAATTGCAAGTTAAACTTATTTCAAAACCAGTTTTGATCATCAGATGGCTGTGGGTGATGAGCAGTGACTGGTGTAACAGAAAACGTTTTTTGTGTATGCATTGAGAAAAGATTTCCTTTCTTCTGTTCAGTGATTCCGCTTTAGTCAAAATTTGATATTTTTTTCTTCTTAATAAAATGTGCATACACTTTTTTCAGTTGTAAATGGCTTGACTTTTCAAATGATTTCCCACTGACTGGTGAGTTTGATGTTCTTGTCTTGTAGTTCCTAAATGTGATCACTGAGCTTTGTATCTTTACTTATGTGAACTAATTTGAATAACGATTTATGTGCCAGTTGTATTTTACATTTGTTGTCCGTGAGTCCTATATATCTTTCTTGATTCTCTGTTCTTGTCTCTGCCACTGTAGCTTTGTAACACATTTTGTTCAGCATTTTCCGTTCATGGGCAGCTTGCTTTTTGTCGGCACTTGCAGTTTCAGGGTTTTACTTGTTTGATGTGTCTTTGGTAAATTTGTAGAATCGGACCAACTTTTGCTAGAAAGTTATATCCCTTGACGAAATGAACGCATGCTAACCAAGATAAAGAGGGAGAAACCAATGCCAATATCTTGAAAAATATTTATTTGCGCAAAATGAGAGCTACAAATTCGTATTCAGCACATTAAAATACATCAGATAAATATCATTTGCAAACCCAAATAGCTGTGGTCCGATAGTAAAAAAACACCGTTTCTTTTTTGTTGTTAAGATTTTAAGCAGACTTTCTAACAATTGTACAAACAATGAATCAGATCTACTAACTAGTTTATTAACCATTACTAGATGTAGGTAAATAAATATCTTCCTATTATTCTACTAATCTACACTTCTGATTCACTTACCATAGCCATGGTGACTTGACCAATTTAGCCAGTTGTTAATTAGAGCTTTTCAGAATTAGATTCTAGATTCTAATCTAGACTTTCTAGATGAAGATCTAAATAGATTCTAGACTCTTCTAGTAACTCAGTCTCAGTAAGCATATGGCTCTTTTACATTAAATATAAGTCTAGCTAAAACGCTAAATAGATAATGTAGCCTAGCCAACAAGTTGAACAGAGTGAAGCAAGAACAAAATAGTCTAGTTCTGAAGCGTTCAACCCTATGAGATCGAAATTCAGAGATAGCTGCTAGAATCTTGTTTTAGTTTCGATTTTCAAATTTTGAAAGTGATCTCCCTTCCACAAAATACAGTCATGTAGTTAAAATAGAAAAAGACTGATGACGTTATCAATTGGTTTTTAATTCTTACAAAATTCAGTAAGTGCTACAATCAAACTCGTAGATCTTATCAACGGGAGACTAGTTATAAAATTTAGCTAAAAGGAAAAGTAGTATAAAGGCATGTGTAGCCAGTGTCGGGTTTGATTTTTAGACTCTTTTTAGACTCTAAGTTCTTTTTAAGTTAAGAGTAAATAGCCGACCATCCTAGTTTTTATACCTCCAGCAGATGACACTAGGGAATTCACCACTTTTTACTAAATAATAATCTCTAAAACAAAAACATACCTGAAACCCAGCCGTTTAATGAAGTTACGATTGTTGCTGTATTTGCACGGTTTACGAGCACCGAAAAAGACTCACTAAAATTGTCAAATAAGCCTATGAGACAGAATGTTTTTAGTTACGTACCCTAGTTCCAAACCCACAACTAGTCTAAAGATCAAGAACACGGACTTGAGTTTCCACTAAACTGGAAAAATAAAACGAAAGAAGTCAGGCAGAATAATAAAAGAATAAAACTCTAGTGGGAAAAAAAGAGATAATTATAGCATAACAAAAAGATATGTAGGCCTACCCGGAAGATCTAACTTTGTTTATTATTCAAGTTATAAACCGGTTTGTCAAGCAGATGATAGAAGACACTCAGGTGTAATAAAAAAAAAATTAAATAAAAAAAAAAGCTTTCAATGGGAAAGAAATTTAAAAAATGATGTCCCCTTTACCCGCACTAAGCCGTGGTAGTAGCAACAGTGACTGGAAGGGTGATAGAGGTGAATATTTTTATAGTATTGGCAGAATGACGCCTGTAACGGCAATAATAGCAATCAGCAATTTTAGCCTTTAGTAATCTTACAAAGAGTAGTTACATAGGCTTAGACTAATATTTGAGACAAATGGGGTACCGGTATGGTAATAATAGCAATAGCGGCAATGAGGTTGATCTTTATAACGAGGGTAACTTGGTAGTCTGAGAACTGCTGGTATTAGTAAAAACTTAAAGGTAGATGCCATGACTTTTGAACAAAAGTCATTATGCTAAAATTATTGTTAGGTGAAATTTATATCGATCATTTAAAAAAATAGTGTGAAGGTGAGCTAAGGGGATAGTTATGAGGTTGTTTTTTTCCTTTGCTTCTTTCTGGGTTTTTTTCTTTATTATTATGATTGTTATAGTTGTTGTTCTTGTTATTTTGTTGCTGTTGTTATTATTATTGTTATGAGCGGCAATAGTAGCACTATTACTATTATTATCATCATTATTATTATTATTACCACCACCACCACCACTACTACTACAACTACTACTACTACTACTACTACTAGTAGTAGTAGTAGTAGTAGTAGTAGTAGTAGTAGTTATAATTTTGTTATTACTGTTGTTGCTCTAGTGTTGCTATAGCTTTATATTTTTCCGGCAAGAGAGATTGGAGTTCAACTTACAATTCCTGTATCACTTTCTTACTCTTTTCCCCAATCTGCTCCCCCCCGCAAAAAAAAAAAAAAAAATCTGTCTCTCTCTGTCTGTCTCTCGCCGTCTCTGCCTCTGTCTCTCTCTCTCTGTCTCTCTCTCTCTCTCTCTCTCTCTCTCTCTCTCTCTCTCTCTCTCTTTCTCTCTCTCTCTCTGCGTCTCTCGCTGTCTCTGCCTCTGTCTCTCTCTGTCTCTCTCTCTGTCTCTGTTTGTCTTTCTGTCGGTCTGTCGGTCTGTCTGTCTGTCTGTCTCTCAGTCTCCCCCCCCTCTCTCTCTCTCTCTCTATCTATCTATCCATCTATCTCTATACATTTCTCTCTCCATCTTTTCTATGATCTCAAGGATTTTGTTGATTAAGCCTACGGGAGGCATTGTGAAGGAACGCTTTGCAGAGTTTTACTTCAAGTGAGCACTATGTCTTCTTGGGTGCAAAAGGCAATTCCCACTGCACATAACCGCATCGCACTGAATGGGAGGAAAGAAATAAAGCATCTGGGGAAAGGATCTGCCTTATAAGATATGCCGGGTATAGTGGAATAGATAAGTAAGATGCAGGATCTCCTAAATGCAATGAAGATCACTCCCGCCTCTTACGAACTCTCTTCCAGCATAACTCCTCCCTCAACCATCACTTTCGATTTCGCTATCTTCCTATTGGCATGAGGTCAAAGGAGAAATGTGTGGCGAGTGGTAGAGAGAAAGGAAAAAAAATAAGATAGATCGATGAATAGACAGGTGCCCACCCTTCGAAATACGACTAATTCATTACGCACAGTTAAATGTTAATAAGATCAAACCAAAAGATGGTGTCGCTGCTTGTTTATAATGCATCAGACTTGAAATAGAATTTAGTCGATCTCTAGTCTATTGACATTTTGGATCTGCTCTATTCTAAGTCTACTGACATTTTGGATCTGCTCTATTCTAAGTCTACTGACTTTTTGGATCTGCTCTTTTCTATTGCGTAACTTTTCTCGTAGAGCTACGGCCACCTGCGTTGACGGTTTTATGTTGTTAAATTCACGATATTCATTCACAGTAATGTTAAGGTAATAAAAACACCGTAATGGATACGAAAAAAAATTACGTGCTAGATCTAATAGTAAGTTCACAATTATTGCTAATTGTTATCAATTTAATAAGCGCAAAAAAACCCACCAAAACTTCGATTAAACTTAAGTGAAACAAAACAACAAAATCTTTAACAAAGGAAGACTTTATTTAATTCTATCCACTTAAATTATTTACATTCGAGATGCAGACTTAAATGTTTGAAATTTGAAGATGTTCTTGTTATAAACATAAGAAATAAAGCAGCAGAGGCGATAAGATTTTTTAATAAATTTTTAAAAAAAATAGCTTATTTTGTGGAATCTCAATCTATGCATAATTCCTTTTAAACACTGTTTACCATTAGGCGCAAAAAAAAATTAGGCAGCTATAAGCACATTTTCTTTTCATCTGCAAAGCCTCATAATGATCTTTTAGAACGAGCTTTAAATAGACTGGGAAAGTGCAGAGTTGGTCGTTTTCTAGTTTTCTTAGCGCTGGCAATAACTCACGTAAGTTTTTTCCAACTCCATTCCATGAAAGTACTAAAATGTCATGAAATAATGAAACTAAAGAAAAACGTTCTCTTCGTGTTACATTTTCTGATTATGAATCATTGAAAAACTCATTTATTAGCAGTAGAGTTTTATCACTCACAATTTCTTTCATCCTAACTTTTTTTTTTATTATTATAGAGTACTGTCTCATTGGAATATTAATTGGATGTTAATGGGCAAACTTGGACCAATATTTATCATAGTGATTGCCCGCAGGATATAAATCAATTAAAGCTGTATTGTATGAGGTCACAAAAATCCAGCCCTAAAGTATTCAGAAATATTATATATATATATATGACTAATGATTGTAAAAAACGAAAAAAAAAAATAATGAAGAAAAAAAAAATGAAGAAAAAAGAAAGGTCCAGGTTCTTGCCCCTATCTACTGCGAGCAATGATAAAGAAAAGATCATTTATGGCACTAATAAAGATAAATTAGATAATTATGTTTAAAATAAACAAAGATACAAAAAAAAAAAATTGTCAGTTGAAACTTTTCATACAAAATCATGGTGGCGTGACATGTTTTATGCTTTGAAAATATATGAAAATTGACAATTAGTTTTATTTATTAACTCGTTAGCATAATAAAGTCAAACAATAGGCTTCTCTCCAACAGTTGACTTTTGTATCATTAAAAAATAAAAAAATAGTCCGTCTTTTATATGATATTAGATAAACTATGCAAGGTTTTGAAAATTGTAATGGAAATTTTTATCTACTTCTGTAAAGCGCGAAGCCAGTTCAAGCCATGCATATTTATTTCACCAGTTAAGCAATCATGGCATATGCTAATTGGACATTATGTAAGTGAAAACAAAAACAAAAACAAAAAAATCTGCAATCTATCAGTCTATCTATCTATCTATCTATCTATTTATCTATTTATCTATCTATCTATCTATTTATCTATCTATCCATCTATCTACCTACCTATCTATGAAATAAGTATCTATCTATTTATCTACCTAACTGTTTATCTATCTATCTATCTATCTACCTATCTATCTACCTACCCACCTATCTATCTATCCATCTATCTATCTATCTACCTATCTATTTTAAGGCATCTCTTCGCGGGTTTAGGTATCACGCCGTCGGTAGCTGGGTTTGGAGCCTCATCTTTTCAGTGCCTTTGCCCGGCAAAGGCTAATTTGGTGGATATAAAAAGCCTGCCATTTTTTTTTTAGATAGAAATATACCAATCTGTCAAATTAAAAAAAAACAACAAATGTATCTACCTATCTTCCTATTTATCGTTATCTATTTGTTCATCTATACAACCTATTATCTTTCTGACTTTATCCCAATCATTCTATATCTTGATTTTCATTAGTCCACGTACTATCTACCTTTCTAAGTTCGTATCAACCAGGTACCGTGAGTCTTTTTATTTCTTCCTAACTGTATTGGACCTTAGGAGAACTACAAGTTTTCATGAACAAATTCGTCATTCTTCTTATTCCTCTTCTTTTCTCAATGTCACTTTGTTCAAAACCTGTAAAATCCCAAATTTTTTGTTTCCATGATGCTATCCGTTTTAAATGATAGCTTTAATTTAACAAAATGCTTTTGTCCGAATATACTATAAACTTCAAACTACACTATTTAATACTCTAAACAACATCCATTAAAAATAAAAGATAAATTTGACCTACCCAATGTTCTTAAATCAAAATAAGATATCGCTGAAAGAAAAAACGTTCGAAAAGAAAAGAAAAGGAAAGATATCGGGCTGTTTGGTTTGTAAAAAACAGAAGATTGAATTAATAAAGAGAAATAACGGAGTGAGAGAGAGAGAGAGAGAGAGAGAGAGAGAGAGAGAGAGAGAGAGAGAGAGAGAGAGATTGAAAGAGAGACAGAGGGAGAGGTCTCAGGAAAGGCGTGTATTGACTGAAGAAGATTTGTATGGCAAGGAAAGAATGAAAAAAAAAAAAAAAAAAAAAAAGAGAGAGAGAGAGAGAGGAAAATAAAGGGAGAGATGGACACCTACAGCAATTCTCTATTCTTAATGTGAGTGTTTTTGTTTCAATTCTCCATTTGGACATCAAGGCCGTTTATCACTTGCAAATATCCTTTAGATTGACTCATAAAAATACTTTAATGCGGGTGGACTAAAACAACTTTGTCTTTCGCTAAATCATGAAGAATAACCTTTAAAGTCAAAACTATAATGTCAGTGCTAAAACTAAAAAGTGTCCATTTTGTATGATGTGTCTTGGGTGTAATAAATACTGTCATCAGTTTCCACGCCAAATCCCTGAGTCTTTTCTGAGAATTCTGCTGCGGATTATTGAAGAATAGTGGCAATAGCAGCAGCAGCAGGAGAAGAAGAAGTAGTAGTAGTAGGAGTAGTTGTAGTAGTAGAAGTAGTGGTAGTAGTAGGAGTAGTAGTAGTAGTAGTAGTAGTAGTAGTAGTAGTAGTAGTAGTAGTAGTAGTAGTAGTAGTAGTAGTAGTAGTAGTAGTAACAATAGTTGTAGTAAGTTCATCGTAGTAGTAGTAGTAGTAGTAGTAGTAGTAGTAGTAGTAGTAGTAGTAGTAGTAGTAGTAGTAGTAGTAGTAGTAATAGTAGTAGTAGTACTAGTAGTAATGGTAATTTAGTAGTAGTGGTAGTAGTAGTAGTAGTAGTAGTAGTAGTAGTAGTAGTAGTAGTAGTAGTAGTAGTAGTAGTAGTAGTAGTAGTAGTAGTAGTAGAAGAAGAAGTAGCAGTAATAATAGAAGTAGTAGGCAGTAGTGGTAGTAGCAATAGTTGTAGCAGTAGTAGTAGTAGTAGTAGTAGTAGTAGTAGTAGTAGTAGTAGTAGTAGTAGTAGTAGTAGTAGTAGTAGTAGTAGTAGTACAAGCAGAAGTAGTTGTAGTAATAATAGAAGTAGTAAGCAGTAGTGGTAGTAGCAATAGTGGTAGCAGCAGCAGCAGCAGCAGCAACAGTAGTAGTAGTAGTAGTAGTAGTAGTAGTAGTAGTAGTAGTAGTAGTAGTAGTAGTAGTAGTAGTAGTAGTAATGGTAATTTAGTAGTAGTAGTAGTAGTAATGGTAATTTAGTAGTAGTAGTAGTAGTAGTAGTAGTAGTAGTAGTAGTAGTAGTAGTAGCAGTAGTAGTAGTAGTAGTAGTAGTAGTAGTAGTAGTAGTAGTAGTAGTAGCAGTAGTAGTAGTAGTAGTAAAATTATTAGTGGTTTCTAAAATATATCGGCTTCTAATAATAGAAAAATGAGATTGCTAATACTTATACGACAAAAACAAAGAAAAAAGAAGGAATTTGAAAAAAAAAATCAATTCATAATTTTAGTTAATGTTTTCACAAAAAGGTTCTCCAAGCCTTTCGAATTGATAAGCTCTGTCCAACAGTTTAAAGAGATAATTGTTATAAATTAATGGACCGTGAGTTTATTTTTATTTGATTAACAAATTACTGGACAGTGTCTGCTTTGTCATTTGACTGTGTAATTAAAATTTACACAAAAGGAAAAAACACAAAACTATGGTAGGTGCTGAGATATGATATCATTGTCAATTCTCTTTTTCGCAGAATTATATCCAAATCAAACATTAAGATTGTTTAATTTTTTTTTTAAAATTCTTATAATGGAATCCAAATTAGACGCTGCTGTGGTCCAAGACCACGACTTCAAGGATGCCGATATTTTTGTTTTCACAAGCAAGGGGGACGGGAAGGCTACCCGAAAGTTACGTAACGATGGAAGCTTGATTGATGATAGTCATGATGAATTAGAAATCGAAGATCAACATGGGGCACGGGGTCACAAACGACGATTTATGGGATGGTCTGTGCGTGGTTTCTTCAGAAGTCACAGAAAGAAATTGGTTTTTGCTACTAAAGTATTACTTCTCTTGGCTTACATCGCGTATTATGTTTACTGTGTGTGCCACAAGTGAGTAATGATAGAATTATGGCTTGAAACCATTATTAATATGTCTGAATTTTGAAATTGGCAAAGAATTTTTCTAAAGTAAGTGCATTCTTCTTTGTTTTACTTTTTTTAATTGGAAGAAAAAAAATCTGAACATTTTGTCTCAAATTTTTACAGTGCTGTTTTACTTTTACATGACTTCGACACTCAGAAACCATCCAAATCCCAATATCTTTGAATGTAATACTTGCGGCTCATGACTCTAGTGGACTGAATGCAAGTCTATTGAAAAATAAAACAGAAAATGTAAACGAAAAGTTTTGTAATGTTTATTTTAGTATGTCAACTAAAAACTCGTGTTAAAGTAGTCACAGACGGGAAAATCATTAGAATGTAAAGCGCAGTTTAAAATATAGTTCCAAAATAACTTTATTTTACCAATGTGTTGTAAAAACATTCAAACTTGTTTCTTTTTTGTTCTATTTGAGTCATATGGTGACAATATTTGTGATTATCTAATAATATCCGGGGTGTAGGTTGGTGTGAGTCACGGGGGGACTCACACCTGGGGCGACCATCCCCGACCCTCAGCGTCCACAGGTTGCGGATAGTGGAACGGCTTCTAGATATAGAGGTTAGCTGCTTCGACAGCCACTGACAAACTGGCGGCAGTGACAGGTCGGTCGTGGCCCACGGAGGGGAGGCTGGGGAAAGCAGGTGATGCTGCTACCCTCACGAAATGGTCTCACAACCCAATGATGTCACTGTCCCGGCGGTCGACGCGTCGGTATATAAAATGTCGTCTTATCACCTCCCCCTCATCGCCCCCCTCGCCGCTTCGCGAGTCGGGACTGGACCCCAGAAGCTACAGGAAGGACACCTCGAATGAAAAACCAACTTGCTGCTTCGCAAGTAGGAACTTTTCCCAGAAGCTACAGGAAGGACACCTCTAACGGAAAACCAACCTCGCTGCTTCGCGAGTAGGGCATGCAAACCCAGAAGCTACAGGGAGGCACCTCCAACGAAAAAACCCGTCAACACCTCGCCCGGCCAGCGCGTTGATGGTAGGCCAAAACCCGCATCAATCATGACAGTACAACAGAAAGGAGGCCGTATTTCCCAAGGCCTTAAAGGAGATCCCTTTCGAGGTGATATTTCGGCAACGCTGTCTCCGACTGAAAGGCGCACGCCTTCGCATGAAGTTCCACAGTCAAAGCCTCATCGAGGACGCTGTGGGGCAGACAGAGGAAGGGGAAGCACCGCCACACTACACATCGCAACGTACAACACCAGAACGTTAGCCCTACAAGACGATCTAGATCATCTACAAGAGAAACTAGAGGATTTCAAATGGAACGTAATAGGCCTTTGCGAAACGAAGAGAAAGGGAGAAGGACTCATGGAACTATCGGACGGAACTTGGATTTACGATGCAGGAAAAACAGAAGAATCCCCAGAAACAAAAGGAATGGCTTTCCTTGTACGCAAGAACTTCAAGGATTACATCGAAGGCTTTTGTAAACATTCGGATAGAGTCATCTCGTGCAAAGTCAAACTCCAAGAGGGGTCACTACAAATAATTCAAGTCTACGCTCCAACTACAGACTACGATGACGAGGAAGCAGAAAAATTCTATGAAGACCTAGAAAATGCGATCGAGAAAAAATGCGCAAACACCGTTATCATGGGGGACTTCAACGCTAAAATAGGAGTCAAAGACGAAGACGAAGAGAACGAATGGATTGGTCCTTTTGGAATCGGGACGAGGAACGAAAGAGGAGAAAAGCTGATAGACTTTTGCACGGCGAATAGACTCTTCGTAACAAATTCATTCTTCAAAAAACCAAGACCAAGATATTGGACATGGGAATCACCTGGAGGCGATTACAAGAATCAAATTGATTTCATCTTGACGACAGACAAAACCACGATCCAAAACACTGAAATAATAACGAAAGTCGATATTGGCAGCGATCACCGAATGGTAAGAAGCAGAATGACCATCAACAAGAAACTCACGAGACTAAAACGAATAAAGAAGAAAAAGCCACTCAAAATAAATACGAGACAACTAGAAAAAGTCGCACCATCATTTCAAATCAAGCTGAAAAATAAATTTGATATTCTCAGAAATGAAAAGCCGTCAATAGAAGTTATGAACGAAACCATCAGGAAATGCGCCGCGGAAGTTGTTGAGAAACCCAACGAAACAACAAAAGAACAAAACGCAGAAGACAAACTAATCGAGGAACTAGAACAAAGAAGAAAAAGAACTAAGAAGGAAAGACAATAAAACCGGACCTGAAAGAGTAGAATACATCGAAACCAACAAAACTGTTAAAAAGAAAAGAAGAGCGAGAGCCAGAAGAAAGAGAAAAGAATTTATCACCAAAATTCTAGAACAAAAAAGAGGCCCCAAGGAGACAAATAAGTACGGGAACAAAAAGAAAATAGCGAAGATGAAGGACAAGGAAGGCAGAGAGACATCAGACAGAGAAGAGATATTAGAAATCTGTAAATCATTCTATGCAACACTCTACGAAAACACCATACAAAGCCCAACGAATTTACAAAGAGAAAGTGCAGACAAGGATGAAGTACCACCATTCACTGTGGACGAAGTCAGGAAATGTCTAAAAGAAATGAGTAAAAACAAAGCGCCTGGCCCAGATGATATCACCAGCGACGTACTGCTGCTTGGAGAAGAACCGGTTCTAAAGTACCTGACAAGCTGTTACAACAAAATCCTCAAGACAAAAGAAATCCCACCCAGCTGGGATGAAGCGAAGATCATCATACTATACAAAAAAGGAGACCCCGGCGACATAAAAAATTATCGTCCCATCAGTTTGTTGTCACATAGTTATAAGTTGTTCACTAGATTACTGCAAAAAAGGATGGAGAACACCCTGGATGAAAATCAACCTAGAGATCAAGCTGGATTTAGAAGGGGCTTCTCAACCACGGACCACATTTTCACCCTCAACCAGGTCATAGAGAAATCAAACGAGTACAACTTACCTCTGTGCGTCGGTTTTATAGATTATGAGAAAGCTTTCGACTCCGTAGAACACTTTGCCATCTTCGACGCGCTGCGGAAAATTAACATCAATGAAACATACGTTGCAATCCTCGAAAACATCTACCAAAAGGCTACAGCACGAGTTCATATCGACAATCTGGAGTCAGAAACATTCCCCATAAACAGAGGGGTCAGGCAAGGCGATCCAATCTCTCCGAAAATGTTTACGACAGCCATGGAGATGATATTCCGAAAGGCAGGCCTAGAGCACGGAATAAACGTAGACGGCGAAACACTTACCAACCTGAGATTCGCAGATGACGTCGCACTTGTAACAGAAAAGATAGAGGACATGGAGGAACAATTAAATAAACTGAACACCTTGAGCCTAGAAACAGGACTCAGAATGCATAAAGGGAAAACAAAATACATGACCAACTTTGAAAGCAACGAAAATATATACATAGAAAATGAAGAAATCGAGAAAGTCAACAGTTATAAATATCTAGGCCAAACTACCCATCTCAAAGAAACAACAAAAGAAGAAGTAACTTGCAGGATAAGAGCTGGGTGGAGTTGCTTCGGAAGAAACAAAGAGATTTTTCAAGACGAAAAGATGCCACTCTCCCTCAAAAGACAAGTCTACAACCAATGTATCCTCCCTACAATGACTTACGGCTGCCAAACATGGTCACTAACAAAAGCTCTGACACAAAAACTAAGAGTAGCAGAAAGGGCAATGGAAAGGAAGATGCTAAGAATAAAACTCAAAGATAAAGTACCGTGCAAAGAAATCAGAAGAAGAACACAAGTAAAAGATAAAGTCGACTTTATAACCAAGCAGAAATGGAAGTGGGCTGGTCATGCGGCAAGGTATCAAGACAACAGATGGACACTCAGAGTCACCGAGTGGCAACCTAGACACGGGAAAAGATCACGAGGAAGACAAGTGAGGCGGTGGCGAGACGATATTGTCAAGATCAAGGGCGCCACATGGAGCAGAGACGCCAAAGACAGAGATGGATGGAAGGCTGACGCGGAGGGCTACTTCCTGCAGTGGAGGGACACAGCCTTGTAAATAAGTAAATAAGTAAATAAATAATATCCATTTCTAAAATGTAATCACTGTGGATCGCGATTTTACCTATTCAATACAAATCTCTTTCTTTCTCATCTTATAATTGTTATTGCTATTTTTTTTTATTTTTGGCCCTCTTGGTTTTTTTTTTCTACTTCTCTTCATTTCCACATCTGTCTTTGTTTTTCTTTCTCTTTTTGCAACCGCATGTTTTCACTTCTGTATGGCATCACAAGAATACTAAGATATATCCGGATTTTAAAAATTTTGTTCATTTGTGGACTTTTATTTTCATGTCGGTCTAGATTTGGTGACGAAGGCTCCTTTATCTTGACGGGCATTACAGCTTTTATATTTGTCAAAGTAGCAGCAAGCTTTCTTCATAAACACAAGCCATCCCTGTCCAGTATTCCAATACCAGAGATCAAAGACAGTGAAAGAATAATATGGATAAGAAAGCTGCTGAGATAGTGAGTGTTTTCTTTTACTCGTGCTCCCTTAACACATTTAGCAATTTTGTTTTTCAGTTGCACTCACACAGTGGGCCATATCACTTCAATTGGTCTATTTCCAGAACTCGTTTTGATAATTACTAAATTCTGTTGCCGATTGATTCATAATGAGTACTGCGGCTGACATTTTTCTCTTTAATGTTCTCATCTTCAGCACGAATGGTTCTTTTTTTAATTTTTTTTTTGAAACTCTTTTTGTTAGTTTAAAGCTTTTTATAAAATGATCGTCCCTAAGTTCCTTTTCTTTTTATGTTGCCCAATTTGAATCATTTGACTTTTCGTCTGCTGGTTTGAAATCCACATTCTAAAATTGAACCACAGACACCATTGCAAGACCCGGGGACGCATCGCTTGGTTTATTAACAGCTTCAATGGTGCACTACACTTCAATTATTGAAGGTTTCAATTGTAGGGTTATAATTAATCCCTCAAAATTAATCTTCTTAAGCCTCAACTCACTATCGGGGTTGGCAAGGGTTAAGGTCACTGGTCACTCTCCTTAAACCCGTGCGTCAGGCGAGTGGGTGTAAACCGGACCTAAATGTTTAGCGTGCCAAATATCTCTCGCAGGAAATGAGTTACGAGACGACTACGTTGCAAAGAAAAGAAAAATGAAAAAGCAAAAAAAACAAAACAAAAATACTCTCTCCCCCATAAAAAACAAGAAAAAAAGCATATAGACAACAGTACAGAACAAGTCAAAGCACACAAGTGAAGGGAAATAAATAGCATTTGGAGCCCTGAATCTTATTCTACAAGAAGTTTACTATTAATTTGTGATAATCAACAAATACCCAAAAGGGTCGATATATATATATATATATATATATATATATATATATATATATATATATATATATATATATATACACACACACATAATAAAAATCAGCACTTGGCCTCTTAACCACGCTAGCTTTGTTAGTGATTACGCCCCTCCCCATCATAAAAAAATATACCTGAAAAGAGTAAAGGCTTCTAATCAAGCAGAAAACGTGGAAACGGATCAAGTTTGAGTATCGAAACAAAGTATGAACGTCAAATATTTCTTAGTCCAACATAAACAAATTGCAACTATATATTCAATAGTTATTATTTTTATTCATAAAATGTTTTGTTACATAATTAATGACAGCTATTACTACTAGAAACGTTCTTACAGTTTACCGTAACAAG
This sequence comes from Elysia crispata, assembly GCA_033675545.1. Lineage (NCBI taxonomy): Eukaryota > Metazoa > Mollusca > Gastropoda > Plakobranchidae > Elysia > Elysia crispata. The sequence goes on from JAWDGP010002360.1 coordinate 936,321, forward strand.
CATCAAAGAAACGTCACATATTCCTAAAAGTCATCTTGTTTATCATTCAGTTTTGTTACGCAAGCATTCTTACTCTTTATCACAATTATGAATGGCCAGTTGTTTCCACGATATATACAGTGAATTCTAATAATCTTGAACACTTTGCCCGAATCCTGTGGATATCCGACTCGTCTCCTTTACTCAGTTGCGCTTCTGGGAGTCTGTATCTACATTGGTGTGGATGTGATCAGATATGACACAAGCAATTTACAAGCTGTCTCTGGCATTGTGGCAATCATTGTGGGCTGCTTGTTTTTTTCTGCTAGACCTTACAAGGTAAGATAAAGGACAGAGAGATAAAAACTTTTCTGAGATGATTCGATCTAAAAATGCAACAACTCTTATAGTGACGTTTACTGAGAAGGTTCGATTTCAGCTTTAATATCTAGATAATATCTGAAAATATTAACTTCTCCATGTGACGAAATTGCTTCTCTTAGGAGGTGTCAACATCCATAAGGTTACAAACTCAACTTCCTATAGCTACAGAGCTACATTATTGATGCTTTTTTTTTTTTACCTCAGATCAACTGGCATCCAGTATTCTGGGGATTTATGATGCAATTCCTCCTGGCCATCATCACTTTAAGAACCAGGCCCGGTTACCTGGTCTTCAAGTGGATCGGTGATAAAGTAAAGGACTTCGTTCGTCTCTCTGATAGAGGTTCCGATGTTATGATGGGCGCAAGCTTCAGAGCTCCCAATCCAGGAGTCTTTTTTGAGGTGTGGAGCCGCAGTAAAGAAAATTGATATATAACATTGTTGCCATTGTGGTCAATTCATATGAAAGACAAAATTTTAAATTTCTAATATTTTTTTCATTTTTGTTACATATATATATATACATATATATACATATATATATAAATATATATATATACATATATATATAAATATATATATATATATATATTAATAATTCTTATACTCGATGCAAAGGAACATAGGTGCGGTTAACAATCTATTTGTTTTGAGCCAAAAATACAAATGTCGAACATCTCAATAGATGTTGATAAATATCAGGTGTTTCTCACGAAAGTTCCTATCTTCCTTTATCCTGCTAGGTGCTCGAGACTCCTTCATTCTGTCTAGATACTATTTAGGGTTACGGACGGCTAGGTGCAAGTGACCTTCAGATTAAATATTTTGTCTTTCCATAGGAACCCAATTTCCCGTTTGCTACGTTTCACTTATGAGAATAGTTTCAAATAATCATCTGACCCGCTATTAAACCAAAAGTTCCATGCACATACATCTAGCCATGGGCTGTACCATATCCCCAAACCTGTTCGTCATGGATATGAAAGTCATCTTGAAAGCAGGAAGGAAGCGCAAGCCCGGGGAATCTAGTTAGTGGTTGCCACATAGCCTCTTTGAAAGTATTCATGGATAATAGCACCACAATCTGCTCAAATGAAAGCGATACACGACGAATGCTGGAGAGCTTGGAAATAAAGCTCTACCATCTAGTTAATCAAGAGAGAAGATGATGCTTCCCTCTCTTCATCTCTATTCACTTTCATCATTTGACATATCCCTTGTTTTTACAAAATTGCTTTTATTATAATATGTTCTGCTTACTTCAACCCAAAACTTGGTTGTTGGCGAACCTGCCTCTTTGTCGGTAATTTAACAGAGATTTTCTCTCCGCCCGTTCAAGGCACAGATTTTGCTTCTTATTGCACTGGTGCAGTCTTCGTCACCTTTCAAGTTTGCAAGGACCTCCTCTCCTTTGTTCTCATTCTCTGGGAAACTTACTGCCCTAGACATGAATTTAATTTATGCTGGTTTAGTTTCTGCAGGGCCTAAGGATATTTTGTCTCTTCCATTTGTCAAATCGCATCTTTGCTACAACGTTAGCACCTCGATAGGATAGGGATCATCCCCACTTATTAAAACTCTTCAACATTTCTCGTTCATGCGATTTGTCATCCCGGTTCACCATTTCCAATCTCTAGACAGCCGGAGTGATGGTATTCGTCAACGCGTGTATCTCTCTTCTGGACTACGCTGGTGTAGTAGAGTTCATCATTCTGAAGATAGGAGGATTTCTGGCATGGTGCTTGGAAACTGGACCAGTTGAATCAATCGTGGCTGGAGCGAATATTTTTATAGGACTGGTAAAGTTACATTTCAAAGTATCGTGTATTACTACGTATGGTTAACAGCTCGTGTGCGAAGTCACTGGAAGTGTTCAAATTATGAAACATCTTTAAATTTGAAGACAAATTGATTTCTAGATATGACTCTAATGAAGGTTGTTGGAAAAGGTTAGCAAAACACATCGAACCCTTAGGCTAGGCAAATGCAGATAGTTCAAAATAACTTCAATGAAAATAACTCTTTACCATCTCCGATAATTTTTTATTAACATACGTGAGAGCCTGTGTGAATTTGTTGTTCTTGGTTTTTACTAAACTGTCATTGTAAACAGAAATTTTTGATAGTTTAAAATATTTCGAAAAGAAAGTTAGGGGTTTATCTTTAGTTTGGTATTTTTCTATGTTAATCATCATATATTTAACAGGCAGAGGCTCCCCTACTGGTCCGACCTTATCTGTCTGTGATCACAAAGTCGGAGCTACATACTATAATGACGTGTGGCTTTGCTAGCATCACCAGTGCTTTTATGGCAATGTTCATTGCAATAGGGGTGAGATAACTTTGGTTTTCTTCTAAAGTATTGAGCATCATTAAATGCTTCATTGCATCGGTGTTTCAATCTATAGTTAGGCTTCAGTCAAGCAAAGCAGGGTTGCATAGATGATAATAAAGACTTATCTACCGCCCGGCGGCATTACGGCTCTGGAGTCCTTAATAGTTCAAGTGCAAATCGATAAGTCCATTACGCATTAAAAGGACAAAGCGGATCTAGTTTGATTCTCGTAAGGGTTTTCGGCTTGTGGGACCAGATACCATTCAACCTATCATATTCTTTCTCGGCTAGAAAGCCTTTTCCGTGCATAAATGTTTAGAGAAACTGTTGAAAGTAAAGTAAACAAAGAACCTAAGCCTGACTAACACGAGTATATTCTGTGGAAGACAACAAAAGCCAGAAATAATCAGGCCATTTCTATTGATGTCTCTGCAGTTGTCTCTAAAAAAAAAAGACAATTGTTAGCTGGAGGTCTGTTACTTGAACCTACTGACGATCGTTATGTAATTGTCTTTTTCATAGTAAGTCAAACTGACTTCTATAGAATAAACATGAACTTCCAAAAATTTTTCACCAATCCTTACTCATCTTTATTTTTTTTTCTCAGCTAAGTGTCCCTTCTAATGCCACAATAATTACTTGAATAAAAAAATCCTAAATCGCGATTGCTTGTCAATCTCGGTCTGAAGTCTCTTAACAAAATATTATGAAATCTCCTCACAATTATTATCCTGATGCTGCCATACTCGGCTCATTAAGAAGAAAAATACTAAGAACCCTGCTCAGGAAGAAGGATGCTAATCTCGGTTTTTAACGGTTTCAAATTATGACAAGTTCACAAATACCAAAGCCCATTACAAAACTATACATTACGCTTTCATAACATCTTGCTGGTGTCAAGTGCAACTCGGGTCAAAAAATAAAAAAAGTCTGCGTGCTGAATAAATTTTGAATTTCTCAGGCTGTAAAAAAAATGTAAAATTATTCGCTGTATATAAAATATATATTTTTCTGTGGGAAAAGGATGCATATTAAATAAGAACTTAATTTCTTCATGGAAATCACAAAAATGCTTAATACTGATTACACGTCCTCACACTGTTTACTCTAATCTAGGCGCCCCCGACTCACATATTGACAGCTTGTCCAATCTCGGCTCCCGCTGCTCTAGCTATCTCTAAGTTGATTTACCCTGAGGTGCAAAAAGTGGACTTCAAGAATCAGAGGAAAATCTGCATGCGGGATGCATCGTAAGCCATCTTACAGCTTGTTTAAAGGCCACGATCTAATATCGCAGTGTGATAAACATGTCGCTTTCTTTTTTTGTATCATAAAAAAATGGACAATGTCATATGATCATGACACCATCATCATCTTCATTATCACCTCCTCATTATCTTAATTTTCTTCATCATCTTCCACATCAATATCGCCATTTTCATCTTAATCATCACCAAAACATTTGTCATTTTACTGTTAACCAGTTATATGTTTTTATTTACGACATTACTGTTGTTATTTTTTATTTATAATTTTAATACTAATTTCGTTGTTGTAAGGCTTCTTTATTCACGAGTAGCTAGGAATAACGCCATATAGACTAATTACAAGAAACAAAACTTTACAAAGTAGTGATTTTTAAGCGTTTCACCAGCTGCAAACAAAAGAGTTGTTTCATCTCGAATTCGCAATTAGAGAAGCTGAAACGTATTAGTCAAATCATAAAAGAAAAAACTTTCACGTCAGTAGCAAAGTCAGCCTTCAGACTCACTCGTCTTTTTGTATTTCAGTTCACCCAAATCTTGCATGCAAGCGATTGCTGACAGCTCCACATTTTCAATAAAGCTGATAGCAACAGTCACAGTAAACATGATGGCCTTTATATCTATCCTGAACCTTGTGGACACAATCCTTATTTGGGTCGGAGAGAGAGCCGGTATAGAGGATTTTTCCTTTAATGTGGGTATCTGAATTTAGTTCGTTTCTACTTCATAATTATGATTAATATCAATGGTTTTAAGAATGATGTACCACCAACTGTGACAAAAAAGCAGAATTCATGGTTGTTTAAATCAATTTCTCTCTTTTTCGACATTGTTTTTTCGTTTAATACAGCATGCTTTAGAGAAAGATTATCTTTTATGACTTGAATTTCACCTCTTGCGGACTTCTAAAGTCATTGTTTGCACATTTATGCTTAGTAGATATTTAGGGCTACACAAAATGCTTTCGCACAAGTCGAAAACTAAACATAAGTATGCAGAATATAAAATATCACCATTATGTAAGCCGCACAATAAGATATGTTGTCCGACGACCAGAAATAGAACGAAGAGATTTTTTGTTCGAATTCGCAGTAGTTATATTAGTTCTTTCTGTTCCATGTGACTTAAAGCATGTCTAAAGGTTAATTTGTTCCTTCAATCTGGTGATTTTTTGAATTATTCAAAACGAGAGACAATGCTTTTGTTTCTCTGAACGAACTATTCTGGATATTCAGGCCACAAAGTAAAGCTTCCATAGGGAAACTGTAACATCAGATTAAACTCTGTTTTTGTAGGGTCAACTCCTATAGAACAAAAAATTTCAGTGTTAATTCAAATGCAAATAAAAATACCTTCGAAGCGTCAACCAAATAGATAGTTTGGCGCCGTCTTTCTACTACGTTACCATAGCTCTGAAAAGATCTGTCAAGTGTGTATACAGCCATTGTTACAGGTGTTTTTTTCACACAGTAGGTACAGTGATTAAGTGCATTGTCATTTTGTCCCCATATTCACAGAGATCTACAGATCTTGTATTTTAAATCCAACGCTAAGTCGACTTAAATATCTGGCATGTGAAAAAAAAATAAAGTTTGCTCCAACTTTACTTATTCACATCCACACAATGTGACGCGCGTAACACGGGTATATGAAATGAAAAAGTCACATGACTTTTAAGGGGAAATGTCCATTAAAAAGTTTATAAGAAGAGAAAGGGAACATGAGTTAAAAAGCAAACAATCATAACTGATTAGCACAGGAATTTAGAACACACAGAAGATGATAAAAAATCATAATTAAGTCATTTACAAATCTTGCTTTAAAAGTTTAAGGTTTGAGGCGTAAAAGAATAAGGCATGGAGTTATTTTGATTTTTTTAAAAAGAAAACAATCAATTTGGTGCGTCTCAGATTTGGATGATAATAATACTAATTTTCTAATCTTCTTTCAACCATGCAAGTGTTTTGACTCAAAGTTGAGTATACATATATATCATAAAGCTGTTTCAGAATAAGACCGTTGCTTGGCAGATATGGTATAGATATTTAACGCTAACCTATTCATAACTGTCCCATCAAGGACTATGTAAATAATGAGAAAAAATAACTATTTTGGATGGAAAGAAGACAAGAAATCAGCTGAAGCATGAAGGGACACTTAGCTGAAGAATTAAGGCTTGGAGAAGAGAAAATTCTCGAATTTCTTATCGGAACAAGGTTAAACACTGGCGGCCAGAATTGATGACATAGAGTACTAATTATGCCTTGCTTTAAAAAAAAATGAAACGGACACCAGTTTTCATTGAATTTACTGTTCTAAAGCCTTTTTCTTCTCATCAAGTACATGGCTAGCCATCATTCTGCAAAGTCAACTCGAAGGTGGAATAGCATAGTCTTCTGGAAAATTAGTGCACTCAGTATTTCATTTAGCTTATAATTAAATCCTCCCTTTTCTTTCACAAGTACGTCACTTCCTATTTGTTTTACCCGGTGTCGTGGATGTTGGGGATTGCTGCCAAGGACTGTAAGCAAGCAAGCCACATTATGGGACTGAAACTGATGGCCACGCCTTTTGTGGCATACAAGCATCTTGGAGCGCTCATACAGGTCGGTGGTTGGATCTGAATATTATGTAAGATAAAAGTTTATTTCAACTATTTCCATTCGTTTTAGTTACGCAAGTTTTTCAGATTTGATTTTTCGGTTTTTATGTAGGCAGCTTAATGCATAGCAACACTTCTATAATAACACTTCTAAAACCTGAGTCTCTTAGATGATCTGCCAAAATTCACCGACGTAACATCTTTTTATTCTTAAGTTTTTACTCGACTCATTAAGTGTCTTTTCACGAGAAACGAAACCAATAGCCGCCTGAGTGTCGAATAACCTGTGTCTAGATTTCTATCTCGATTGCATGAATGGAAATAATGTTATAAGGTAGACCTGAAGATCCATCTCTTGCTTTTGTCTCATAAATTTGTTACAGCAAACAAGAAAATACGATCAAGCCTGAGTAAAGACAGGCGTTACGGACTGTGTTGGAACCACCTGGTTCTAAATGTATACGTCCCAACAATTTCTAAAGTTTTTAGCTTAGTCCATTTGGTTTAGTTTAGGTATGCATAATATATATCTATTCTTTCAAACACTCGATAAACCAATCACTCTCGGGCAGTTTAGAAATATTTCCTAAACAAATTGTTCACATTCAAAACAGCCACCCCAAAAGCAAGGCGTGGTCAACCAAAAAAAAAAATGAAAAAGGGTTTCTAGGATCCAATCAGAAGCATCTATATAAAGTGTTTACTTTACACTTTGACTGGGATACGTTCCAATCGTATTTTCTTAAAATTATTTTGATAATAAATTCATCTTTCCTTGTCATTTTCTATATCTCAAGAACCGGGCAGATATGGAAGAATACCTCACAATCCACAATGGGACATGGTATTTCTCCGGCAAAGACATAATTCTCGAGGCTACAAAAGTTACCTTAGCCAATGGGATATTAGAGGTCAGTTTTATTAAAAATGTAGAGTATGACAAGGGTTTCGTTATTAATTTTCATAATGCTTTTTAAAATAAAAATCAACACTCTTGTAGCGTCAGTTGCTCATTCTCTCATCTCTTTATCTTTCAGTAAATTAATTATCTTTACATCTTTTATCATTTTATCTATTTTGCATTTTAAATTATATTTTATTTACATACTTACGCAAGATTTATCCGATGAAAACATTTTATTCTTGAAATGTGGTATTAAAATCTATCAATCAAAAACCACTTTTTAAGAGCGCAGCACTGCACCTAACTTAGTTGTTTAATGCTATCATCTTTTTTGAAAGCAAATTTCTTTCATATTGAACATTGTCCCTCAAACAACTAACAATATCACCACAATATTTACCTTGAGCATCCTCCCATATCCCTCTACACCCCACGCTGTTGCATTCTCAGTTTCTCTCTTCTCTCTTATTTTGCCTTATACTCTTTATTTTCTATATCCGTTTCTTTTATTCTCTTCCTTTTGTTTACCTTCTATCTCTCATTCACTCTTATCTTTATTCTCCTTTTCAAACTACTTTTCAACGGACCCTCGTTATCAGCCTCGAACGGAAGCAATCTTGACCTATGCGATGTGTGGCCTGTCAGGTTTCCCTGCTGTCGGAATCACAATGGGCACTCTGGCCTCTATGAGTCCAGCCCGCAAGGAAGACGTTCTGAATCTGGTCATCAGCGCCTTCGTAGCGGGCAACCTGGCCAGTTATGCCACTGGGGCAGTAGCAGGTAAAATGCTCTCTAGATTTTTTAGGTCATTTGACTTTCATCGAGTTGTATAGGTTGAAGGTGAAAAAGTTCTTTATGAAGAATTTAGTATCAGAGTGAAATTTTCGCGTATTTGTGCAAACCTTTTAACTGCCATCTTTTGTAACAGGAGGCTTTAAAGCATTTAGAATATATGTGTACCATGTTGTTATGCTCAAAAAGAAATAACAGATGTTGGAGCTTGTTGGAGTCTTCTGGATGCATAAAAAGGAAAAAAAAGACAGAGATAAGATTGATGTGCACCCCAATTAAAAAAATTTAATATATTCCCTTCAGTCATAATGTGAAAAATAAATTTAAAAAGAAATCTGGGCCGCCAAATGAAGTCTAAGTTTCCTTTTGACCTTTAAATTTCCTACTTTTGAAAAGAAAAGTAAACTATATAGTCATAATGGTAATGATGCATAAAAGACGCCACTTAAGTAGAGAAAGAATCAACAGACTTGCATGCTCCTTTGTTTTTATTTTTAGTAAATTACTGTGACTCGTAAACAAAAATTTAAAAGGTGCAGCAAAGTCAAGAATCAGGCTGCTAAGCTTATTAGAAAGGTTTTCTTGTCACAGAAAAAAAATAAAAAAACTACATTGGTAATCGGATTTATAATAAGATTGCAACCAAAAAGCATTTTACTTTTTCCATGAGACACACTTTTTTGTAAAACAGGTCTAGTTAAATCTTATCTACATAACAGAAACTTAAGATCAGAAAATTCTAACTAGACTTTTAAAGCCATAAGTTATTAGAAAAAAAAAAGAAAAAAAAACTACGGTCAGAGAGACCTTTTATAACAGATTATTGACATTTAAAGCAAACCTTCATAAGATGTAAAAATGCAGATTCTTCACCAACTTTAAAAATTAAATAAAAAATACACGGTTGCTCCAACAAGCCATGTAATTTTACTCTGTTAAAAGATTAATTACACTTTTTGAAGCAAAAGGAGCTTAAGAAAGAAAGAAGAAGAAGAAGAAGAAGAAGAAGAAGAGAGAGAGAGAGAGAGAGAGAGAGAGAGAGAGGGAGAGAGAGAGAGAGAGGGGGGAGGGAGATGGAGAGAGAGGGAGTGACTGAGAGAGAGGGAGTGAGTGAGAGAGAGGTGATAGGAGGAAACGGTAGAGTGTGTGGAGTGGGGGATGGATGTGGATCAATAGCCACACTTGCAGGCATTTTAGAAAAAAAGAGTTTCTCATTCTTATGTAGTTGACATTATTAAGATTTCTTGCGCAGTGCTTATCTACATAGTTGCTGAAGTTCTGAGGAATAACTTTCTCTCGTTCCTTGTTCTTTTATAGAAGTTTTGCCTTTGAAAAGTTAAGATTATGTATTTACTGATGTCCTAGATGTTTTAATCATATGCATAATGTTTAAACACTTACTGAAAAAATGATTTGCAAAAAAACAAAACAAAAAAAGAAAACCAAAACAATCGCCATAAAAAAATTGTTGGTATATGAAAAGTGCCTTGAGTTTCTTAAAAAAGGCACTGAAAAAATAAACTTTTATTATTGTTGTTATTGCTGCTGTTGCTGCTGCTGCTGCTGTTTTTGTTATATTTATTATCATCCTCATCATCATCGTCATCATCATATTATTATTAATATTGTTATTGTTGTTATTGCTGTTGTTGTTGTTGTTGTTGTTGTTGTTGTTGTTGTTGTTATTATTATTATTATAATTATTTTTATAAAAATCAAAATTCGAAGGACACTCATCCCCTTTCGTGTCCCAAAATTTTCTCTTACATATTGCTAAACCATTTTCTTTCTCTTCATAAAATGTCAGCGCTAGCGGAAAAAAAATACAAAGAATTGTCATATTTTTTTCCAGTCATTAAAAAAAAATACTTAAAACTTCTTTTTTCCACCAGGTGCGATGTACAACGGGAAGTAGAGGAAGGAAGTAAGCAAATCCTATATTCACCTCAAACACCGAAAGTGTGAAAAAATGTTATCAACTAAGACGTCAACACGTATGTTGATGAGTCATCGTGAAAGAGCAGAGGATGAACTCTCATTGTGTATCCATCAAGACCGATAAAGAGGAAACCAGGATAGAGGATGGGACAGTCCAAATGGGGCCGTGATCTAAAGATACAAATGGTTGATAATAAAGTTAAAAACAAATCTAAATTTACCTTGAGAGACGACAGAAATCAGAAACTCATAAGGACGGGAATCGAACCTGCACCCACTGTCCTACATAGTTAAGAACGATCCACTAACAACCATACCATTCCTATCAACTTGAACAAAAACTTGATCTTTCCTTATGGTTGTACATCTTTCTCCTTATCTGTCGGCTTTGAGCTAGATTTAAGGATTTGGTTGCTTTTGATATTATAATCCCATGAAACACTTTGTGTTTAAAAATTAATTCCAATAACTTTTCTACGTCAATGTATTTAAAAAAAGCCTGACAGGGTCTATTCCTGATCTTTGATTTGTAACCGTAATCCTATTTAACTAATATTTTGAGAATCAGTTTTTGAGGTTTTTTTTAATCTGTGCATGTTAATGTTATACCACTCTTAGATATTTAAGTCTTATTGTTCATAGTTTAAATAAAAAAAAATTGGGCTCAAATCAAATAAGCTATAAAATCATTATAACACTGTTTGGCTGAGCCTAGAATGATACAAAATAATCAAACCTTCATGTGTTTCTTTATATTATTAACAATTTATAAATGAAATAATCTTTCATGCCATACGTTATATAAATATTTTAGAATTTATCAATATAATTTTGCAAAATTCTGTCGTATTTAATGACTTATAACTATTGACCTATCTTCTCGTCCATGCCATTGATTAGTATTACTATCAATCTGATTTAGATAATGAATTCATGATTACAAATCACTAGCAAAAGCAGATAATCCAACTGCAAAAGAAATAAGGAGTGGAAGAAAAAGGTTTAAAATACAATTTAAGCTCCTGCAAAAAATTAATCAGCATGTAGATTTAGGTAAACTTTATCACCCTCTACGCAAGATTATAACCTGGGATGTGGTTGATACATAGCTAGTATCTGTCTGAGCTTACAGCTAGATCTAGATCTTGATGCTGCTTATTGAAACCATTGATATTCTATACATTTGTATAATAATGTCTTTGGAATCTACCTATTATATATTTTAATTATTCTTTGGATTTGTATGTGTGTGCTATCTTATGATGTTTGAAGTGTATAATTCTAGAAATAGAATTGCTCTTTAGAATGGTAGTAATTATACGCCTGTGTTCATTTTTATTAATGGTAAGAAAAAAATAGAACAGGGCGTGAGTTTTTTTCAAGTTCTATCCTGTCAAATGTTATTCAAAGATAGAAGCAAGATTAAACTTGCGAATCGCTTTACGATTAGACCTACCATATTTTCAAACAATAATGATGGGCAAATTAATATCTACAAAGGTAAAATGCAAGCCAGTTCAAGCCATACCGTTATTTCATCAGTGGAGCAACCATAGCGTATGCTTATTGGGCACTACATTTGTAAAAGAAAACAAAAAACAAAAGAAAGATCTGCCGTTTCTCCATTGTAATCACCATGATGAGCGTTTTTAAATGAAACGAAATATTTATTTCTTTTTGCTATTAATATGTATGAATCAGACATTATGGACAGCCCCAGAGTGAGCGTAACGCTGAAACTGAATTCAAATGATATAATAGAATTCATTATCTTGTTGTGTGAAAAAACATTAAAAAAAAACAAAAAAAAAAAAATTATGAACCCGTCAAATAAACGAATAATAATATACCCATATGTCTAACCCTTGTTCTTCATTAATCGATGTGGCTTGAATATCTTTCATCGTATCAACCAGTCGAATGGCATGGCCTATTTATGTCTCTAACTTTTTAATCTAACTGTTAGTCTATTTACGTGTTCCTAACTGCAGTGGGCCATTGAAGAACTACCAGTCTTGTTCAAAACCTTTACAATACCAGATTATTATCTCCCCATAATACTTTTCGTCCTCTATAAAATTTATCAAATTGCTTTAAAAATATACCAGAAACTTAAAAAAATGTGTTCGAAAGGAATGTAAAAAAACCGTATTTGGGCTGTGCAATTTTGATTAATCAAATAGAAAGAGAATGCGTTAATAAAGAGGAGTAATGGAGGAAAGAGAGAGAGTGAGAGAGAGAGAGAGAGAGAGAGAGAGAGAGAGAGAGAGAGAGAGAGAGAGGAAAGAGATAATCAAATGGATAGGAACGAATGATAAAAGTTAGTTGAGGAGCTGACAGAGAAAGAAATAGAGCCAGTGAGAGAGTAAGAGAGACAGAGAGGCAGGGAGTCAGAGGGAGACAAAAATAGAGAGACAGAGAGGGCGAGATATGACATATTTTAAATGATTTTTGGAACCTCTATGAAATATCATAAACTAAATTTGCAGGTCCCTGGAAAACACATACACTATCAAGGAAGTTCTAGGCGCAATCAGAAATAATAAGAACAAAGTGCATGTCAATTGTCATTGTGATCAGTTCGACAGCGTCAAAATTAATATCCTAGATAGAATAGCTGGGTTGCCTATTGCCGAAAAGACAAATTGGTCTGTTCTTTAATGTTGTCATGAAATGTCTAGTCTGAATGTTTCTGCGTTTTGTTTTAATTCTTCATTTGGACATCAACGCCATTTATCATCTTGTTTTATTACTGCAAATATATCCAGAACATAAACGCATAAAAATACTAAAATGCGGGTAAACAATTACAACTTTGTCTTTTATGTAAACCTAGTTTTAAACTGGGAATCAGCAAATAAGTCTATCGGAACATATTGAGCCTTAAAAGTCAATTTTAATTGATTCTGATTAATGTCAGTGCTAAAACTAAAAAGTTTCTCTTTTGTATGATGTCTCTTGGGTGTCATAAATACTGTCAACGCGATTTACATGCTAAATCTCAAAGTCTATGTCATTTCGATTTATCAGAGCTTCTGTTGCATGCAGGTTATGATTGTGCAGACTTGAGGAATAGTGGCGTTAGTGGTAGTAGCAGCAGTAGTAGCAGCAGCAGCAGTTTTAGAAGTTGTAGTAACAGATTTAATAATATTTTTAATTATTTTTTAAAATTCTTAGAATGGTATCCAAATTAGACGCTGCTGTGGTCCAAGACCAGGACTTCAAGGATGCCGATATTTTTGTTTTTACAAGCAAGGGGGACGGGAAGGCTACCCGAAAGTTACGTTACGATGGAAGCTTGATTGATGATAGTCATGATGAATTAGACATCGAAGATCTACATGGCGCACGCGATCACAAACGACGATTTATGGGATGGTCCGTGCGAGGTTTCTTCAGAAGTCACAGAAAGAGACTAGTTTTTACTACTAAAGTATTACTTTTCTTGGCTTACATCGCGTATTATGTTTACTGCGTGTGCCACAAGTGAGTAATGAGAGAGTTAAGGTTTGAAACCATTACTGATAAGTCTGAATTCTGAATATAGCGAAGAAATTTTATGAAGGTAGTCACTTACTTCTTTGTTTCAATTTTTTAGGAGAAACTCTAAATCTTTTGTGGCAAAAATTTTAAAGTGTTATTTACTTTTTATACTACTTTGAGGCCTAGAAAAATTCAAAATCCCAAAATCTTTGAATGTAATATTTGCAGCTCATGATTCTTGTGGGCTAAAATGCAATTTAAAAAAATATGAAAATGTAGATGAAAAGTATTTTAAAGATATTTTTCAGTGGGTTTACTAAAAACTGGTGTTACAATAGCCACAGACGGAAAGATTATCAATCATGGCAAAACCCTTGTTAAGATCTAAATAGACTCCTGCGACAAGATGAATGTTAGATTTACTCATAATATTCTGCTATCTAAAATTCTTTTTTTTTTAAGCACAAATCTTTTAACATTTTATTTTATCATTACTGTTATTTTTGTGATTGTTGGCGCTCTTGATGATTTTATCTTTTCTTCATGTGTGTCCTTTTTGTAATAATCGCATATGTATACAAATATACATATATATACATATATATATATGAGGGATTACATACGCTCCAAGTCGTTCAGATAAATTATTTTGAAAATTTGTACTTTGTTTGGACGTTTCTCTCACGTTGCTGTAGATTTGGTGACGAAGGCTCCTTTGTGCTGACGGGCATTACAACTTTTATTTTTCTCAAAGTAGCAGCAAGCTTTCTTCATAAACATAAGGCATCGCTGTCCAGTTTTCCAATACCACGGATCGAAAACCTTGAAAGAGTTATATGGATAAGAAAGGTGGTGAGATAGTAAGTGCTTTCTATTAATCGTCCTCTCATAACACATTTAATAACTTTTTGTTTTTCATAAAGTACTCATATACCCTTAATTCTCCCATTTTCAAAACTCATTAAGATAATATTGTCCTTAGATTAAAAATCAGTAGTGCGGCTGTCATTAATGTTATATATATATATATATATATATATATATATATATATATATATATCAAATGTACTGTTTTAATGTTGACAGAGTGCTAACAGAAAAATGTAATGAAAAAAAAAGCAGACAACAAAAATTGTATATAAAGAAAACGAAACAAAACATAACGAAGCAAACGAAAAAAAAAAAGAAAAGAAACACACAAAATAGCATTTTGAGTCCTGGTTCTTATTTGACCTGAAATTTACCATTGATTTGTGACAGTCAAATATCCAAGAGTGTCGATTTTTATTTAATATATAAGAAAGAAAATCTAGTACAATATTAAAATGTGAACTCAACATAATGAAACGAATTTCATGATATGAAAGTTACCTTATTTAAAATCCTCAGCATTCTTGTCTTAGCTTCTTAACCATTCAAACCATGGAATCTTAGTCAGTGTTTCCATCACTCCGACCCCCATACACACACACACACACACACAATAATTATTATACCTGAAAAATGTAAAAACTTCTAATCGAGCAGGAAATATGGAAATAGACCAGGCTTTGGTATCTGACCTAGGTATCAGTCCCATAGTTTACCTAATCCAATGTAAACAAATAGTTGCGTGCCTGTTGAACACTTTTTATTTTTCCTTTATAATTTGTATTTTCACATGCTTGGTGATTGCTATTACTACAAAAAATTTCTTACATTTCTATCTAACAAACAAACAAAAAAAAACGTCATTTATTTCTCAGAACTTATGTTATTCATCTTTTAGTTTTTTAGTTTCAAAAAGTATTCGTACTCTATACCATATTAATGGCCAGTAATCTTCATGGCATATTCAATAAATTCTAATAATCTTAAACATTTTCCCCGAATCCTGTGGACATACGACTCAAGTCTCCTGTACGCAGTTGTCTTTCTCGGAATCTGTATCTACATTGGAGTGGATGTGATCAGATATGACACAAGCAATTTACAAGCTGTCTCTGGCATTGTGGCAATCACTGTGGGCTGCTTCTTTTTCTCTGCTAGACCTTACCAGGTACAATAAAGGACAAAGACGATAAAAACAGTCTGAGGTGATTCGATCTAAAGGAGTGATCTCACAATATCTCGTTTGCATTAGGCTGTCCCTATTTCGTCACAAAAATCCAAGATATTCTTGTAAATACGTTTACTAAGAAGGTTCGTTTGCAGCTTTAATATCTAGATAAAATAATCATAATATTAACTTTTTCATGTGACAAAATTGCTTCTCTTAGGAGGTGTCGGCACCCTTTAGGCTAAAACTCAACTTAAAATAATTGCAGAGACATATCATTGATGCTTTTTTTTTTTATCTCAGATCAACTGGCATACAGTATTCTGGGGATTTATGATGCAGTTCCTCCTGGCCATCATCACTTTAAGAACCAGGCCCGGTTACCTGGTCTTCAAGTGGATCGGTGATAAAGTAAAGGACTTCGTTCGTCTCTCTGATAGAGGTTCCGATGTTATGATGGGCGCCAGCTTCAGAGCTCCTAATCCAGGAGTGTTTTTTCAGGTGTGGAAACGCAAAAAGAAATGTAGATAATTGTATTGAACGACAAAGTTCTGGACATCATTTGTTCCTCCTTTTTTGTTTTAACTTTTATGTAAAAAATTAATTAGTTAATCAAGAAAGAAGACGATGATTTCTTGATGCTTATCCTCAAAATCTAAAATGTTTCACTAATCTCCATTACAGCTGGGAGATCGTCTCGCTCACGTCTCCTAATCTCTAATCATCCTAATCATCTGGCGTGCCATATTTAAAAATGATTTTTGTCATTCCGCCTTCCATCTTTAATTACACTGCTTTTTTTTTTTTTAAACCTGTTCTGCATACTTCAACCAAAAATTAGGTTGATTGCGAACCTGCCTCGCACTCATCGATAATCTCCTCATTGATTTCCTCTCCGCTCGTTCACCGCACAGATTTCGCTATTTGAGGTGATGGTACAGTCTTCATGACCTTTTAAGTTTGCAAGTACCTCCTCTCCTGCGATTCCACTCCCCTTCTTTTTAGAGGTTTCACTGACGTGATTAGTTGGCCGTCAGCTTGACTAGGTCAATATATTTGTAGACTGATCGACACCACTTGCATAAATTCCTCTTAGATAGTTGTACTTTGCATAATCGCTTTTCGCAAACATACGAGCCCTCCCGCCGAGAACGAAACCGTTATGCAAGGGTTTCACGATGAGTCCTAGCGATGCTCGGATCCCATGAAGCTCGACCAGTATTGTCCATCTAGGTAGATGGTACTGAGCCCGTTGCCAGCGCACTGTATAGTGGGTGTATCAACTCTATGTTCGAACCAATACCATGTTAGTACTAGCTCACACTTACATGACTCAAGACAGTTTTAGCGAGGTCTGGGTGACTCACGAATTTTGCCGACTAACGTCCCCTTAGCGATGCAAACAAAGCTGAATAACTGGCACACGGTATTAGGGAAACCACGAGCTAGTTACGATATGACTCATAATCAGCGATACGTACGTCGGGCCGAATTTTTTGAGAAACTTTGCCGCCCTGTTGCATGAATTTGATTTAAGCTGGTTTAATTTCTGAGAATGCTTTATTTCTTCCTTTTGACAATTTGCATTTTTGTTTACAATTAGTACTGTAATATGCTTTACTCCTTTGTGCTCTAGGGATGGTGCACTCTTATTAAACTCTTTAAAATAGTACATGAATAATCTCTCAATCATGCGGTTTGTCATCCCGATTCACCAATCTCCAGACAGCCGGAGTGATGGTTTTCATCAACGCGTGTATCTCTCTTCTGGACTACGCTGGTGTAGTGGAGTTCATCATTCTGAAGATAGGAGGATTTCTGGCATGGTGCTTGGAAACTGGACCAGTCGAATCAATCGTGGCTGGAGCGAATATTTTTATAGGATTCGTAAGGGAAATTTACCAAGTTTCTTATATTATACTCATGATTATTTGCTTTTGTGCGAGGTTACTGTTCTTATAACATATTTTTAAATTTGACGACAAGTGTAAAATTTTTAATTTCTAGATGTGTCTCTATTTAAAAAGTATTCAATAAAGTTTGCAAAATACAAAGAAACCTTAAACTAAACAAATACAGAAAGTTCAAATTACTGCGAAGAAGCACTATATTCTTTATCATCTCCATTGATTTTATAAACGTAAGTGTGAGCCTACGTGAATTTGTCTTGAAATGACCTTTACTGTAATTGTAAAAGAATTTTTTTTTTTTTGCTGAAGGGGACTTGAGGGTTCCTGCTAATCTTTGTATGTTTTAATTTAAACATAATGTTGTCTGCAGGCAGAGGCTCCCCTACTGATCAGACCTTACCTGTCTGTGATCACAAAGTCGGAGCTGCACACTGTAATGACATGTGGCTTCGCTAGCATCACCAGTGCTTTTATGGCAATGTTCATTGCAGTAGGGGTGAGATTTTCTTCTCATCTAACGTGTTGCATATAATTGCTTGCATTTGATTCAATCTGTCTTTACCAGCGGGGTTTCAATCTATAATTAAACATCGGTCAAGCAAAGTAGGCTTACATTACTGTCCGACGGCTTCACGGCTGCCATTCACGGATTTGGGTCTTTATTCGTTTAAAGCCAGATATATCTCTTCGAAGAGCGCATTAAAGACAAAGATGAACCTGGTTCGATTCTCGTAAGGGCTTTCAGGTGGTGGGACCATATTCTTTCTTTTCTATAAAGCTTCTTCTCTGTACAGTAATACTTATAGAAACTTTTGTATCTAAAGCGAACAAAGAACCTAAGTCCTACATACACCAGTATTGTCTTTACAATATATTTGTATATGTGTCTATATGTATCAAAGCGGAATTTGAAGGCTTTGATCGCGAACTCCTCCGTTGTTATCCAACCCACACCTTTGAAACTTAGCACGCATCTACAGCATTCATGTGGCTAGGTTCTAAACCATAAAATATCAACGTAAACTGCTTTCGTCGATTTCCACATAATGCTTCGTTTCGTCAACAAAGATTGCCTTACGTTCAACAATTTCGCGCTTCATTTTTTCATTCTTTAAAAACGGAAGTCTTTCTCAATCAATTTGAGGTATAGATCTGAAATAACTGCTTGGCTAAGAATTCCCGCAAGGCAGTGCACTTCTATACATTTAACGTGGAAACTCACAGCTTTCTAATAAGCGTTTAAAAGGATCTAAAGCACAGATTGGGAAATATTATCTAAATTTTGTGTTTAGGATTAAAATTATTGAGATATCTAGATTGCAGGTAACGATGGATAGGTGGAGGCATATTTTTAGCTGGATCAAATAATTAAAAGGAGAGATATCAAGACCATTTTTAAGCGCGGTTAAATAGCCATATGCAACCCAGTTCCGGTAAGTTGACACCAGGGTCCCGTTTGTAGAATGGGGTTTTCAGGTATATCTGCACAAAATTATAATTACGATGCTAATAAACTCGGCTCTTTAGTTAAAAAAATACGTTAAAGATTCCGCCTCTTAAATAGGTGTTAATATCAATTTTCAGTAGTTTCAATATCTGTTAACTTCACGAATACTCCTAACCGTTGCAAAATATAAACTACACCTTTATAACATCTTGGTAGTGTTTAAGTTCAAGTCGGTTGAGAAAACTAAGAAAGTAAGCTAGTTGAATAAGTTTGGAGTTTTTCGAAGTCTAAAAAGATGTTTTAGTGGGTCTATTCGCTGTATATAATTCTACATTTTTCTATGGATAATAGATGCATATTAAATAAAAAAAGAAAGTTTACCCAAGAAAATCACTATATACTGACAATCTGATATCACATTGTTTACTCTATTTAGGCGCCGCCGACTCACATATTGACAGCTTGTCTAATCTCGGCTCCCGCTGCTCTAGCTATCTCTAAGTTGATTTACCCGGAGGTGCAAAAAGTGGACTTCAAGAATCAGAGTAATGTCTGCATGCGGGATGCATCGTAAGTAATCTGATTGATAGTCCTTACGTTCTTATGGGTGACAAACAGAAGTTTTTAATGCGATGTGCAATTTACAGAAGTATTACCATAATCTTTGCTATCCTCATCGTGGTCCTGAGCATCATCACTATAATCATTCACGTAATGCCAAAGAGTCGCGATCTCACACCAGAGTAGATGTTTTCATGGAGTCTACAAGGAGACAGGCGTCTTAAAAAATTTGAGGTGGGGAAAAAATGACTAACTACGCCTCTGTTTAAACATACAATTGCTCTTGTTTAGAATGAATAATACTGTCAGATTACCTATACGAGGGGAGTATCAACGAGGAATATCTAACACAAGAGTCCCCGAATCTTGGCAAAGCTTAGTTGTTCCAGGACGAACCGCCCAACTTCCTAACCCGCTGCTGTTCTCGGAGTCCCAGAGGCTAAGAAATAGGGAGAAATACTCATTATGGCATTCCCTTCTAGCTACGTCAGTTACTAGCTCTGAGCAATAATTATAACGTTCATCTTCACTCAACTGCACGATTGTCCTAACTGCGTTAAAAATATAAATTTCTTAGGTCATTTTCCTTTTATAAATTGGGCGTTGAGATATGTGAGTAAGACTCACTTTTTGACAGAACAGAGGTGACTTTTAACGTCGATAATACTTGGTCCCTTTTGTCAAAATTATTAAGAAACATCGGTGATACCAAACTTTTTTTCTTTTTATTATCACGCTTAAAAAGACATGAATATGTTTTCTCAAGATTTCTAAAATCAAGATGGACTGCAAGAGCAACTCATGCCCCGTTTGTTTAAAATCGGAATTAAATCATTTTATTAATCTAAGTATTAAGGTTTTAATCATTGAAACATGAAGCTTTATCCCACAATCATAACCATCATGGCCACCATCATCATACTTATCACAATCATCACTATCTTCCTCATGATAGAGATCATCATCTTTATCAATATCGTCATTACCACCACCATCCTCATGATCGTTATTATTAACCAGTCATCTGTATTCATGTTCGATATTATAATACGTTTTTTTATATAATGTCAATGTTCGTTTTCGTTATTACATGACTTCCTTAATGTCTTAGATTGTATAATGTCGTAAATTGAAGGCTGATTACAAAAGGAAATGTAACAATATTAAAGCACAGATGATTTTAAAGTGTTTTACCTGCCACAAAGGATGTGCAGTAAAGTTCAGAACTACCATTAATATTTGTTAGTGTTATGGACAATGCCCAGACATGTACGCCTTTTTCTGCATTTCAGTTCTCCCAAATCATGCTTGCAAGCAATTGCTGATAGTTCCAGATTTTCGATAAAACTAATAGCAACAAGCAATATCAACATGATGGCATTTCTGTGCATCCTGAACCTTGTGGACACAGTCCTTATATGGATTGGAGAGAGAGCCGGCAAAGAGGATTTTTCCTTTAACGTGGGTATCTGAATTTAGTTTATGTTTACCTGTCATCCTTAATATCAACTGTTACATAATTCTTTTTCGATGCGTAAGCCATTTAGATAGTTTTAACGTCCAGTGATAGAATTTACTCTTATTTCTAATGGTTTTCACATGTACACCCCTAAAAAGAACTGTTACAGCCACAACATATGCCTATACAGCAATTGATACAGTTGTTATTTTTTAGCACCAGGTTCAATGACTAAATGCAGTGCCATCGCTGTCTTCATATTCGTAAGAAACTTCAGATTTTGTGTTGTAAATCCAACGGCAAGTCGACTCAAAATATCTGGTATTCCATACAACGACAGTGAAGATAATTAAGTTTATTCCAAGTTTCACACCCACATCATGCGGAGCGCGTTTTAAGTGTGTATAAAAGTAAGCAGATGAACGACTGCTTAGGGGAAATGTAAATAACTGAGAAATACAATTTCGCACAAAGAAGATGGCGACAATATGATTAAGTTGCAAAACTTGTTTCAATAATTCAAGGCCAGAGGAATAAGGGATATTAAGATTATATAATATGTGAAATATATAACTTTTTAAAAGATTCCATCTGTTGTTCCATCTGTACTTGATATTACGCCTCGGGTTTAGGTTTAACTTAGAGTTTAATATCTGACATAATTCTGTTTGAGAAGGAAGCCCAATCCTTGTTAGATGCATTATAGATATTTAGCGTTAATCGATCCACAGCTGTCACACCAATGACCATGTGATAAGAAATACTAGCCATCTTGGTAGCAAAGAAGACAGGAAAGAGATTGAAATATGAGAATTGACATTACAATCAAGTTTAAGAGGACGGCAAAATACCCAGTTTATGTGACAGCCGATGATTTTAATGAAGCATAGTTATCACCCCTAGCTTCAAAGATGAAACAGAAACCGGTTTTGATGAATGAGAACAAATTGTGTTCTAAAGCCATGTGTATTCTTCATGAACACTGGCCACCGCCAAAGTCAAAGCGAAAGTAAAAAACCGATTGTCGTCTGAAATTCTTATATCTTGGGTGTTTTAAACTGAGTCCAAAATAGTTATTGTTGCTTCTCCCCTCTTCATCAGTACGTCTCTTCCTATTTGTTTTACCCGGTGTCGTGGATGATGGGGATTGCTGCCAAGGACTGTAAGCAAGCAAGCCACATTATGGGACTGAAACTGATGGCCACGCCTTTTGTAGCATACAAGCATCTTGGAGTACTGATACAGGTCGGTAGTTGGGTTCAAGTCTTAGGTAACGCTATTTACATTTTTCCATATAGACGTAGAATAAAGAATCAATTGAGTGTAGATTTCAGTCTCATTCGCATGCATGGTGATATAAGCTGGGTCTATAGACTTATCTCTTGCTTTTGTTTCATGAATCTGCTATGTCAAACAAGTAAATACGATCATGTCTAAGTTGAGATCTGTGGTAGGATTTGATATCAAACTTTCAAACGTAAAGGCTTTTACATTCGGATCTTCTTCTCTAATGCCAACATATCAACGGTTTCTAGAGTATTTAGATACTAGTTATGCAGAGCATTTACCTATTCTTTAAAAAACTGGATGCGCAAATCACAATTGAGCAGTTTAGAAATATTTCCTTAACAGATTGCTCACATCAAAAGCAATTGATCAAAAAAAAAAAAAAGAAGAAGAAGAACGATGGATCAGAAGCGTCGACACAACATAGTCATTTCACGCTTTGAATGGGATGTGTTTATTCAAATCGTACTTCTTAAAATTATTTTAATGACAAATTCATCCTCTTTTATCATGTTTCCAATCCTAAGAACCGGGCACATATGGAGGATTACCTCGTAAAACACAACGGGACATGGTATTTCTCCGGGAAAGACATAATTCTCGAGGCTACCAATGTTACTTTAACCGATGGAGTTTTGGAGGTCAGTTGAAGTATATCAAAAGCATTCCAAGTGTTTTGTGAGTAATGTTTGAAATAAATTACTTTTTAAAATCTGAACTTTTGCTGATTCAGTTCTTTCAACGAACTTATTGTACTTTCCACCGATACATTATTTAGTATACTTTACATCTTCGAATATACTTATGTTATTGATTTATTCACTCGTGATTGATTAATAATAATGTTAACTCATAGAGCGTTTTTTATCTATCATTAAGCTGTAGATTTTCAACACCACTGCACTGCTCCTTACTAAGCTGTTCAGTATTCCTCTTTTCTCAGACCAGATTTTGTCATTATTTTTTTTGTAGAAAACTGCATTGTATCTATACAACCCATAACATCACGAACCTAGAACAACCCCCACGTCCACCCAACCTCTCCCTGTCTCTCAGTCTCCGTTTTCTATGTCTTACTAATTTGCTCTTACCCATCTTTTTACAGTCTCTCCCTTTTATTTGGCATCCTCGCTCTCATTCTTTGCTACCCTAATTCTCCTTTTCAAACCACTTTTCAACGGACCCTCGTTATCAGCCTCGAACGGAAGCAATCTTGACCTATGCGATGTGTGGCCTGTCAGGTTTCCCTGCTGTCGGAATCACAATGGGCACTCTGGTCTCTATGAGTCCAGCCCGCAAGGAAGACGTTCTGAACCTGGTCATCAGCGCCTTAGTAGCGGGCAACCTGGCCAGTTATTCAACTGGTGCAGTAGCAGGTAAAAAGCTAACTAGGTTTTTAGGCGTCATTTGTCTTTCATCGGCTAAGCGTATATTATTTTGACGAGTTGTAGTAGCTGAAGGTGAAAAAATTCTTTGTAAAATGTTGAATGTCAGAGTAGACTTTTTCGGCGCCTGTACAAACCATTGAAAAAACATACCACACAAACAGACACACGTACAGACTTACAAGGTGATTCTGCTCAAGAAGAAATCACAGGGGGTGGAATGGGTATTAAATAGTTCTTCTGGATGTAAAAGAAAAGGAAAGGGAAAAAAAGCTTTCGGAAGAAAACAAGAAATAAGGATAATTGGACCCCAAATACAAATAAAATCGGATAATTATATATCCTCTTTAACAATATGTGAAGAAAAAAGGCAAAAAAAAAAAAAAATGAAAAGTCTTACTGCTGATTATCAATAATTGTATTTCCACTTCAGGATAATGAAAAATTGCGAGAGTTAAAGAGAATGGAGCACAAAAGTTTTCATTCATCTAGCTAAAGTGCCGACACACTTGCATGCTCCTTTGTTTTATCTAAAATAGATTAATGTATCTCTGCTAGATGCTCTCATTATGGTAAATAGGTCTACTGTTAATCGGAACGAAATAGGATTATTTAATCATAAGATTCGACTATAATATTTCAATGTTTAAATAAGGCATACTTCTTGTTATATGTATCATAGAAGCCTACTCGAATCTTTTCTGCCTACCAGACAATTAGGATCAGCAAATTGTAACAAGCTGTTTAAAACAAAAAGTAAATAAAAAAAAACTACGGTCAGAGAGCCCTGTTATATTCTGATTCATGACATTAAGAGCATCTTAATTGAAAACACACCTGTTCCAAAAAACCTTCTAGCTTACTCAGTTTAAAGACGCATTGCACTTTTAGAAACAATAAGCTTGAGAGGGAGAAAGAGAGAGAGAGAGAAAGAGAGAGAGAGAGAGAGAGAGAGAGAGAGAGAGAGAGAGAGAGAGAGAGAGAGAGAGACAGGCAGACAGACAGACAGAGACAGAGAGAAAAGGGACAGACAGACAGATAGAGAGAGACATAATAAGGGGAAAGGAGAGAGAGAGTGTGTAGTATAGTAGGAATTGGGTACGGATGCAGATAAGCAACGATAGCGACAGGCATTCTAAGGAAAAAAAGTATTCTCATTCTTATCTGGTTAACATGTTTATGATTTTCTGTTACACTTTTACTTAATGTGGAATGCTTATCTACATAGTTATTGAGGTTTAGGAGAGTAACTTTCTCTTTTTTTTTCGATTTTGAGATAATTATTTTACCGAAATTTAACTTTTGAAAAACTAAGATCATGTGCCTATTGTTGTGCTAGATGTTTTATATATGCATAAGTTTTAATATATCAATACTTGATAAATAACAATTAGATTTATTCTTGCAAAAATAAACAATTTATAAAAAAAATTGCTACTTTATAAGAAGTGCTTTGAGCTTCTTAAAATCTAGGCGCTCAATTAATAAATAACTTATTATTATTATTATTATTATTATTATTATTATTATTATTATTATTATTATTGTTGTTGTTGTTGTTGTTGTTGTTGTTGTTGTTGTTGTTGTTGTTGTTGTTGTTGTTGTTGTTGTTGTTGTTGTTCTTCTTCTTCTTCTTCTTCTTCTTCTTCTTCTTCTTCTTCTTCTTCGTCTTCTTCTTCTTCCTCTTCTTCCTCTTCTACTTCTTCTTCTTCTTCTTCTTCTTCTTCTTCTTCTTCTTCTTCTTCTTCTTCTTCTTCTTCTTCTTCTTCTTCTTCTTCTTCTTCTTCTTCTTCTTCTTCTTCTTCTTCTTCTTCTTCTTCTTCTTCTTATTGTTATATTCATCATCATCATCGTCATCATCATTATCATCATTAATATGATCATTAAAAACAAATAGAAAAATGAAATTTGAAGGTGACTCATTCTTTGCCTTGTCCCAAATTTTCTACAAGTTCGTATAATTTGCTAAACCACTTTCGTTCCTTTCATAAAAAGGAAAACCGATAGAAAGAATCATAATATTTTCTTTTAATAAATCATTAATTTTTTTTTTCCTGAAAACTGTCTTTCACTTCGTTTTAATATGCTTTTCTCCCAACAGGTGTCATGTACAGCGAAAAGTAGAGTAAGGAAGTAAACAAATACTATCTTCACCTCAAACATCAAGTCTGAAAAAGGATGAATCTCATTATATATCCATCAAAACTGATAAAGAAGAAACCACCAAACAAGGATAGAGATTGGGACATTCCAAATTGGGCCATGATCTAAAGATGCAAATAGTTGATGTTAAGAACTAATAAAAAGAAATCTCAATGTACCTCGCGAGAAGAGAGATATGAGAAATTGATAAGGACGTGAAACTAGCCCGCACCCACTTACCCAGTTGAGACCAATCCACTAGCTACCACACCATTCCTACAACTTAGACAGAAACTTTATCTTTTTGTATGGCTTTTGTCGGCCATGAGCTAGATTAATGTTTTGATTACTTCTGCTGTTATTCCCATGAAATACTTTGTTTTAAGAAAAAATTGAAGAATTACTATTCCACACCAATGTATCAAAAGGAAAAAAAAATGAAAAAGGATATTTTTTTCTGATTATATATGATACTTTTTTTCACGATATATAACCTCTTCATGCTGTAATAAATGTTTATATTATGAGGAACGGTTCTTTCATCAGTGCATGTTATACCACTCTAAGACATTTATTATTAATGTTCATAGTTTAAAGTTTATATGAAAAATGTTGGCTCAAATCAATTAAGCTATCCAATCATTACAATACTGTTTGGCTGAGCCCAGAATGTTACAAAATGATCAGACCTTCATGCTTTTCTTTATATCAGCCACAACTTTTAGATTAAATACTCTTTTGCTTCATAACTTCTGTAAACCTGTAAGAATTTATCAATATAACTTTGCATAACATCAATCATCATAAATGATTTATAACTATTAGCGTTCTCTTTCATACCAGCTATTATTAATACTATCAGTCTGATTAAGTTCATGAATTTGTGATCACAAATCATTAGCTTTAGCAGGTATCCTGTCCTTTAAAAGAAATTTGGAGTGGCAGAGAAAGGTTCGAAATATTAGTCAAATTCTATTAAAAAGATATTAATCAGCCTGTAGATATAGGGAAACATCTTTTACGCGAGATTTTTAAAGCGACACATTCACCCTTAACTATATTTCCACGAGTTCTCAAAAAGTGTCAGTTTAACTCAATCTGTCCAGCTTTCTATTGCAAAACTGCATCACGAGAAAAAGTGACTGAGATCCAGCAAATTTTAAGTGTAAGATATTCTAACTAGCGGTATCATGTGTTTTGATTCGAATTCTCTTCATCAAATTTCCATAAATTATATTTGCTAGTTCAGTCCCCAGATCCATTTGTTTACAGCATATCACAGGAGCAGCAACAATTAACCACTAAGCCTTTTACTCAGTTCATGATTTAGGTTGTACCAAACTAAAAAGAAAAGATAAGATTTCAAATCTTTAATAACAAAAATAATCTTGGCAACATCTTTACATTAAAATGTTACAGCGCAGTGTGAAAAGAAAGCAGTCTTTAGCAGAACTTAACGAACAACACACACCATGAGATCTTTAGGAAGCAAAATAATTTAAGCCAAAACAATATTGGTTGAACTTTAGGATTGATATTTTTTATAGAAGATTGAGGTAAATAAACATTATAAACATCACTAATCCCTGATTTGCTAATTTAATTCAAAGATTGGTCTTTTCACATCTTTACTGGTGACATTCTTTACCATTTCATAGCATAGATAAAACTATAGTTGTAATAAAATTGTGACAAAAGAAATAAAAAAAAAACCACACAGAACAACAATTAAACAAGCAACAAACTAATAAAACGTTTCACTTTATCAAGGGAAGTTATGTATCCTATTTTCAATGCAAATGATATTTGAGTGTTATCACCCTCTGACAAAGCCTTTATTATTCAAACTCATAGATGGTTAATGCAAATTTCGGCTATAAAGGGGTTAACTTTTCTAATGGACGGACCTAAATTTGTTTGATTAAAACAATACGATAAAAATTTTGCCTGCTCAAATGATATCGTGAGGGTAACCAATTAAAAGGGAGTATGTTGTTGTAGCCCTAGTCTTGTGATCAAATATATATATATATATATATATATATATATATATATATATATATATATATATATATATATATATATCTTGAGATACTCGCACCTGTCCAAAAAAAAATTTTGAAATGAAAGGGACTGTTCATTTTCTATGATGAAACATTCACGGTTTTCTTCATGAAATGGCAAAATCTAAGTAATGTTATTGTTGAAATTGTTTTTCTACCTGACAGAATGTGAATCTCATAAGCAGAAGCAACCGTCTTTCCCTTAACTTTCTACAGAAGAGGAAAGGAAGGGAATTTTCTTTAGTAGAAATAAAATATGGAAACAGGGCTTATATAATTCATATCTTTACACATAATATATTCACATATCAACACTCAACACAGCCAACGAAAGCAAAAGCTAATTATTATACAACACAGAGTTACAGTGTAAACACAATGAGGAAAAAAGGTAGAAATTTTAAAAAGAATGCAAAATTTGTTGCATTTACAATCTCCATTCATACTTTGTTAACCCTTCCCCCCTCCCCCTACCATCTCACAGAGATTTTTTAAATTTATTCTTAAATAGTTAACTATTTCACAATGAATCCTTTATCATTAAAAAAAGAAAAAGCGAACTAAATTCAAAGATTAAATCAAAACTGCAACTTACATAAAAACAATACTCATAACATCACAAAAAATTGCTTCATATTGCACATTTTCACAAACAAGCAAAAAAAAAATGATAGGCTAAATAGAATGAAATATTTCATGACCAGGATTATAATCAGTAGGTTAGGGTGAGAAATTTTATTCCTTCGTTCTCCCTCCCTCACTTTCCATATAAAACTTTACTATTCTTAGTCTTCTAACTTTGTACTCACTCCTCCCTTCTATAGCTCTATCCTCTTTCCTTCTCCCTCTACCCATATCAAACATTATCTATTCTCTGACATGCATCTTTCATTCCTCATCCTTTTTGTGTCTTTCCCATCCTCATCTATCTATTCTTTTCTTTATCCAGTACCTTTCTGCCATCTCTTTCTTCATTTGTTACCCTCCACTCATGATCCATTATTATGCATCCTCAAATTCTATCCTCTGTCTTTTGCTGATAATATTTTTGTTTTGTTTGACGATACCATTCGTTGCTTCACACCTCCCTCACTGCTGACATTTGGTTCACTTCTCTCTGGGTATCAGTATCAAGAAGTACATTTTGACTTGTCGGAATTGCCTGCCCATCAATAACGACGAGAGTAAGCTTTTTCAGTTGGGTAAGCTGACCAGGGTCCGGCTATTCCTAATATGTACCCCAGCATGTTGGACTGTGGGGCTTCACAGGAATTGTCGACTTGTAATCCACTTTCATCTCTGGATGTTTGAAAGGTGACCCCTATCAATTGGGGTGGATAGTATTCATAACTGAGAGTTCCCTCATGAGGTAGATATTCACTGGGAGTGTTTAAACAAGATTCCTCAATGAAAATCCATTTAAAAAAGTAAAAGAAAACCCTTTTCTCTCTAATTTATCTTAAATATAATATAAAAATTAAAGGGATAGAAATTCCTTTTGGTTCGTACACTCAACATTGTAGATGCTCATGCCAACAAATCTAGAGTCATTAACCTGTTTAAGCCTCACACTCCAAGTCTCATAGGCCAAGAAGATGCCAAAGATAAGCAGGATAACCTTGTAGCCAAAATCAACACTTGGACTCAGTGAACCAATCACAGATGAAAGTTGGTAACAGAGACTAGGATCATGAACACATACCATGTTGATAAATTCTGCCCATTAGAAGGAATTGTGATCAGCAGAGCATGGATCGTTGACTCGGGCTATTATTTTTCCAGTTAACTTTGAAACTGCATTAGACTAGGGAGTATTTATACATTGGTATTTAAAACTGATTGTATCAGTACAGTCAATCGTCTATTTAAATGCAAAGTCAAAGATCAGGCTGAGAAAAAAGCAAACAATATCTAATAACTGATTAGCACAACAATTTAGAACACAAAGAAGATGCTAAAAATCATAAATAAGTCATTTGCAAATTTTGTTTGAACAATTTAAGGTTTGAGGTGTAAAAGAATAAATCACGGGGTTATTCTGATTTTTTAAAGAGGAAACAATCAACTTGATGCTTTTTTGATATTACGTCTCAAATTTGGATATTTTCTAGTCTTCTTTCAACCATACAAATGTTTTGACTCAAAGTTGAGTATATATATATATATATATATATATATATATATATATATATATATATATATATATATATATATATAATAAGACCATTGCTTGGCAGATATGGTATAGATATTTAACGCTAATCTATTCATAACTCTCTCATCAAGGACTATGTAAATCGTAAGAAACAATAACTATTTTGGATGGAAAGAAGACAAGAAATCAGCTGCAACATGTGTGACACCAAAATCAAGGCTGGGAGAAAAGAAAATTTCCGAATTCCTTATCGGAGCAATGTTAAACAATGGCGGCCAGAATTGATGACATAAGATAATAATTATGCCTTGCTTTATAAAAACGAAACAGACACTAGTTTTGATTGAAGAAAAATTACTGTTCTAAAGCCTTTTTCTACTCATCAAGTACACGGCTAGTGATTTGCAAAGTCAAACCGAGAATGTCTAATAGCATAGTCTTCTGGAAACGTAGTGAGTTCAGTATTCCGTTCAACTTAGAGCTAAATCCTTCCTCTTCTTTTCACAAGTACGTCACTTCCTATTTGTTTTACCCGGTGTCGTTGATGATGGGGATTGCTGCCAAGGACTGCAAGCAAGCAAGCCACATTATGGGACTGAAACTGATGGCCACGCCTTTTGTAGCATACAAGTATCTCGGAGTACTCATACAGGTCGGTGGTTAGGTCTGAATATTATGTAAGATAAAAAGTTCTTTTTTAACTTTTTCCATACGTTTTAGTTATGTAACTTATTTAGATTTGATTTCTTGGTTTTTATGTAGGTAGATTAATGCATAGCAACACTTCTATAATAACACTTCTAAAACCTGAGTCTCTTAGATGAACTGCCAAAATTCACCGACGTAACATCTTTTTATTCTTAAGTTTTAAGCGTTTACTCGACTCATTAAGATTCTTTTTACTAGAAACGAAATCAATAGCCGCCTGGGTATCGAATAAACTGTCTAAATGTTTATCTCGATTGCATGAATGGACATTATGTTATGGACTTACTTATCTTGAATTTATGAGCTTTGAATTAAATTTAAATTTAACTCTAGCTGCTTCTCTTTGGATCTTATCACTGTTTTTTTTAATGTTTAGCTTTTTATCTGTTTTTCGTCTAAACTTTTAGATAATTAAGTTGTTGTCAAAAGTCTCACAATGTACCCTGGAAATGGTAAGCATATCTTTGTGTCACTGTATGTCGCTTTTAGATTCTCTTCTTTCTGTAAAAATCATGTGTTGAGTATTTCGATCATATCCATAACTTTTACTCCTCTGGCCTCAGTAAGTAAACCCATGTCTGATTCTTTCTGAATGCTTTGTGCGCGAAATTGTCTTCAAAATCTTTTAAACTGTGATATATGTTCGCCACACCTTGATTACAAAATGAAACGAGAGTTTGTGAGAAGCTTTGTGCATCGATGTTATATTCCTTAGCGCAGCCTATTCTAGATCTGGAAATGGCAGACCGCTTAAAAGACAGGAGCATTTCGGAAGGACATTATGTAACTTTGATAAGACAATAAACACAATGGTCATCATGCGAAGACAGCATCAAAGGTGTTAATTATGCAACACAATAACTACTTAAAACATCTAAGATTCTCAGGTGATGGAAGGAACAATTTTAAAAGAAATCTTATTGAAAATAGCATGGACAAAAATATTTTCAACAAAAAACAATAGATATTCCAAACTAAAAATAAGGCGACAAGAAGAAGCACTCTTATGTGTATTGTTGAAGTTCTTCTGAAGAATAAGCATAGGGCTTGGGTAATTTTATAATAGATGTGGATTAACTCGATGCAGCGGAATTTGGTGCTTGAGCAGAAAGCTTTGAATACTTTGTGCATCAAAGAAATTTAAAAAAACTTTTGTAACAAAAGTTCATTTATAATAATAATAATAATAATAATAATAATAATAATAATAATAATAATAATAATAATAATAATAATAATAATAATAATAATAATAATAATAATAATGGAAAAGTATGACTGTGATGATGATGAAAATTATGAGACAGACGTAAAAGATAATTTTTCTTTAATTGCGATAAAACTAACGTTGATGATTGTTTTAAAATACGATGATATTTGTCTACGATAACGATAATGAACAACAACGTTAAAATTGAAAACATAAATCTCAAGAAAGAAAATCAATACATTTCTTGGATAGTGAAAGCAAAAACACTTGCTTTTACTTTTCCTGTCGCCAAGGACACACATTTAAAAATCAGGAATCAAGTTGAGTAAAATGTCATTATTTTGGCTTAACGGGTCATGTACGTATGTTTTATACATGTGACGAACAATCTTATCTACATTATGAACCTCAGTGGTCTTACACTTATCTGTCAGACGACTACTTTCACTTTAACATGCACGGTAATTTTATCTTTGTTTTTTTTTCTTAATTCCTGTTGCACCTTTTGAAGTTTCTAACGTTCGTGTAAAAAATACTCAAAAAAAAAAAAAAGAAAAAAAATCGTTGTAATCTTTTTTTCATTGTTTAAAATGAGGGAAGCCTGCAAAAATGGTAGAAAAGACTTGCACGTGCCTTGAACAAGATACAAAAAAAAGTAAAAGGATTTTTCTCTCCACTTAAAGCGGCCAAGATAATAGAATTTGAAACAACAATCAACATGTCAATTCTCAATGCTATTAGTAGCAGCCGCGTGTGCAGGCTGTTGATTGTCAAGATTTCGGCCTATTTGAGTTGGTCTTCGACTATAGCATTGGAAACTTGGTCTTAACGATGAAGTTTGTTTTAGTTCTGGCCATCTTTCTGACCATGGCAACAGTGACCTCCGGTGAGTTCTATTCTTTTGTCCAAGCTCAGAATATTATTTTTTGAGAAAAATCGTAAATAATCAATTTTAGAAACAAAATGAAAAATTGAATGAAAAAAAAATTCTATGTATCCAGATTTTCTTTCCTATAACATATATCTATGATTAATTACTAAAAATCATTTTAAAGTAAATAAATGTACAATGTGTTTCAAATCAGAAACTTTTGAGGCCAAAACTCTAGACGCAAGGAGCCTCAAAGAGAGTAGCGATAGGAATAGTCTTATCTTAATACAACAGACTTATATGTATGTATGTATGTATGTATGTATGTATGTATGTATGTATGTATGTATGTATGTATGTATATATATATACCTTTTCTCATGATTTCAATTAACTTTGCGGGAAAGGATCTCTTTTTCATTTATGAAGACGATCACATTAGACGTTATAAAGCAGCGCACAGCATAATTTTATAACAGTTCAGCATTCCCTTTGCATTATCTGATTCACAGCTTTCTTCTGTAAAGAGCCGTGCCGCAGAGAATGGTGCCGCAATAACTTTCTTCACAGAACTAGAATCGATGGGAGGGTGAGACAGATATTAGAATTATTTACTTAACGGTTAGATTTTCATTTTCTTCAAGTTGTCCAAGCTTCCTCAGTGACTCATAAGTGAATGAATATGTATCATCAGCATCTTTTAAATAAGCATAACATTTAGACTTTTAAAGTTGAAATATCAGAGGGAAGGAGATGATATTAAAATATGCTTTGCCAAGCTCGTCCTAAGAAAAATTTTATGGAGAACTGAGTGGCTAGTAATTGGGTGTCGGTATTTGTATCAAATGGAACTCTTTTTTTTTCTTTTTCTAATAGACTACCACCTTAAGAATCAAGTTTATTAAAGGTCACCACACAATTCTTGATACATTATATTCACTCACTGTTTGTATTATAAGCGTTCGTCTTCAAAAAGCATATAGTCATAAAATGATGTGCCCATCTTCTTTAAAATTTGCACTACGGTGGTTGCCCTAAGTCGCTTGGATATCCAAGTTATACTGAAGAAGCTTAGGACTTCATGTTTATTAATATTTCTAGAGATCGAATAAGTCAAATGGCCTTTTAAACGTTTTGCCACAAGTTCTAGAGACCGCCGTATCAAGTAAAGGTTTATTTTCCGAAATTATGGCACAATATTCTATGCCACTTTGGAAAAGATAACCGGGGAATGATAATTGCGAATGATTGTTATTATTATTATTATTATTATTATTATTATTATTATTATTATTATTATTATTATTATTATTATTATTATTATTATTATTATTATTATTATTATTATTATTATTATTATTACTATTATTATTATTATTATTATTATTATTATTATTATTATTATTATTATTATTATTATTATTATTATTATTATTATTATTATTATTATTATTATTATTATTATTATTATTATTATTATTATTATTATTATTATTATTATTATTATTATTATTATTTTCAAGGCCTGGTAATAATGGAAATCTAACCCAGATACGTGAAGATCATACAGAAAAATTCTGGTAGCTGTTCGTCATCGACCCTACATCTAATTCTTTCATTTGACAAAAACTGAGACCGTGATTGAAGGTTATTTCTAGATGATGGTTTGTGGGTCGAGAAAGATATAGATCTAGCTCTAGAATCTTTATTCTAGGTCACTTTAAGATGCACGCATAAAATTAATGTTTATAGTCCTAAAATTAAGAATCAGATCCTGCTACGGAAAACAAAGTTTACCTAGATCTAATGTGCAAAGAAAATTGTTTCATTGCCTATTGCAGGTCTGTATTTGTCTTGTCATTTGAAAACAAGAATTATGTCATATCTGAATCTCTATTAGACGCAGACCAACCAAGTGAATGTAAAAGTAAATCAACCTGAAAAAAAATTTGCAAATGTCTGTAAATCGGAAAATAATTATGGAAGTCAATTTACGTCTCATCAGATGATAGCTCTAAACATAAATGAAGCTAAATTTTCCTGGGTCTAAAGGAAAACATTTTCGACATCTCGGACAGATCTTGTTTGTTTAACAAGCCAAATATAGAAGCTTCAACACACACGTTTACGTAAAAACTAAGTTTTACAGCGGTATATAAATTATATAGTGCCTTTGCAACCTTATTATTATACATTTACTGTTGCTGCTTTTATTACAATTAACGGCAGCACTTTTTCGCGTTTCAAAGCTTATGAGGCTATCTCATACTGAATGATGTTGATGTTTCTTGCTTCTCCAGGACTGGTGTTGTAAAGATGCCGTGCACAAGTATCAGGTTGTTGAGTATTTTGGGCCGTTTCCAAAATGTTGGTGTAAATTTATGTAAAAACCCAAAATTTGTAAACGTGTCTTAAGCCTAAGAAAATTTTCAAAGCAATATTTTGTTGGATGACATCGAATATCTATGACATCTGATTAAAAGATTGGTTTACAAAGAAATTTAAACACTTGCATTACTGACTTCTGATGAAGCCACAATAAAGGCGAAACGTTTTTATGTTTAATCTATACTTGTGTTGTTTCTTTTTTTAGTCCCGTAGTTATAAAGTGGTGTGCCTGTCTCCTTTTAAACCTCGTTTCACACTATTTACAGACACACACGCGTCCTTTTTGGATCCTTTATAATTACCAAGTTGTCCTCCAAGTGTGGTGTTTTTGCTTTTCTATTTGGATTTATGACTTCTGAGTGGTAATTTAAGAGCAAAAATGTATACTTTTAAACTAAGCTTTATGTGTTAAAGTTTGTCAAGAGAGAGAAGAATTGATAGCTTAATGTGTATATTTGTAAATATCATTCTCTTCTCTCCCGGATGACCTCTTTATTTCTAATCACTTTTTTCTTCCCTTATTTTTACTTAAGTTTAAGAAAATTTTTTCTTTTTTTAATTATAAGAAAAGAAAAAAAACTTGCGACAGCAATTTTATCGAGCTGACTACCTTTCTTTTTTTACGTGAAGGAACTATCTGGATTCATATTCATCCAATTCTAAGACATTCTTTTAAAAAATCTGAAAACCCATGGTCTGAAACTTCACCAAAAAACAAAACAAAACAAAAACAAACAAACAAACAAAAAAAAAACAAACAAAAAACACACGAGACATAAAACTCACTTTGGACAACTTTTCAATGTTTGATAAAGGTGACTGTGTAAAATAAGTAGTCTCCCTTAGGGCAGGCGGAAAAAGAGATAAAATGAAATATGAGAATTAAAAGAGATATAATTCACTTGCGACTGGTTGTGGTGCTGTTTCTGTTATTACTACCACAACACTACTCATACTACTACTATTCACTTTTGCTACTAGTACTACTTCTTTTACTATTACTTCTACTACGACTATTACTACTGCAGCTACTACCACCACCAACACTACTACTACTACTACTACTACTACTACTACTACTACTACTACTACTACTACTACTACTACTACTACTACTACTACTAATACTAATAATAATAATAATAATAATAATAATAATAATAATAATAATAATAATAATAATAATAATAATAATAATAATAATAATAAAAGTACCTCTATTGCTAATATACTAATAATTATTAGGTAAAACCTGTTATTTTGATCAATCTATTGTATTATTCTTTTTTTTTTTTTTGGTATTTAAATCAACCCTATTGTTTAAAAAAAAAAGACAACACCCACTTAGTCAAATAAAAGTTTAGCAACAACAAGATTCCCGATTCTAAATCAAAGAGAAAAAAATGGCAAAAAATCTTTTCCTGGATATTTCACTTCTTTAATTCCTGGATCTTGTGTCGAAGCAGGGGTGTCTTTTAAAAATTCAAACTTTATTTTATCCCTACAATAACTACACAGGCCAGGATGCCTTTTTAAAACTACTCTATTTTAAATCTCTCTGTACTCAGAGCTATCTGAATTTAGATTCTTGATCTTGTGTCAAAACAAGGATGTCCTTAAAATTGAAACTTACCTACGATAAATAAACAGGATGCTGACTTAATGCTTTTTTCTTCGACAGCAATCGGATCGGTGGTCGAGACGTTTCATTGATTGTGATATGCAAATTAGAAAAGTATTGTTACTATGAAAATTATCTGTTTCTCTCATCGTGGATGCCTAATAACCACATGTGAGTCCTCTTCACGCTCGAAGGATAGATAGAGCTTAAGCTTAAGGTAGTGGTAATCAGTGGTTATAGATAGTCTTATTGGTAATCTGGTGCAAACCGTAGCAAGTCGATTCTTATTAGATTTTTTTTCTTCTAAGTGGAAAATTACTGTACAAAACGATGTTACTCTTACTGCAATTTAAGACTTGGCTAAAACATTAGACTACTTTAACACTATCCCTACTTGGTGGGTAAAATTGATCGGAGGGCGTCTGCAAATGTTATTTTCAGAAATAAAAATTAATGCCATTGAACTGAACTTTTAGATAACCCATCCCCATCAAACAGTTTACATTTTAAAACAAATTTTGAAAAATTGTAGCTAGCTTTTATGTGTTTTGAGAATGTGGCATTCATTTTTTATCATACCCAGACTTGCAGGATGGGTCAATATGATCCACTTTTCCGTCCTCTATTTACATGACATCTCTATGCAGCAGCAATCATGCACATAATGCTGAGTAATCTCTGAGATTTTCAGTAACCCTCTCTTGTTCAATTTAATATCGGGTCAATATGACCCACTTTGTAAAGATAGGAAAAGTAAGATGAAGTAGGAACATAAGAGTAATAATGACTCGCCTTATAGGCGAATACAGTTTAAAAGCCTCGTAGGTATAGGGTTAATACCTTGGCGTGGAGCCCTGGCAGATTGTTGATGTTAGTGTGAAATTATAAACAAATTTCCATTCCATCAAGATGTTAAAATATTTTTTTTATTATGCGGGTTCTTTTTTCATAAATACAAAATACACAAGAACATTTTCGAAGCATTCATGATAACTATGTACACTTAACAATTATATAATCATATTGTGCCAATAGTGGCAT
The DNA here is from genome assembly GCA_033675545.1 of Elysia crispata. Lineage (NCBI taxonomy): Eukaryota > Metazoa > Mollusca > Gastropoda > Plakobranchidae > Elysia > Elysia crispata. The sequence continues at coordinate 974,289 of JAWDGP010002360.1, forward strand.
TAGTGCCATATTGAACAAAAAATATAGCAAATAAAAAAAAGAACAAACACTGATAAAGAAATTGCTTTTCAACTGAACAAAAAGAAAGAGAAAAGTGATGGAAACACTTCGTGATAAATGGAAATGGAAAGCTTTTTTTCAAAAGATAAGTGCATCTTAATTCACAGTTCCACGATGAATATTAATATTATAGCACACTTTGAGGGGGGAAAAAGGCAGAATACGTCCAATTTTCAACGGAATGAATAATATTTCATTACCTGTATTAATGAAAAAAACATGAATCGGACAATCTTATTTACAAAGCAAAACAAGTATGAAAAGATTGCAATGAAAATGCTCAATTAATATACACCGGTTTTTTTGTTATACAGAGGATTTTCAATTTTTCATATGATAAAGTCATTTTTCCCCATGCATTAAATCTTTGCAAAATTGGACTATTCTATTAAGATATTCATCAAAATATACGAAAATAAGTTCTAAAACTTAATTGATTTTTCAAAGTACATAAGAGACAGTTTTCTTAATTTTTTTTCAGCCGTTGTCAGGTCGTGCTTTTAGTGGTCAACAGCAAAATATGATATCATGTAACGTGGCATAGCTGCATCGAACGAAGATATACAAAAAATTAGAATTGAAACATGAAAGAAAAAGGAAGCAACAAAAAGCACCAGATCTTTTTTAAGCGTCGGCCATAACTATAACCAATCTTGTTTGGTTTCATATCTTATTGATTTACATTAGCTCACTTGCCAATAAAAAATCAGGTACGGTCAAGGGACGGACAATTTTTTATGTTGTTTGGGTGTTTTTGGTTTATAGAGATTAACTCATTGGTTTAGATACTTTTTGGTAACACACTGACTCTGATGTTTCTTGTCCTTTAAGTTAAGTGGGGAAAAAGCGTTCAGGAAGACGATAAATACGCGAAAAGTTATAATTGCATTACCCAACCTCGATATTTAATGTATAAAAATGTATTATATATACTTTATTGTAACTACATTTCATACCCTTGAATGATCTACGTATTCTTTCCAACTGTGAATCAAGCAACCTGTGAACAGGAAGGAATATCAATATAAACACAGCCTATTCAATTTTATAAACCAAGCATCTCTTATTACGTCTCGATAAACAAAACCGTGAAGGGCAAATCTAAGGTCAAGGACGTCCAATTGTCCTAATGGTCACGCTAGTTACTGGCATCATGAAGTCCTCTCTCTCAGATGCTAAGGGTGTTGAGATGTTGCTGCGACATACTGCGGATGAGGATGATTCGTTGCCTTCTTCTCTCTCAGGAACCGAAAGTCGAGTGGGAGAAGGCGGGTCTTCGTGTTGAGATTTGTTAGACTTAGATGGCCGTCTTTTTCTGGAGCCTTCCGACCTATGGTTTCCTAAAGAAGAAACGAATAAACGAAGAGAGCATTTATAAACTAATGATCGATAAATTTCTGATTATGTGGGTAACAAATATTGGAATGATCAATGCGTTTCCAGGGAGGTTAAACATTAAAGCTGAAAATCTTATGTTTTGATATTTCAGAGTATTTTTATATTTTTCTTTTAAGAATTATTCTGATTTTTAAAAAATCCATGAACAGAAGTAAGTCCTCTTTTTCTTAAACCTGATAGTGTTTTGAATATGAAAATTAGCATCTGACAACCGTAACATTAGAGTTCAAAGATCAAAGGCAATAAATTATCACCTTCATCGCAGCATCCAACTGAGAGTACATTTTTGTTACATCATTCATTTATTGAGTCGCAAAAACGTTTAGGCAATAGTCAATCATTTCTTCTCGTCAAATGTTTATGTATATGTGCACACACACATAAACTATATGTACGAAGTGCATCTTTAATGGTTGGACATACGCTGCTTGGTGTGTTTCAGGAGTTGGTCTAAGGATACCGGTCTATGTTGTGTTTCAAGATTTTACATGTGTAATGCTTTAAAAGTTGATATTGAAATTGTACTTAGCATTAAGTTTCCAGGTTATAGCATCCAGTTTATCAAAGTATTAAAAAAAATTAGTTTTCGAAGTGCTAAGCTGCATCCACTTACTATTGTACTCAGGGTTGCGGACCGTCGGAGACAGATCGCATGCTTGAGTGTCGACTTGTCTGTTTTTCTGCTCTCTCCTCACAGCCTTGGACAAATCTGCCCTCTCAGATCTGGACCTCTTCCAAGGGTCGATGCCGTAAAGGTCTCTAAGAGAGGCTAGAATACGAACAGGTCGCCTCTGCTGCTGAACTGACGTAGAGCTGATCCTTGGCGCGTTTTCTGTGCCGTTTACATCATTGTTAAAGTCAGTATGGCTGTATATCTTATAGAGTTCTGAATCACGATAATTGGATTTTTCTGCGTTAGTATTTTTACTCCACACGCTGAGTTGATGAACGTGTAAAGAAGAATTATTGGTGCTTAACCTCAACGGTGAGGGGGGTGGTTGATTTGTTGGACCGATAGATTTGCGCTGCAGACCAACTGCTTTCAGTTCAATTTTATCCCCTGATAAGTATGAGAAAGGCGTGCAGGAGTTTGAATTTGGTGGCGGAGGGGGAGGTCTGTGCGAAAAATCGGTAGCGCCTCTTACGATATTTGCTTTACCCAATGAGGCGTTATGGTTGGAGACGAACTTCGGAGCAAAGCATTCACAAGATAGTCGGTCGCTGGTCACCGTGGCTGTTGGAACTCCGGTGACGCCCATGTTACTCGACGTGAAGTTGTTCTTGTCCAGGTGTAAGAAATACCTGTTGCCATGCCGGAAGCCTGGAATAGGTTTGCTACTGTAGTAAAAGCTTCCGCCGCTGCTGTTGATAAACGTGTTGTATTTGACGCACTGCTGTCCGAGGCCGCTGATGGCGGAGTATACTGGAGATGATGACGATGTAGAATGAGAGGCTGGGCCATGAGAAGCTGGACCACTCATCGCGATGGGAGGGAACGTAGGACTAAACGATCCGCTGGGGGAAGCGGCAAGCTCCGGCAAGCCAAGTCCTTTGAGCTGTTTATCCTCATCATCATTATGCCCATTCACCTCTGTTGACTTCTTTCTTTCTTCCACAAACGCGTTTTGATTTCTAGGGGAGTGACCTAATAGTACGTAATTCGGGTGATTGTTACCATCTGTGTTTCCGTTACATACAACTCCGCCCATACTCGAATTGCCTCCCAGCCTAAGGCTAGCTTTGTACTTTTGTCTGTTTTGCCTAAGATCCATAATAAATGTCTTGTATGAAAAGCGGTCAGAGAGGTCGGTTTTAGTGTGTGGGGTATCTGGTGCCTCTATAGCTCCTAATCTGGTCTCCTCCGGGAACAAATCAATGCCGACCCCGCTATCTGTCGATTCGGAAGTTGTGCGTCTAGCAGGATAGGAAGCGTCCGTTTTATCCGACAACTCATTTGTAGGACAAGGTCCACTCAAACTATCGAGAAACGTCTGTTTACTATTCACATCCTTTGCACTCTCCCATAAAATGCGATCATTATCCTCCATTTGAACGCCTCTTTTTTCAATTTTCTCATTGTCAAGTATTATATGCCCTGTACTTTCATTTGTATATGTACAGATTTCTGCTTTGAGAACTGAAGCAGGTGCAGATCTTGTCTCTTTGTTTATTCCTACTCCGCCAGCAGCATTTTCTCTTGGGTATGAGATACATATCCGACCAGACTCGATGCTGTCATGCAGGATGTGATATGTGGCTTGAGGGAAAAGAGAAAAAAAAATAATATCAAAGTTAGGAAGAAAGGATCGCGATAGCTTTAAAATGGATGCACTTTTTCTTGAAGAAAAAGCAAAGACAAAACACAATGAAAGCATAACAGATACAAAAAGTTTCAGATCTTGTTCTCGCCGTATTCAATTGTACAGTGTTATAATGTTTTTATCGTTAACAGGAATATATGAATGGTTAATTACTTATCTAAATCACTCAAGCACTCTCAGAGTCTAAAAGGAAATAGATACGCAACTTTATAGCTACGAGACAAAAAAGAAATGACACAACTATAGATTTAACATATAAACGTTTTGCTTTGAAACCTTCGTCAGTAATGATACACTTGCGTATCAGTGAACGGATAGCACGATTTTGTATCTTTACTGACGAAGCTTATAAAGCGAAACGTTTATTTGTTAAATCTATAGTTGTGTTATTTCTTCTTTGTCCCGCAGTTATAAAGTTGTGTTCCTATTTCCTTTTATACCCTGTATTGTACTATTTATAGACACACATGTATAATTTTGGATCCTTTATAATTATCAAGTTATCCTCCAAGTGTGGTGTTTACTCTCAGAAAAAAGCGAAAAAAGGGAAAAAAACTCAATTCAATAAACAGCTTTTAAGTACTTCGAACATAATGATATTAAATCTAATTTTTGTCATTCATATATTTTAAAGATTAAATATCCAATTATTTCTAACAGAAAGCATTAAACATTGTGGTAAACGCGTTTAAATTTGGCTTTTTTTTTTTCAAATAAATTTTCATGAGTCACGGATCAGAATTATCTTACTTACTTTCCCATGTTGTTTCTTCAATCAACGAATATGGACTAGTTTCGATACAAATAATCATGTTACAGATTTTCTTTGAGAATGTCGTAAATTAAAGCATATCGACAAAGGGTCATAACGACTAATTCGTATCAGATTTCATGAACATCGAACATTTTTAACTCCATGCGTAATCTTATTCTTTTAACTGCCACTGAATAGTTTAGCGATTCCTTCTCGATAAACAAGTGTATTTACAGGTTGCAACATAGTGATCTCTGGCAAGGGAAGAAACCAAAAAAATTAATGGTGGAAGGAATTAACTGTGTTATCTGGACACTGAGCACTCACGATCGATAAGCTTCTTTTGAGATTCTTAGCTACTGTCTACTTAAATTAAAATAATCTCAATTCGTAAGAAAACAAGTTTCTGTAATTGCTTCATACAACGCACTAAACTAAAAGGTCGAAATTGATTGCGCCTATGGTTTCTCATATACGTCTCTGTGATTATCCCATATTTCACTCTGTACTTTGCCTAATCTGACGTAACATTTAAAGGGCCCAAAAGGTCCCACACCCTACCAGCGGCTGGTGTCAGCTTTCTGTCAGTGACGGATGTCACCACGTCTCGCTCGCTGAATCGGAAAGTGGTACAGATGTACTTGACAATGCTTAGATCCACCGCATTTTCACTCAGTTTTTTGGGCACGGGCGGCACTCGCTTTAGCGGTTGATCATCTGGACCCGTCAGCCAGGGGTGGACAAAAATCTCGTCCAAGAGGAGACGCCTTGATTCATGGACCTCCAACATACCATTCAGAAGATCCTTGCATGCTTGAAGTGTGTATGTACAACAATTAAGATGTTATCAAAGAGTTTCGGTGAAGCTAGTTTTAATGTGCCTAAAAATAAACAAGTACGACACTTTTAAAGCAATGATAAAACCTGTTTTATTGTGAATAATTTTCTCTTCATTCAGTAAAATAATATTGGAATTGGGTTCGCTTTAAAGTTTCTTAAGAAATTTTGTTGGCAAGGCAAAATTTTTAATCTTTGTAAGATAGTTTCACTTCTTATAGCCCGATTGTGGAAATGTTAGAGGTGCTGATCACAAATTCGGGAACGCACAGATACACAGACTGGCCCTTCGGGATGTCCTGGGTATTTTCGTAAATTTCCGGAGCCGCCATAACTGTTTTGGTCAATGAGTGTGGAAACGCTTTTTATCCTGTGTTATAAACAATAGTGCTCTAGTGGAACATTTTGTTGAAAAGTGTCGTAAAATATTATTTTCAGTATAAATGTACATTTTTGATAGTTAGCCAACATTTTTTAAAAGTATTACTCTTTGCAAGGTTAACCTACATTAGAAATGAGAAATGCATTGTGTTTGTGTTGGTGCTTGCTTGTTTTATTTCGTTCTGTTTATCTTCTGTTCCTAAATTTGTTCGAGATACTGAAGAGATTTTCCTTTACCATTTCTTATAGTAAACCTTGTATAATTTTTCTGCTTATTCTTTAAAAGCTAGAAAATGTTTGAAGTAAAAAAAAAAGATATAAATTCAGTTGGCAGAATACTTTCTGCTTAAAAAAAAACGTGAGGATCTGTCTGCCCTTTAGTTAATTTTAATCAACTACTAATGACTTTAAAATTTCAATATATGTAGTTCTATATAAAAAATTACGTGATGACTTTGACAAAGGCTATATTTAGATCTACAAGTTCGTGCCTTTAATGCAACGGATTGGCTAGACCTTGATTAGAATGGCTTCGCTAAATAACTATTGTACTAAGAATATACTTTGTAAATCTCAAGATCTAGATCTAGCACTAGTAGTCTTAAGTAAACGGCACAATAGTCTATGCTTCGGTCGTTTTAATCAGACATTCTAGATCTAGATCTAAGTCTAGATATGTATGGAAAGATTTGGCATCGGGTACTAGGTACGTCTTTTTATTTTGAAGAACTGTATTTAAATACATTTACAGAGTAAGCTTTTGGATGTCTCATACTATTTTAGTGATTTATTTTCAAATTATGATAACGAAATATGGCAGTTTAAGTGATCTCTTAGGGCTTCGGTCCATAGTGGGGAGGCGGCGATTTCAGGCCGGAATTGAATCAAAACTGTCCTTCTTCACCACTTTTCTGTATTGCGAAACTTGACAAATTTGTTGGCTTAAATATCAGCAGAAAATTAACCACGTAAGTTGTAAATTTTTATATATAGGCCAGGAAGAATGCTGGTAAGTTGCCCTTTTTATGCTTGTTGCTATGGAAAGGAAGTTTGTTGTGACCAAAACTATTAAATGGCCTATCGGACGACCCTAGCAACCGCTGAAACGAAAGGACAGAACAATTGAAATTTTTGCTCAGTCTAGACATCCACGTGTACTCTTTAATTTGTGGTACTAATTCCTTAATTTATAATTCTGTCATTAGCATTATATTCTTTTCTCTTTATGGGTGCTATAAGAAGTGAGTATTTCAATAACACTGTTCAATACTTCTTTGATGAAAACAAATCGTATGGCGGTGCTTTAAGTATAAATTCTTATACACCTTCGCTTTCCATATCCTTGGTTACCACATACTTAAAAAAATACTCTGTTTGCCTATTCATTAACCAGTAAACTCCCTCACAAGTTTCCGCAAATACTTACCCGAAAGTTAATTAATTTCTGATGAAAAAATATTTGTTCGATGTCAATAAATAATGATTGCATTATCAGTTTTCACAATATTTTGGACTGCTCTTATTAAATTTCTTAGAGACTACTGACTTATCAAGATGAGTTCACAATCCCTAGAGCTAATTAAATTACAGGGGCATTCGAGGGTAAAACGACAAACCCAGGCCATTTGCTGACAGAATAGATTAAAAGGATTCATCTACAGAAAATGAATTCAGACTAAACAATTATTTTTCGGGCAAAAAAAAAAATACGCCTGCTAAAGCAAATGAATTCTTGGTTCAAAAAGGAAACTAAATTTAGTCCCAGTGCTGCACTTACGCTGGCTAAGGTACTGCGGTACTTCGCAGCCTTTTAGAAGCAAAGAATATAATTGAAGAAGAGAGGCTCCGTCTCCAGGCAGAAACGGAAGTCTTCCAGCTAATAGAGCATACAGGCACACTCCCCTAGGAAAACAGAATCATATTTATTTTTACAGCAATAAGTCTCTTTTTCTAACACATTGTTTAATTGAAAACATAATCATTAATTCTTCATAGATTACTGCTTACGACATGAATTTCAAAATCGTTAAAACAAAAGACCAAAAAAAAAGTTTTAAAAATCGAATAGATATACTTTTCCTTTGGGCGGCCGAAATTTCTTTTTGGTAATTGAGGTTCGAGGTTTTTCGTTTTGTTCTTAACTAATAGTTGATACTTTGTTAATTTTTTTGTCGATTTGGATACCGTCTCGTTACAGTTCAACCATGAAGTAAAGTCACTTACAGGCTCCAGATATCCACTGGCTTGCCATACTTGCGTCCCGCAAAGATTTCCGGTGCGGCGTAGAGAGGACTTCCGCACTGAGTGCTGAGGACGCTGCTAGAATCCTGGCATACTGCGCTTAATCCAAAATCTGGCGGGGGGGGGGCAACGGAGAAGTTAGTTGGGGATAATAAATAAATTAAGAGGTTTTAATAATATGATTGTTTCCTTCTTTGTTCTAAAGTTGAGCACGATGGTGATAGTGAAGCTAGAGCGTTCGTTTGGTATCCGCAAGGAACTTCTTAGTAAGTTCGAACTCCACATCCTTGGTATACGAATTTAGGGCCTTTATCTTTTTTTTGAGTTCCTTCCTGCTCAACGTGTGTTAAACTAAAAAGGAAAAGAAACCCCCAAATACACCACACTTTTTCATCACATTCACAAAACAAGTCATTGTGAATGTATAGGGTGCTACTGCAGTGGCGAGACATATGATTATTTTGAAAAAAAAATTGTAATGAAAACTATAATCAATATTTTTAGCTGGGCCGTGAAAGTCTTGCCAACGAACTATTTCAGTTTTTAAGCCTTTAAGCCATGTATGACTTTGATTTAAAATCACACGGGTTTGATGAAAAAAAATCAAATAGGTACAAATCATTATATCCAAAGTTTGGTATGTACCGCGCTAGAAACGCTATTTCTCAAAACTTACATCTTACGAGATCTGAATTTCAGTTTTAAGTAAATAAAAGGACAGTGACGTAAAAGCAACTTGCTGTTAAAGTTTAGGGCTTAGACAATCTCATTTTTCCCAAACTCCTCACGCCAAGGGTTGAATAGCCCGTAAATTCGACCTGAATGATGACTCAAGGTTGAATGGATCTAAACCGGAAACTGTCGCGTGATCTTCGAAGATAGGATAGACCGGAAACGCCGTTTCGGAAACAAAAATAAATCTAAACAAAAAAAAAATCTCGTAAAATTTGAAATAAAATTCCATTACAATCTAAGTACTATCGATCACCTTCCTCATCCATTTTCTTATTCGAGTTTCGATCAAATCTTTAAAAAATACGTGGGCAGTTAATGTAAGAGAATTTTAAACATTTCTTTGACAACGGGGTTTTGTCTTTCAGGCGAGTCCGGGATTACAGAGAAATTCTCATGTGGCTCTCTGCCTATCGTTAACGAAGATCCGAAAAAAAAAAAAACCAGCGGTATACTTTTCAAGCATTATCGGGAGTATCTTACAGTACAGATTATTGAAATGTTTTTGAATTCAAGTCTGCGATACTCGTTTAGAGATTGACTGTCAAGCAGCTTAGTTTCAAGAAAGCGAAAGTGGGCTTTCTTAGGTTGTTTTAAACAACTCGGGAAAAAATAGCGATTAAGCCTGACCAGCTCTGATCCGAAACAAATTTTACGTGCAAAAGTGAATTTTATTCGCATCACAGGAAACACATTCATTGCAAGATTATTCTAAGTAAATAAATCTTTTCAAGTAACTTTTAATACTCTTTGAAATTCAATTTTGCAATAACGCATGCATCCGATTCAGTTTTGTTTCATTTTTTTTGTTTTCTTTTTCTCCTTTTCCTCCTCTTCTTCTTTTTCCTCTTCCTCCTCCTCCTCCTCCTCCTCCTGCTCTTCTTCTTCTTCTTCTTCTTCTTCTTCTTCTTCTTCTTCTTCTTCTTCTTCTTCTTCTTCTTCTTCTTCTTCTTCTTCTTCTTCTTCTTTTTCTTCTTCTTCTTCTTCTTCTTCTTCTTCTTCTTCTTCTTCTTCTTCTTCTTCTTCTTCTTCTTCTTCTTCTTCTTCTTCTTCTTCTTCTTCTTCTTCTTCTTCTTCTTCTTCTTCTTCTTCTTCTTCTTCTTCTTCTTCTTCTTCTTCTTCTTCTTCTTCTTCTTCTTCTTCTTCTTCTTCTTCTTCTTCTTCTTCTTCTTCTTCTTCTTCTTCTTCTTCTTCTTCTTCTTCTTCTTCTTCTTCTTCTTCTTCTTCTTCTTCTTCTTCTAATTAAGGTTTGTATTATGGTACTACAATGCCCACTGGGCTTCCTCCTTTAAAACAGAAGAGTAAAAGCACTTGCTCTTCATTTTCCAATTTGTGTTTTTTATTTCCTCATGAATGTTATTCTTTTTGAGCATGAGGGTAATATGCTGGCAACAAGTTCTTGTCAGTTACTAAAAGTGTAGCATGGGGTCGAGACAGTAAAACATGCGTCACAACTGTCTGGGTGCTGACAAAGGCAGTGCTAGTGCTAGTACTGAGCGCACAGTTAAAAAAAAATACTTCCTTGGGTTTCTGTTCTATCTCTACCAGAGGCTATATAGAATACTATAGATCACTATCGCCGCACCCTTTCTACAATAACTTGTTAATCCTTTAAGTTGCTTGCTTGTTAGATTAGGGCCTTCGGTAAACCAGCTTTATGTTATACTCAAGACAACTTTAACTTTTCATGAACACTCCCACATCATGAATATGTAAAATTTGAATAAGTATTTTAAATGAGGATCATACCCACTCTACATGCTGCACTTTTTCTATCTTGTCAGACCCGTTTTGAAATCAGTGATTGCTTACCTTATTGTGGACATAAGGCAATTTTTATTTTGTTCAGACTGCGTTGCAAAAAAGCAAACGAATAAAAGATAAAAACAAAGATATATTTAGCTTTACCAGGTGGACAGCAAATAATATATAGTCTGTACAGACTAATTTTAGGCAGATTATCACTTACCAACTAACTTTACATTTGAATGTTCATCTAGCAAGATGTTCTCCAGTTTTAGATCTCTGTAATGTAATGAAAAAAAGGTCGTGACATTTAGATAGTTTTTGATGATAAAACTATGTGCGTCATATTTTAAGGTAACAAAACACCATCTAAGTTATGGATATCATCTAAACCTGGAAACCCAATTAATTCATTTCATAATCGTCTAAAAGCTAAACGGAAACGAAAAATTAGAAAGCCCCAAATAATTTAGCTTTGGAGAAATATTCCAGCGCCTTCAATTTTAAAAATGAATGTCATAGGACACGATTTGGCTCACTTAGTTAGACACAATAATTTTGAGATAATTTTACTAAATGGTGTTAAAAGACTGACGTCATCGTTGTGGTCATAATGGATGTTAGTTATTAAGTACTTAATATTCCTTTCCCATTTTTTTTTATGTCAATACTGGAATACTCAGTCGGAGATAGCAATTAAAAAAATCGTCTGCAAGTTATTTGAAATGTTGAACAAAAACTCACTTTTCTGTCATGGTTTACTGGAAGATTATTTGAAAGAGCCTGCATTAACCCATTTAGACACTTATACAATATTTGTCTAAATGTTAGCTTACAAACGGCTTTACACGATCTATCTTAGTATCTTACCTGTGAACTATGTCCGACCTATGAAGATGATCAAGAGCTGACACAATCTGTCTCATGTAATGACGACTCTTCTGTTCAGAAAACACTCCCCTGATAGATAGTGAATTTATAATTAAGGAAAGTGGAAGCGATTTAGCGACTGCAGCGGTTTTGGTTCATATGCAAGTTAACCCTCCTTATCGTTATTATTGCACTGCATTTTTATTTTTTAATAGTTCCTACACTGAAATCTGTATTACCCTGAATATAATACCATTTTAAATACTTTCATACATAAATATAAAGGTAACATTTCAATATAAAATAAGACCATTCTAAAATTTTAAGAATATGATGATTTAATTTGAAATTGATAGAAATATTAAAAAAACAAGATTTTGCTAATAATAATTGATTTAAATAAAATATTTCTCGAAATGTATGGAAACAAGTTCTATATAAATATTTAAAAAACTGTTGTGACGAATAAAAGGATTATTATTTCTTTATCCGCTCAAAGAAGAGCAGTCTATTTTTTATGTTCAAGTTTTTGTTTTTTTTGTTGTTTTTTTTTTGTTTTCATTCCTTCTCAATGGAATGATTTTTAGACCAAGATAGAAAAAACGTAAAATATTTTGGTAGCTATGATATGGAACACGACAATGTTTCATGATAGGATCAATGCATTGCTATGCCTAGTTAGTATCGTTTCGTTTATCTTTTCCAAACATTCATTGTAAACTGCCTCAATAATTATTTTTTGTAACAGAATTACCTAAACATAAAACAATAACAAAACCGCTTTTAAAAATCATTTTTGTGAATAGTGCTTGGCAATGCCCACTACCAATGCCAAACTATTTTACAGGTTTTGCGAATGCTTTAGGTAACACGAAATGTAAATGTAAAATTTGAGTGATAATTTATAACCACAATTGTCGAAAAATTTGCCTTCCCCAGTATGGTATCTGAAAATGAAAGTCAATGATACATTTAATAGCGTTTTGGTTTTTACATAATATTTTAAAGTTACATTTATTAACTTCCCATATTTCTTTAATAAGTTACTTTCATAAATTAGCTTTTTATTTTAAACTATTTCCCGTATAATTATAGTAATAGGGCATTCTCAAAGGAAACCCTCTACTAAGCCTTTTTCTTAAGTCCTACGCTAAATGCCTAAAGCAAAAGAAGAAAATGAGGATAGTGGGGGAGCAGAAAAATTGTGCGTTTTTTTTTAAATGGAAAGGCAACAGTATCTATAATTGCACGGACTATCGGACCACTATCAAAGTCAAAGAAACTGGTTTAACTAATTCATGTATCGAATGTGAGAGCTTATTGGGCGACTTCTAGAACTTTATTATGTGCCTCATTCTGGATATTACCGATTTAGCCATTTGATTCTTCTTATCGAAGTCAACTTGAAATTTTTCGATCATTTAACTCTAAGATTACTAATGTTACAAAGTTAGCATTTATGTATCTTTTCTTTTGTTATGATTATCACTATTATTTACCGTCCGGAGAGGACATGTAGGAGGCTGCCTCCAGCGGCCAACTCAAACACCAGGTAGTAAGAGTTTCCGGTTTCCAAAGCCTGGTAGAGTCTGATCACGTTAGGATGATACACCCGTTGCATCATCAACGCCTCACGGCGGAAGTGACGTCTAGCTGCCTCCTTCTGCACCAGAGTTTTCTTGGCTACCACTTTCACTGCTACCTACTCAAGGGGGAAAAAAGGGAATTGGCATCGTGTAGAAGAATTAATTAAAATAATATTTTTTTGATATGCTCAGTCCGCAATGGGCTAATACAAAAAATTATTAAGTATACCAGATAAGGGGAGTGCAAAAGCTCTCCTTATTAATAATTAGAGTAAAAAGAAGGCTTAACATCAAGCTGTAATTGAAATGAAGAAAAGATGCCTATGAGATATCATTGATCAACACAATTTATGTAATAAACCCTTAAGGAATAGCGCTAAAAATGTTCTAAAGCTAAAGAAGGTAACGTTACTATTCTGTAATAATTTGGGGGATGTGCATACACATTTTTCAAACAGGAACATGAACAAAATGAAGAAAAACCTTTAAATTTAATTCTCATTCTTCTTTGAAGAAAAAAAACCATAAGGGCTTGACAATTCTTTGATCATACTACTATTTGATTAAAAAAAAATAACCCCTTAAAAAGCGAAAGAGTATATTAACAGGGCAGATTAATGTGGAAAATATATTAAACAGATAACTTTCTTTATTTTAGGAAAAGTCAATCGACAATTTTTTACATAAAGCCACAAGTTAGTCACTTAAAATGTTTTACAGAAAATGACACGGATCTATCCTGTGGAAGATCAGAATCAATGATTTTATTATTAAACATACGGAGATTTTTTCACTTTAGAAAGGTAAAAAAGGGAAACCTTAGGGATACGTGATATAAATTTATGGAAAAAAGAACGGACAAACATAAGCGCTTTTTGGTAATGAGATTTAAGGCTTTAATATTCAATAAATTAGTTTCATGAAAGCTCAGAATTCATCTGACTTTAGGTAAAAAAAAAAAGAAAAAAAAAACGATGCCTAGATATTCGGATCAAAAAACACATCCAAAACCCTCCGAAAACAGAAAAACAAAACGATTAGACAGAATATATAATCCTTTTTTACATAAAAGAGAGCATAATAACCATTGCCATGACCACCGGGACTTCAATGACGTTATAGAATTTGAGATATATTGAGCTCGTCCACGGAAGAGCCTTTCACCCACAGCTGTAGCAATGTGGCTTGCAAATACTATAATTCTAACTGAGCCTGGTAATGTCGCAAATAAAGTTATTGTAACAAAATAATTATAAAGAACGGTATCAGACCAATAAATGGAATTGTCAGGATAGCGACGCTCTTTTTAAAATGCTTTACAGTTTACGATTATTTCAATTTTGAAAAATATACATTAGGTTCAGAGGAGAAACAATTTATGGGCAAGAGCAAAATAGGTGAATTTGAGGAACAGAAAGCAGGAATGGGAGATCAAATGAAGAGAAAAGCAAGTGAGCAATAGACAAACAAACGGAAAGACAAATAAACCATGCGAAGACAGACAGAGAGAAAGAAAGAGAGAGAGAGAGAGAGAGAGAGAGAGAGAGAGAGAGAGAGAAATAATTGTCTTTATAGAAGAATTATAAAAGAACAGGTACGTTCATGATATCTCTTAATTCCTGTAAAATAAAAAAAAAAAATAGTAATTTTCATAATTTCTTTTAGAGGGAGACCACAACACCCACAGGATTGCAATTTCAAATTATGAGTGAGCGTCTGTTATCAGTCTCTGAGCTAGAGAGGCACAAAAATTTTACCAATCTTTAATTTGCAGATAAGTTTTCTCTGATATCAATCTATAACAGAGGAATCGGGGTAGTATTTCTATTCTAATATGATGGCAACAGTTATGAATCTTTATCCGGTATAGTCCGGGTTGACACTGATCAGGTCAACGACCTTAAGCCAAAGACAAAGTACCAATATCCTGAATCTAAAACGCGAAAGGAGACAGAAATAGTTCTACAGGTAACAAACAAAATAAGTCATTATCTATACATAATGGAGCTTGGCGAAAAATGAGGATTATCTAGGTGAGCATTCCTTGACCACTTAGGAACGTCAAATTTGACATAAAGTTGTAAGTTGCTCTAAAAATTGGAGTGGTAATATTATTTTCACCAAAATAATGTATGTCCATAATTAAACGCAAAAATGTTGATATTATCTCTTAAAAGAAAAAGACGAATGTGAGAACTATTTCCTGTAAGAACAGCTGGGCAGCAATGGCAGGAATGAAACTGAAAGTACACATACAATGTAGGCGGCGGCAGATCTAAAACCGTGTGGAATAGATCTTGATTTAGAACTAAATGATATAACGTTAGTGCAAGATCTAAGTAAAGAATTTAAAAAGTTTGCATCGACATTGATTCTAGATCTAGGGCCTAGATATTTGCAGCAGCTAGACTCAAATCAAAAGGTTTAGATCTACAACTAGAACAATCTAGATTTTACTTTTAGGCTTACATATTTTTTTAGAACTTTTATGTTGGTTCAAATAACTGCGCGGCTAAGAATACTCGCAAGGCCATTAATGCGAAAATTAAAAGCTTTCTAATAAGCATCTAAAAGGATCCAAAAACATATTGGGAAAGTATAGAATTAGTCTATTTCCTTTATTCCAAAAGAATTTAAGCCCTTCATCTAAAGTTTGTGTTTAGAATAAGAGTTATCGAGCTTATTTAGAATCTAGGTAAAGGTAGGTAGATGGAGGCATATACCTGGATCATATAAGTAAAAGGAGAGATATCAAGACCATTTTAAGCCTATTTAATACACAGACGCACCCCAGCCTGGTAAATTGTCCCCATGATCCCGTTCGTGGAATGGGGTTTCCAGCTTGTATTTAAAATTATATTTCCTGAAAAATTAGTAGTATATCTACGTATTTTAAGACTATAACTTTCTCTCTAAGTTTGTTTTTTCATGAATGACCTGAATAAATACGAGTGGTTGTTCAAACTTTTCTTCCTCCCATACTTTCTTATGAAGCCTCATTAGGATTAAGTTAAACAGAAACTCATTTCCGTTGCTTACCAGTAATAATACTCAGATATAAGTTTATATTAGGAATAAAATGTATACAGTTTCATTCAGAAAAAATTAGGTCGGCAGATTACATTACCAAACTTAATTCTATTCGCCAGCGAAGGATTATTATAGTTCTAAAAACAAGAATTTTATACTGCTAAGATTACAAAGTTCATCCATTAAAAACAATCTGTTTAGAATAGAAATATGCGAGTTCATTAATTAAACAAGTAGCTGGCCTGAATGAGTCTATGAACAATGAAGTCTGTTTCTTGTTTCAGTGAGATGCCTTGAACACTTGAGATTATTATAATTATATACCTTCATGGTATTACCATATCAACTTTACTTCAAGTGATCATGTTGTCCTCTGAGCAAAACAGCTCAAAATACCCATCAGCGAATTTCGAACCGAGGAAAATCTTCATGCAAAGCAATGCTATTGAATTAATATGCCAGCCTAATAAATAGAGAGATGTCCATCTATTCTTCTTCCTGTAGACTTGTCAAAATCTCTCGCAATTTTTATCTTTCTTTCCTGGTTTGTTTCTAACCCAATAGTTCTAGACTTCCTATTTAACTAGAAGTTAAAATAAAATATTAGCAAAAGTTGTGTCAACACGAAACAGGACGAAGCGCAAACATTTCGCTACCAGAGGACGCATGATCAGACTGCTATGAATCAACACAAGCGATGACAAATTAGATTCGTTCGACTCATCTGAGTCTAGTGAGTTTGTAAAAAAAAAGCCGGAAAAGTTCAAGATTCTTGGCAGGACTAACGCGTTATACAAAACATAGAAAAATAATAACATGTGGTTCTTTTTAAAATTCAATTAGTCCGCGCGTAAAGCAATACTTGGAATTGAAATGAACGATACATTGTTAATTTCTTGTAAAAGGTCAATATGTAGATTTTTTTAAAACAAGAGATAATTTTTCCTGTGAAACAAGTCCATCTTAACACGAAAAAGGAAAGTTTGCTGGAAGAAAAAAAAAACAAGGAGAGAAAATAATTTATTCGTCTACTGAAATGCTCATATTCAAATTTCAGTTGATGTTTGCAACAATTTCAATAATAACAAACTTAGAATAAATTTTATACAAATTGACTGAAAACGCAGTTGTGTTTCTTGCTTTTCCTCGATGCCAAATCTTTTCATAAAAAAGACTATTGTAATCTATGCTAGAAAGCATACTTTATTTTTACCGTTTTTCAATCTGTACGTACTATATTAACTACAATCTCACCTTTCAAATTTTGCATATTGATCACCTAATAATGGCTAAAAGAGTATTGATATTAACCACAACACACCGCTGTATTCTACCTATACCGCACGTTTTAATCCATTCCTGGATGTTCAAAGCAATCCTTTGCTCTCATACGATGATCGTATTTTGAGGTCCTGAAATTTTAGACTGTTGCCTGCCTACAATTCGTAGGTCATAGAGAGCAAAGCAAGAAAAATCGCTGAAGTTGGACCATGCTCTAAATGAAATCTTTTATATTATTATTCATTGTTCATTTTACTTCCCAAATCTTTATCGCATTGAAAAACGATTGCTAAAACCGAATTGGCCAAAGACTAATAGCCGATTCCTTCATAGAAACATTAAAGAAACAGGACATTGGCCTTTAAGAGCACATAACTTTAAAAGTACCAAAAACACGTACACACAAACAATGTTTAATGTTTATGGATCCATTTCATCAGTGGTCGTGACAATTCCAGATCAAATTCACTCCTATGATTCTTTTCACTCATTGATAATTCAGTATGTCTGAAATTGTGTTAGACCTGTTACAAGTCTATTACAAATCTAATTCTAGCGTTTTGTTTCTTTAAAATAAAAGAAAAATCTGGGTGCGGAGTACGTTCATCACAAACTTTGATTTATTGAAACTATTTTTTGTAAGAAGTTTCGAAATACTCAAAGACCCTGCGGCTGAAGGTTAAGAAAAATTAAAGCCGTATTATTTTTTCACAAGCAAAGCCTGTAGACGTTAAAACTTTCGTTTGTCTTTAACAAACATTCAGTCTTTAAGAATTTCTCTGTTTTAGTGATTATGAGGACAGGTAAATTACATATAAAATGTATGCTCCTCCAGGAATAATATCTTAAGTAATATTTTTAATGTGGTTCTCAGCTTTTTTTAAAAAGTGAGAAATAATACTCTGTTTCGTGATAAAACGTTCTTGCTTTAAAACACTAGCGGTTTTAGCTACTGTGAAGATGGACATGTTTTCATACTTTTATGATTTTTTTTCCCCGATCTGAGACATATGTAGTTATGCACGTGGATTTAAGTCTTTTATTGTTTTATGTATTATTATTCATTTGTCAATATTAACCTATTCATTGAGGCAACCCTTACTCAATGTTTCTGATACTATGACTGCAATCTAAATAAAATTACAATACTCTAAAGACAAAAAGAAAGTACAGAACTAACCCGTTGTTTGGAGATTAAGTGAGTTGCCAGCCGGACTTTGCCGTAAGATCCTTCTCCGATGGTACATCCCAGCAGGTATTGTCCAACCTTCTTACAGCGGCCCTCGTATCCCTTAGAAGTGTCCAGGAGAGATCTGTTACTGTCCTCCAAGAATGTGTGAATTTTCCCATCAGTTTGCCCCTCATCGTCCTTATGACCTTTGCAAAGGTCCTGGAGGTCGAGTTCAGACTTTGGACTGGTTGTTTGAACGGCATCTTGGTCCATCGTTGGTAAAGGTTGGATTGAAGACTCTTGACGGACTGCTGTGTTAAAGTCACTCGCTTGGCCGGGTGTGTCGCTCATTTTAAGGTGATCGCAGTGTAATTTTGAATGATTATTAGACGCAACTTTAGGAGGTTCAGACTGGTTTTCGTCTCCACACTAGGTAAGGTCACAGCGTCTACCATAATTATTGTCAATAGATTTTGTTTTATCTTAAGAGAAGAAACGGTGAGTGACAAGCTCTGACAAAGCCCTTCATACTTCTCAATATTTCTTCAATCGCCTGTTGGGCAAGACTGCCTCGAGAACGAAATCCTGCTATTTATACACGATGAAAATGCATTATCTCTGCTCCAAAGAAGCTTATTAAGTTCTGGTCGCCACGCAATGATTAATATCTTAACCCGTAAGCCAGCACACAGTATAGGACGTATTACACATTCCAATTAATCCTAGTATACAATTAAGAAGTGCCTGTCTGAACTAATTTGGTCTTGAATCCGAAGGCACAAAAAGAAGACACCCATGTAAAGTTTCTCTCTCAACTTATTTTCAAAGGATCCTTTCAAACTTTAGAGAAAAGAAGAGTGTATAATACCAAAGTACACCGTATTATCCTTGGATCAAAAGGAAACGCTGTTTATAAGCCACGAAATCCCTAAGCCACGAAATTGTAAACATTCTATTAGAATAAGGAAACATTGAACACGCACTAGAGAAACTTAGTTGTAAGATAATAAAAGTGTGTAAGGTAAACTTTCTTTCTTTCTTTCTTTTTTTTTTTTTTTTTGGTTTAATCATGACTTAATCATGAACATATCTTCATTCACAACACTACCCAAAAAAAAAAAAAAAAATCTGACGCAGTATATCTCAATAATTATAACAAATTGCGTTTCTCTTTTTGTGTTGATAAGAATCACAAGTATATTCAAAGCTTTCAAAAAATTCTTCGAACTAATTATAAATACCAAAGGTATTTAAATAGTTCCTACCCTTGTTCGATACAGACCAATTTAATTAACTTAAAGTTATATGAAAAACTTCCTGAATCTCCTTTCTCAAGCAGCTAACAAAGCCGTGTCAGTTAGTGTTGATCCACTACTTCACTAAATACATTAATCTAACGGTCATTATCACAAAGGGGATACACGTTTATGTAGTAAATGTTTCTCCTGTAATTGTTACGCAAACTATCCTCCTATCCTTGTATCAAACCAATATCTAATCCATACATTAGAAAATCAGTCAAACGAGACAGACATTTTAAAAGCGTCTGAAGTATTTCATCACGTGCTACATACATGTGATCTATAGTTTATTACCCTGGTGTTATTTCAAGGGCAAAATAGATTGAGCAGAACAGAAGTGATTGATTAATATTTCATGAACTCAAAGAAAACCAGCCGCCTACTTGATTCGACTTAGTTTTATGCGTTAATCAAATGGGAATAAATTATTATTGCTAAATCACAAGCCTTGCATAGAAGGTGCCAATCTATTTTTTTCTTCGAATTATTCAACGGTTTTTTGTTTTGTTTTGTTGCTGTTTTTTTATATATATAATCAAATGTAGCGCTTTTAAAAGACACGTGTTTACAACTTTTTTTTAATTAAAAATTGAAATGGAAAACGTGAACCTGTGATTTTTTTTAAATGAGAAAAGCAAAATGAACACAAAAACCATTTGTTATTATCGTTTCGTTGAACTTTTTTTTTATTATGTCTGTCCTATTAGAGATAATTCAACATAAAATTTGGCTGAAATGACCAGTTATTTTGATGGCTTTGTAAGACGACGGGATTGGTCATACTTTCATTTCCTTTGGGCTTGCCTTGTCATCATGCCGGTTATTTTTGGGGAAAGTTATAAGGTTTAAGTTGATCGAGCAGAACACTTTGTATACCAAAGCCAACACAAATGACGGGTATCCACTACGAAAATAAGCGATGCATCACAGAATCTTTCTTTTGGTGAATACAGAGGCAGTGAAGAAAACTTCTACTGTTTGAAGAGTGAGTGGAGATAATGAAATTAACATTGTTTGGTTTTTTTTTTAAATATGTTTAAAATGCAATGCCATCATCATAATTTTGATCAGCTTTAACGGCAGTTTACAATCTTAGCCACACAAAAAGGTAAATTTGTTGGAAGCCATTAATACATCAGAAAAAAATTGTCATTTACATTAATATATTGTTGTATTAATGAGCTCGAATTAAATTTGACACAAAAAAAAAAAACAACAACCCAAAACAAACAAAAACAAAAAACACAAACACCCTCCACCCCATCTCTCTCCCCCCCCCCCCCACTTTACTTTCGTTTTAAGATGATAGGATATGTGTACAAAACAAAGCAATCACTGAAAGTTTATGTATATTTGCAACTTTTTCAATTGATCAAACTTTGAATGACTTGTTGTTAACCCAGACCAGGAAGATTCGGTTTCCACCACGGACGGCAAATTAGTCTGAAAGCAGTGGATGGAGGAGAAGCCTTAGTGTCTTCTGAGATTTAATTATCAAGTACTCATTGATATTGTTTGAGAGGTTTCATTGCTGCCACCTTATAAAAAGACTAAAATTTAAAAAGAAATCAACGCTTTCATCATATTTGGGTTCATCAAAATCAAGTTAATTGAACGATTAATGTAGTCTTAACAAAAACCCAAACACAGAGATCTGGTATTAACGTAACATACTATTAGTTTCTCGTATAACCGATCTGTTGAATACTTTATATGCAAGTAAATCGAGTGAAATACATTGAAAGTATTGTGAAGGAAGGTCAAAGCGTTTCTCCTGACAAGGCTGTAAAAATTCATCAGTTTCTAATCTGAACATGAGAATAGTAAAAACAAACGGTACTTATAATCATAAAAGTTTCTCAGTCATTTTGGTTTCATCATTGATGAGAAAAAAAAGACACTATTATGGATCATATCATTAAAAAACAATAATTAAGAACATTATTTTCATTTCTTTTACCTTTCCCTTTATCAACCTCTTTCACTTCACACTAAGATTCACTCGTCCAAAAACAACTCTTAAGGCAACGCATTTGAAAAAAAAATTAATCTTTTAGATAAACAAAGATAAATATATATATATATATATATATATATATATATATATATATATATATATATATATATATATATATATATATATATTACTTCAATTTTAAGTAAGTCAAACATAAATCCACCGAAGTCAACAGCCGCATGTCCAATACTGTGCCCTTTACTGAAAATCACACGCGAGAATGCATTGTCCAAAACGATTAGAAATAGTTAATACACCGTTTTCTCGCCATAACATAACTCCATAGATCAAGACGCTCTCCGTGTCAGCTAGGTCTAAACTTAGACTTGAGGAAGTGCCAGGTCGATGTCGTCGATCTGATTGATTTGTATCGATCCCCTCTCACAATATCCCCCCTCCGCCTAGTAAAAGTCAAAATTGACGGGACGAGGTGAACCTAAGAAGCTCGTCCCACCCGAATCGCCTTTTGAGGCTCGCACAATTTTTTTCCCCCGTTGAAGAGTCTTGCGAATTCCGAGACGGCAGTATAGAAAAAAAGTACAAAGCGAAACGGAAAAGCTTTTCTGACGAAAGTGTCATTGGCGCATTGTCTGGGTAATAAACATGAAAATAGGTGCCTGGCTGGGTTGTGCCTTTCGGTAGAGTTACTGACGCGGTGCAATACCCCCAACTTTTAGTTGTTGTTTTTTTCTTTTCTTTCATTTCTTTTTTGTTGTTCTTTTTGTTTTTTTTTTTACTCTTAATTCAAATCTAATCGCTATTAATTGGCCATTAGGATTTTGGTGTATCTCTCTCTTTCAAACACATATACACACACACGTCCTCTCTCACTCTCTCTCTCTATCTCTCTCTCTCTCTCTCTATCTATCTCTCTTTCTCTCTTAATGTTCTTTTCTTTTGTTCCTTTTTACAATAATTTATGTGAATGGCCGTTTGCCTTCTTACGCAAATCATTTTTAACACCTATTTACTGATTTACATCAATTAGGATAATCATACATGACCTTACGTGACAAAGTTAGAGGAGTACATAAACAAAAAGTCAGATGAAGTCAAAATTGGACAGATAAATAAAGTTGACAAGCTAAACGAAAAAAAAAAATTGAAACATTAATTTACATCAAGTAAGATAAACATACGTCATTATTATCATGTCAATCTCTTTTTTTTTTTTTTTTTTTTTTGTTCTTTATGGATCTTTTCATCAAGATGTATCTAATCGGGGTCAACACTTAAGTGGAAGAAGGAGAAGCCTTCGCCACTACTAGTGTTTGTGTAGCCAATCATGTGACACAAGCCGGGGCGCCATAATAGTAATATTAGTCGACGAGTTTTCCTCGCGTTCGGCGCCGACGCCTCGACTGCAACTGGAGTAATATAAACATTAAACCCAGCAATTGATTCATTTTGAAAACGATCTCAAATATGTTTTTTTTTTAATAACTTGATCAAAATTCAAAAATTTCAAACGCGGAATTGAATATATAACGAGAGCTAGAAGAGAAGGAATCGATAAATGAATAAATAATATAGATTTAAAGTGACAAGAACTGTCCTTCATTTTATGAACCGGTAAAATTTGATGCCCTGCTGACGTACTTTACTCCACCAATACATTGTGATGGTCACATAGAGAACATTAGACAAAATGTAGCTGGATAAAAGTAATGAATGTAAGATGAATTTTAGAACATGGATGAGTATTTGTCAGAGACTCGATTATTTGTAAATCTCTTATTATTTTTTTTTTATATAGGCCTTATTGAAGGCATAGGAGCGTTAGTGAAACGACACCATACCTCAGTTTATCTTTGAACTTCGAAAGATCAATTTTCATTTATTTCTGTCTTACATAAATTATTTTAACATTTGTCTCTACGAATTACTGTAAACTGCTTGTTGTCACGAAGCTGTAACCAAGTTCGTTTTAAACGATTATGGCAAAAACAAATAGTGCACATTTCAACATTCTATATCTTGTTACCATTTTTTACTACTTGACAGAAATTAATAGAAAAAAAGAATGTTAAGACGAATTTATATGGAGTCTTCAAGATGGTGTTCTTTTTGGGTGATTTTTTTTTTTTTGTGTTTTTTTTTTGTGTTTATATTTTATAAAACATAGTTTAAAAGTAGTAACTCATTCAATCTTACAGTACTGCATGCGTCGATCAAAATTCTTGTTGGCTACTGGTTTCGACTAAATGGAATACTCTACCACTAAACCATTCCACGGACGCTAGGTTTATTGGAAATGCCTGCGAGAAAAAAACATATTAAGGCATTGCTAAGAAAAGCAATACTTCGTGAACGGCGACAAGGGCCGTACTTGCACCTATAGGAAGCGGATGGATGTGCTCATCAACTGGCTGGGCGAGCCATTTAATTTGCATTGTACTGTAATAAATGAAACTGGTTAAACGCTACTTTAGCTGTACAAGGTACGAACTGTTTCAACAAAGTAGCTATTGAAAGATTAGACCTACATGATTAAGCAAAAGTCTAAATAGAACAAATTTTGAATTTTGATTCAGGTCTAGACTGCATTTATATAGCATTCATGAAAATATAAAAAGAAAAAAAAAGGATGAATATGGCTGACCTTTTTTGCTTCTAATATCAGATAATCTTTAACATTTTGCCTGAATACATTGCAGGTTTGGTTTCATATGTTGCAATCCAAAGCTGATATTACACTGCATTACCTTGGCAAAATCGTCAAAAGTTTTATGATCATTAAAGAAAAACTTCAAAAGTATTTAAGTCTCAGTATGGCAACATCTTAAGTATAACATTTAATCAACAAGTTTTTGTTTATCACTTTCAGCAACACATTCTCAATTTCATACAATCGATTCTTTATTATTCCTGAAAGAAGGATCTGAAAAAGTGAAATTGTACATAAATAATTTAAGCGGGTCTTTACATAAAATATTTTTGTAGAAAAAAAAATAATTAGTCTGATTTTGATGCAAGATTGTATTAACTACTTTTCTTCCTTTTTTTCTTTACTTTTTTTTCCAAGTTGGCAGGAATTATAACTATAAAAACGATATCAACCTCTGCTGAAGAGAGGCGCAGAAAACTAAAGCGATCAGGTGCCAGGTCTAAATAATACAGGCTCCAAACGGGCCCAATCCGTGCCATATCAGATTAGAAAGTTGTCAGTCTGTACAGAACAGTCAAGAGCGGAGTCGGACTGGAGCAAAGCACTAACGGGTTTTCCCATATTGCTTACCTTTCTAATCTACTGGTCGCAAAAAGCAGCAATTAACTGCTCCAATTAGAGCGACCAGTCCTGTCTGGGGTCGAGTGTCTTGTGCTCCATCAGGTGCAATCACCTGGCTACAAGTTGGTCCGTGTTGGTGCGGGTGACAGAAACTAATCGAATCCAAAAAAAAAGAGGATAAAAAAGAAAGCCTGTATTCTACCAGACAAAACGAATTGATTGGTTGATTTGCTTGCTTATTTAATGAGAAAAAAAAAAAAACAACGTGTAAATTGCCTTAAAGACGAATATATTTTGTAGTACTGCATTGACTCATAGGGCATTGGTGATTAATTCAGGGCAGAATGTAATATCAAATTCTAAGTTTACCTTGAGAAGAAAATATTTTCTTCCCATGTTCCCAGTCTATAAATAATCTCTCTCCCCCCCCCCTCCTCTCTCTCTCTCTCTCTCTCTCTCTCTCTCTCTCTCTCTCTCTCTCTCTCTCGCTCTTTAATCTCTGCTTCTGTCTTTGTCTGACTGTCTGTCTGTCTGTCTGTCTCTCTCTCTCTCTCTCTCTCTCTCTCTCTCTCTCTCTCTCTCTCTCTCTCTCTCTCTCTCTCTCCCTCTTTAGTCTCTGCTTCTGTCTCTGTATGTCTGTCTGTCTGTCTGTCTGTCTCTCTCTGTCTCTCTCTGTCTCTCTCTCCATCTATCTATCTATCTCTCTCTAGAATTTCATCTCTAACTCGGACCATTGTCTTAAATCTGATCACTCATTCTTTAGCGTCTTTCGGTATGGTATGGTATGCACGCACTCCCCCCCACCCCCTTTTCCACCACTCAAATTTGCCATACCGTCTCGCTCTTTTTTCCAATCTCCTCTCTTATTGGACAAGAACATTGACTTAGTTTAAAGGCGATCAGCAGAAAAGAAATGGGAGGAATAATATTAATATATATCAATTAGCCCTGTCCGGACCAGTTAAGGGATTAGCCAGTATTGCTCCTAGAAGTGGACGGGGTACGCACTTTCCTTGTTTGTTCAACTGGCAAGTTAAGCCTAGAAGTTTTAGAAAGACATTGATACCTTCGCTTGCTAAGATTTGTCACCTTAGGCCTGAGATCTGTCCCTGATTCATCGTGTCCTTAAGAATAAAGGAGGACGTCTGAATAATGGGCAGTGTCAAGTGCGTATGTGTGTGATTAAAATTAGCTAGACTGATTTCAAATGAATAAAGAGAAAATTATCTTAGAAGAGCACGGAAAATGGTGATATGAAATCAAAAGTAATGGACATAAAAAAATGAAGAAGAAGAAGAAGAAGAAGAAGAAGAAGAAGAAGAAGAAGAAGAAGAAGAAGAAGAAGAAGAAGAAGAAGAAGAAGAAGAAGAAGAAGAAGAAGAAGAAGAAGAAGAAGAAGAAGAACAGCAACAACAACAACAACAACAAACAAAAAAAAAGAAGAAGAAGAAGAAGAAGAAGAAGAAGAAGAAGAAGAAGAAGAAGAAGAAGAAGAAGAAGAAGAAGAAGAAGAAGAAGAAGAAGAAGAAGAAGAAGAAGAAGAAGAAGAAGAAGAAGAAGAAGAAGAAGAAGAAGAAAAAGAAGAAGAAGAAGAAGAAGAAGAAGAAGAAGAAGAAGAAGAAGAAGAAGAAGAAGAAGAAGAAGAAGAAGAAGAAGAAGAAGAAGAAGAAGAAGAAGAAGAAGAAGAAGAAGAAGAAGAAGAAGAAGAAGAAGAAGAAGAAGAAGAAGAAGAAGAAGAAGAAGAAGAAGAAGAAGAAGAAGAAGAAGAAGAAGAAGAAGAAGAGAAAGACAGGAGTGATGGATCAGCAAAAGAGAAAAGGAAAGAAAAACCATGATCAACCATGAACAGAAAAAAAGACGAAAAAAAAAAGAAAGAAAGAAAAAGAAAGAAGAAGAAAGAAAAGTAGAGGAAACAAAGGAGTTTAAAGAAGAATAAGAAGAAGGATTAGGATGGAAAAAACGCAAACCCCAAACGAAAACTACCATCAATACTTAACAACAAGGGCAATAATGAAATATAACAAAGACTAAGTAAAGGAACCCAAATAAACAAAAACTACCACGGGAGACGGCAGTTAAAACTGAACTTCCATTGACTCTCGGTAGTCACTGATAAAACATAAGGAAGGAAGTCTCTGTGCAAACACTGCTGTCGAAGACAGTTTATATCGGTGCAGATATTTCCAAGTAATATATTAATTTTTATGACGACTTATCAATCAGATAAAGGCAATGATTTATGGGTTCTGTTGTTTAATTTTTACTGCAGATCTAGAGATTAAGTAGAAATTTTAAGTCTTAGTCGAAATCTCTTTTATTTTTCATTTTTATTTTAAGAAATGTAGAGCATGAACAAACAGATAAGTATAAAAAATGAAAACTTTAAAAACAGGCGTATGTTTATGAAAAGTATTTTTCTGCTATGAACTTATTTGAAAAGTCGTATTTTCTTTGGATTTATTCGGCTTGAGAAAGATCATACATAGGTCAGTAAATCAATTCAAGTCAGAAGAAGATTTTTAATGTAAAGCAAAAAAACTACGTGACTTTGATGAACAAAATAAAGAGCTTGCCAAGCAGTTTGAAATCAAGATGCAGAGATTGCAGCTTGAAATAAAAATGCATACAGTAGTAACACATAAAACGGATATGTAGATTAAATTTGTGCGAGAAAAAAAATGTAACACAGTATAAAAATAATATAAAAAACATTGAAAGCAACTCTTGTTTATGCTTTATTCTAATAACAATGAATGAGCGAAAATACCTTTCGAGAAGCGATTCTAGAGGTTCAAGTGTACATAACCAAGTGCCTAACATCCACAATATGACCGTTTTAGAAGTAAACTTCATCTTGTTGGTCGAAGTCCACTTGTGATGAGTAAACTTGGGGCGCTATTGCATTCCCCATAATTAAGAGCCATTATCCTTCCATGTTGAAGTTTGAACCATCTCGAACCGTTCTTAAAAAAAAAAAAGACGTATTTTAGTTTTTAAATTTCATATTCCCTTACAAATCAATGCTTTATATTCTTCACATTCCTGAAATTTCAACTTGTTCCCAGATAAACATATTCCCTAAGGGACAGTAGTTTCAATTAAATTAAACGCTTCCTCATAGAGTTTGTCTTAACAGTAGCAAGACATTCACTCCTTCTGACATAAGCAGGTAGTGCATGCTGTTGCTTGGCTGCTGCCAAGGAATACGTTGGTAATAATTTAAAGATACTGAATACATTCTCAAGCGCAGACTGCTATTTCAGTACCCTACCCAGATGCTACGCACACACTTTCTCCCTCTCTATCTCTCTCTCTCTCTCTCTCTCTCTCTCTCTCTCTCTCTCTCTCTCTCTCTCTCTCTCTCTCTTTCTCTCTTTCTGTCTCTCTCTATGTCTTAAGCTATCTGTTTTTTCTCTTTGGCTCGTATTTTATTCACTGGAACTTTTCCTTCTCAATCTTTACAAACCTCATATCTCTTTACTTTCACCTGACTTTAATATTACTTTTGTCTCTTCCTTCTCCTCTCTTATATTTTCCTCTCTCTCCCCTTTCAGTCTCCCACTTCCCTCTCCATCTTTTCGAATTTCTACTTATCACAATGAGTGTGGAATGACCTTTTAGTATTTCTTTTGGAAACAATAATGTTTGTTTAGAATCAAAGAAAAAGACTAATTCAGAGTCTGAAAATTCCCTCAGATCAAAGTCAAAAGGAAGGAGAACTGCTATAGAACACAATGAAAAATTTAACAATGCAAACCTAGAGATGAATTTTATTGTTGCCTTCGCCTTTTCTTTTTTTTTTTATTGTAGTTAAACAATGTAACAGCATAATTATGATTCCGAAAATCAATAAACTTTGACCTCCACAGCTTCGGTGTCCGCTCTTATATCCTCAGTGCTTAAGTAAATTATTCTATTATGAAAAGAGATTGTACTGAATTTAATGCCCATTGCATTTAAATATTTCAAGCTCACAAAAGTTAACTTCATAGTTTCTTTAGATTTTTGGCTTTCAGATTTTGCCCACATTTGAATCTTCAAATTAATAGTTTTCAAAACAAAAATATGTTTCAAAATAATTTTGATTTGTTGCACAATTTTCCAAAGAGCTCATTTCTAAAATCAAATGAATAACACAGTTGATGGTGTCATAGCTTCTAAAATCTTAGGTTTTGCAAAATTTCTTCCAAGTAAATCTATTCAACAATTTTCTTTAATTGTGTAATTAAAGTTACAGCATGAAAGAATCGGTCCTGAAATGAAATGCAAACTTTATGACTAATACATAATTGCTTTTTGACTTTTTAAAAAATTCAAAACACAGCTGCTCTTTAGCCGCTCAATACGTCCGAAAGAATAATCTTTTTGATCATGTCTGCTTTTTATCTCAGAGGTATTTTTACACAGACTTATATATTCAAACAAAATCTCAACCCTTTAATCAGTATGAATATCCTTTCCGTTTGGACGCTAGTCATAGATCAATATTTCTAGCATAAACATGGAGCATTAAAAAGAAATAAAATCTGCTTTATAAATGTGGGTTCTATTTAAAATAACTGAATTGTTCTCTACTTTATATGCGCCGCAATTTCAGACCGTAATACGTACGAGATGGTGCAGAGCTGCCAGTATTCAATACACTTTTCGCAGTTTTCGATATAGCCTTGATAGGGCATTGAATGAAAAAAAAAGTATCTTTTACCGGAGACCCGTGTAATAATCAATGTTGTTTCTTTCAGTGTAACTGAATAAAAGATTATTACATTTTTATTTTGTCCGTCTCCTCTCCTTCCTGCTTTAGAAACTATTGAAACTCGTATGAAACAGAAATCAATAAGATCATTCTTTCTGCTTTGTTTTATACTTTCTGAATATCTGCGACACCGATGGGTCCTGGGCTTAGACGGGAAAATAATAATGGATGAAAGAGAGTCTCAAACTTCTCCGACAAATAGGGGAGAAAACTGCGTTGATACTCTGTTTCTAAACAAGCTGCGTTATACAGGCCGTAGCCTACAGCCTCAATTCCACCACGAATATTGTGATTTTTACTCACAACGCATGGCAATACTTTCAGAGCAAGATTGTCCTAAGTCATTAAATTCTTAAATGTCCAGCTCTTGTGTCAAGTATTTGAAAGGTTTTTCAGTTCAATTCTAAAAGTCTGTTGTGAAGCTTCAAACCGAGAATATGCGTACGATACGTCGTCAGAAATGCATCGTTTTCTCGCGCTAGACCACAAGCAATATTATAAAAAAATTTTATGGAAATCAAATGCCTCGATATTAACCTAGAAGATAATTTAAAAAAATGAAATAATGACTTTAGGAGGAAAACCAGTATTAAATAGTAAGAACCTCTCACCTTCTCAAAATTGGAGATATATAAAACAAAAAATTACAATTTCATGCTCTAATTACAATGTCCAGAAAGGTTTGAACCTGTTTTAATTATTTTGCGTTGAAACAAGTTACAGCATGGAGTGAATGAAGGACTATTCTGCATGCCGTTTGCTGGTTCTTTCTTTCGTATCTATGTTATGTTGGTATTCTGGCAGTATGAAAACGTGAATGTTGAATCCATATATAGACCAAACTAATGCTTTCATAGCCGATTGTTAATTGGTTTTATTTATTTATTTGTTATCTTTTTCCGTCTCACTTAATCCTCGAATTCTAAAAAGCTGAAAGATTATTTTAATGTTACAATATCACCAAAGTCATCTCGTGAAAATATAATATTCCAAAATGTTCTCGTATTATCGGCTATATAACCACATTTTATGACTGCACACACGATGTTTAAATTCTATATCCAACGTAAGCACAGAAAAGACCTAAGATGGAATACAGAGTATCTCTCAATTAAGGAATACCTCTTTTCATTATCGCGATTTATCATTCAAGTTTTATTAAATTTTAATACAAAACTCCATGCAATTTCGTAGTTATTAACTTCCTAAGACTGTTCGCTCTTGACGGTAACCAAGTAGCCAACACGTTGTTATTTTCGAAAAAGGTTTTTATTTTCTTAACTTGTGGAATTTATGTCTTTCTTCGGAGGTTCAAATAAGTTCCGTCTAAGCTGATGGTGTATCTTTTCCCACTAAGAAGAATTAATTAAATCGGGTAGCGCCTGTTATCCAGGAATTCAGTATTGATTCCGACTTGTCTTATCTGAGCGGCCGACCTCACCTTAGTTCAGGTATTGAATTAGGCGCATGTTTCTGCGCTTTTGTATTGGGTGACGCTGCACGTTGCAAAACTATTGGAATTGGTTGTGCGTTCTATGGGATTTCAATTTTATTCAACAGCTTCTTTAGATTTTGATTGTGTAACTTTGACCAAGGTTGCACCGGGTAGATAATTAACTGCTGCTATTAAAAAAGGACAAAATATAGTGAAAATACTCTTTCAATTATCTCAATTCTGATTTTTCTTCAATGACTGCTTACTATTTTTTTTTTTTTTTTAATTTAGTGATTACCCATTCGCTGTATCATGCGTTCAGGCAACTGTCTGTCTCCAGTTAGTTACTTGGTTTGATTCAAAGTTGAAAATTCTCCACTTGTATTTGTCCACAGCCATTTTTATATTACATTCTACAAATTTTGCAGAGCAAAACTGTTTTTAAAGCATAAATCCTTAT
Organism: Elysia crispata; assembly: GCA_033675545.1. Taxonomy (NCBI): domain Eukaryota; kingdom Metazoa; phylum Mollusca; class Gastropoda; family Plakobranchidae; genus Elysia; species Elysia crispata. The sequence continues at coordinate 1,005,895 of JAWDGP010002360.1, forward strand.
AATCATTCCCCAAAGGTTACATTTCGAAATCGCAGAAAAGGATTATGATATTCTATCATTACGAAACATCTGTGCCAAGGAAAACAGCCATCTTTTATTTGCTGATTAGATCTGTCTCTTCACAGTTTAGAAGAAAAACTCAAAGGCCAAAATGATGTAATGCCAACAAAAAAAAAGCCAAACACTTTTGAATTGGGAGCAAAAGTCGTGACGTCAAATCCTCTCACTCAATACTTAATCACTAGTTCTAAAACACATCGTTCATAATTTCTCATCTGCGTAATTTTACCAAGAGTATCTAGAAGCAGTGACGACTCAACTCAGTTTCGCTCCAACTGGTCTTTATGTACTGTATGCGAAACTCACTCATGGGTGCACCGAGTGGCCGAAATTTAAAAAAAGAAACAAAAAAAAACAACTTTGCAGTAAGTGTAAAAGTGAGCTTTATCATTTAACCATTTGACAGAGTTGGGACAGTTTAATATTTTGTTATGGACTTAACAAAAAGTGGGTACGGAGCACAATTCTGTCCTAACTACTCTTAAAAGTTAAAAGAAATAGATCACCATAAATCCCTTAACATGTGAAAGTTGGCTTACTTCGGTGACTAGGCCTGTATTTAAGGAAGCCTCGGTGCAGCGGTTAAAAAGCGACAAGACGTGGCGCTTGTTCTTTGATTATTGATAACCAGTATTCAATGCACACTTTTTCCTCTCCTTTTTCAATTTCTTCTTCTTGACCAGGGCGCGCCTTGAAGCATGTAAGGCTCTTAATCTCCATCTGATGCATTGTGAGGGTTAATTAAATATCGTTCATTATTAAGCTTCTTCAGGGCCTGAAAGTTTGAAGGGTGCTGAGTCGGAAAAAAATAAATAAATCGATAAGTCACAAGACAGATAGATTAAAAGGTAAGCAGTGAATAAAAAGTTGCGTTATTATTCTTTTTGTATTTACTTTCTATTATGCACTGATACCGAAAGGTAAATAGAGAGATAGATAGGTAGGTAATGGGATAGTTAAACAAATAACAAAGAGAGAGAAAAGATAGCTTATACATATCTAAAGATAGATAGAAAGATCGATGGATGGATTGAAAGGAAGAGAATAGAGAAACAGAGGACAGAGAGTGAGAAAAAAGGTAGGTGTGTATGTGGGGAGGGGGGGGGGGTGAAGGCATGCAGAGAAATACAAATGCAAAAAGAAACAGTTAACAGGAAAAAGCAAAGGCAGAGAGAGAGATCGATAGATAGATAGATAGAGCGAGAGAGAGAGAGGAGAGAGAGATCGATAGATAGATAGATAGAGCGAGAGAGAGAGAGGAGAGAGAGAGACAGACAGACAGATACACACACAACGAGCGAGAGAGAGAAAATATGAAAATAAGAGGCAATTTGACAAAGAGATGTAGAGAACCGCACCATGGAGTAAACAAACTTTTACAGCTTCTCAACATGCTTGTCATTTTCCACCAAAATGATACTCGCTGTTTAAAGAGTAATTGATTCATCATCTCGATCAGCAGAATGGGGCTTCTCATGTTCTGTACTTTAGAACGCTTTCTAATATTCTTTTTGTCGAAGATTCCAGAAGTAGAATCAAACAAGTACATCTATCCAGAATTGTAAAATCCAAATAATTATGTTCATAGATTCTTGTTATTATTCGTTTTCTTGTAGGTTTAAAGAAACGAGCTGTTATGAATTCCCCAAAGTTAGTGCACACAATTTATAGGCTTTTAATAGACTCTTTATAGACTCTTTTTGCGGTATTCAATCTTCTAATAAACATTTAAAAGGAGTCTAAAATAGATTTGGAAAGGAAATAATAAACTGATTTCTCCAAAATGTTTAACGTCCATCTAGCTTCTCTCTCTCTCTCTCTCTCTCTCTCTCTCTCTCTCTCTCTCTCTCTCTCTCTCTCTCTCTCTCTCTCTCTCTCTCTCTCTCTCTCCCCCTCTCTCTCTCAGTATCATACTTAAGGATAAACAGTATTGAAATGAGCTACAATTACTATGTTGTCCAATATTTTTTTACTGTACACGAAACGAATGCTAGTGTAATTATAAGTGCAAGCGTTTTTGAGAATTCTTAATTTAATGATGAGGTAAAAATTGAATGAGCCTGAAAATTATTGTGAAGTAGGTCTTCCTGTCTGTCGAGTTTCAGTTCAAATTGTATTGATCAGCAACAGCTGTAGACTCGAAATTAAATTTACAACCGACTAACTTCACCCCTTGTGGGATTCCAGTTGTAACTTTGTTTCTTTCTGGAGTAAGGCGGTTAACGAAGCCATTATAAATTTCGGATTTGACACCAAAGAAACCGAGTATTCCTAGTCCTTTTTTTTTCAACTTTAATCCTTCTTTTCACCTCAACACTGAGCAATGCATTTTATTTTTACATAAAAACTTATAGAGTAATCATTTAAAAAAAACTCTCACGAAGACAGATCCCTGTGACACTGTGTTTAGTTGATTAATGACAGAAAGAGCAATTAAGAAAAAAAAATTAGATCTGTTCAGTTGACTGATGACAGCAAAAACAATTAAGAAAAAATTTTTTATGTGTTTAGATGCTCATAATTGCAAGAACAGTTAAGAAGAAATAAAAGATGTGTCCAGTTGTCTTATCACTGCAAGAACATTGAGAAGAAAAAAACCAATATGTGCTCAGTCAACTTATAACAGCAAGCACAATAAACAAGAAAAAAATTAATAAGACAATAACAAGTTGCGCTTTATGCCAGATTGAAATATGTATAACAATTTTGAAGCCCTTATCAACTTTAACAAAGCGACAATTTCAGTTCCTCAGCCTTTAAAGATTTCGTGGAATAAAATGGAAAAAGGATCTGTATATTATCTCTCTAACTTCTGCGACAGAGCCTTTTTAACCTCTACAGAAGGATTTACCAACAGCCACAAAAAGCGGTCGGAATAAGAACAAATCAAATACAAGCAGTACTTGTCGGAGGCAGGTAGTGTGACATTGTGAAACCCAATCTGCTTCCATTAAGCAGAACCTTTATAAAGGCTGTCTTTCATATCTTCAAAAAGCCCATTGCTTCGGAGGTGCCTCTTACATCACGACCTATGAACCTTGAACTTACGAATTGCTATCTTAGTATTGATAGAAAGCATTAACCAGCTTAATATAGTGGTTGCTGCAAACTAGATCTATAATTATTTCGGAAATGTGGAAAAAGGGTTAAAAGCCTGATGAATTATCTGAATTGGCCCTTGTTTAAGAGACGCGCGTTTTCACTTACAGAGCAAGGCTTCTGCGTTGCGATTGTTGATCAATGCCTAGCCTAAGTCGTATCTCCTGGCTTTGGGAGACACCTTGCAATATAGTAGCACCGTTTCATCGGTGGATTCAAGCTTTCTTAGACAAACATAGAAGTGAATGACTTATTTATATTGCTTCCGTGGTCAGTCAACTGTAGGTTTATATCAGTTATATTTTTCCAGACTTGCACTCGACATTCATAGGCGGGCAGGCAGACAGTCAGATTGATAGGTAGATATTGTAATAAGATATATAGAAATGCAGATCGATAGATGCAGATAAAAAAAGATTAGATACTTAGACAGATAGACAGACAGACAGAGAGGCAGAAAGAGAGAGACATAGACAGAGAGGAAAAGAGAGGTAGACAAACAGGCACAAAGACAGATGGATAGATCGGTAAATACGTGCATCTTGATTTAAAGATATATGATTAGACAAACAGACATACTTATAGACATATACTTTGACAGAATAATCTACAGAGACATATAAATTAATATAGAGATAGATAGGTAGAGAGGTAGATAAGATTAGTATGAATGTTGTTTTTCTTAAAATCTCTTTAAATTCGATAAACTTATACTACAATTTGATGCATTTTTCAGCTTTGTAAATGAGTAGATGTACAAGGAAAATGCAATATACCTTATCATCAATAGCGTGTGGTATACAATAGTATTGGATACAAAGCACAGAATGCTATAAGTAATTTTATAATGAGAATGAAACGTAAATATATACCTCAGTATTTATATATTGTGAGGAATGCAGATAATAAGGCACAATATAATATTATGTATACATATATATATATATGTGAGTGAAGTTCATAAGCAGTGGGGGAATGAAAAGCGAGAATCTATGTGCCTTAGCCTTAGCCTTAGATTTAGCCTTGGAACTATAAAAGACGACGAACACGAGGGTTCGCCCTCTTTGCACATAGCATTTTTGTTGAGAAAGACAGGAGATTTTACATCTGTAAAACTAAATCGGGAGAGGTGAGAAATTATAAGATCTGGATCAAAATTTTGATTTTAGTTAATATTAACGTAAATTGTAAAATAATAATGAATTTAGAGATTTAAAGAAATAATTAGTTCCCTATCAGAAGTTTTTCTTTGTTATGTCTAGTAAATCATGATATTGTTGATTGTTGTTAATATAGATCGATTGAATAGCTGATGCTAAAGTAAAAACTGTTTTCCTATTCTGTTGCAGGAAAAATTTATACTAAAAAATTAGCACCCGAACAGAAGAAACTAAAAAGAAACAAAAATTAACAAAAAAATAAAATTATCAAATCTCCTAGGTTTCAACATATGAAATTATTATTGGCAAAAGTGAAAAAGCAGTTTGTTGCTTCGTCAATAAACGAAAAGAAAGAAATTGTCCTAAGTGACGAGAAAAAAAAAATTTTTATACTTATTCTGATATGTCATAAAGAAAACGGAACTCATGAACTGATATATAAGAAGAGAAACTATTATATTCTGAAAAGACAATTTTGTTATAAAAGAAAGAGAAGTCAAGAAAAGGGACTATTAAAACAAGGACTGGTGTGTGTTGACAAACAAGAACTGGTGTGTGTGAACGAACAAGGACTGGTGTGTGAACAAACAAGATCTGGTGATTGGAAGCAAGAAATGGAATATACAAAAAAGAAAAATGTAATAATAAGATAAAATATACATAAGAATTAAATAGCGTAGGTTTAATTTATAATTTTACTTTATAGAGATGTTTATTTAGTTTATTAAAATTGTTTTGTTTTTGTATTATGTATAAGGGGGGAATTCATTAGAATAAATATTGGAAATCTAAAATAGTGTTGGGTTTTTATTTTGTCACATAAATCTCTCTCTCTCTATATATATATGTTTGTGACATAGTTAAATGAAAATTTATTATAGATTATAATTAACTTAAATTAAGTATAAATAATTTGTTTTTATAGAATTTGAGTCCTTTGCAAGGAATTATAATCAAATTTTATAAATTAGAGTAAAATTATATATCCCTATTAATTATAATATAGTGAGTACATTAGAGAGGAGTTTAATCTTTTACATGGAGGGGACATGTATAGATAGAAGATAGAAGATACTTTAGCACGGGGTATATATTTTACAATATATATATATATACAATTATATATATATATATATATATATATATATATATATAGATATTATATGTATGTAGATAGATAGTTAGAGAGACAGATCGATGTATAGATAGAAGTATAAGTCGAAAGATAAGTAGATTCAAAGATTTTTGCTTAATTCGATAATTGAATTATGTTTATTAGCTGAAAAGAATGGTTTCTGCAATTTTTTTAAAGTGCGAGCTTAACTTATTCTCAAATATCACTTAATATGTAAAAAGAAGAAGAAGAAGAAAAAGGTAGGGGGAGGGGGGAGGAGGAGAGGAGGAAGAAGAAGAAGAAGAAGAAGAAGAAGAAGAAGAAGAAGAAGAAGAAGAAGAAGAAGAAGAAGAAGAAGAAGAAGAAGAAGAAGAATATACTTCTACCGGAGTACTCTGACAAGACTCTCCTCTTATGATGCGGCCACTTTACTCTTGTAAAAAGTGCTATTAGTCGTAACAACCCCATGTGCTTTGACGAGACTATGAACTAAGTGGTCCGAAACATTTTGAATATATCGACTTGGCGGCACTCTCCGGCGCTTTCACTCCACCCGCACATTGTCGGTTTTGACAGGTGTGGCTTAAGTTATGATTGATTTATCAGAACAATCAAGCCCGGTTATTGACTCATGAATACACTGGTTAGGGAAGTCGTCACAACATAACAGGTCACGTGTGTTTCCAAAGATAATTCGCAGAGATTTGATTTTGGTTTCAATAATGTTTTCCATTAATAAAGTACACAAGAACAAACGTTTGGGAGCGAGAATTGCTTATCTTTGGTACTGGCTAAATCGATGAGATTTTATGGCAATCTCTTTATGCTGGTATAAAAACAGTATTTGATTTATTTAAAAAAAAAACTTTAAAAGTACTATTGAAGTATGAGGAGACTTATTTGTTGTTGTTGTTGTACTCTGAGTAAATACGCAGTGAGTTTATCTGGATATCCAAAAATCGAATTAAAACAAGGAAATAAGCTCGTGCGTTTGATCACTGTGCTCTACCTATCCCTACGTACTGATTCCACTGAGAAAGCTTGTGACTATTTCTTGCCGCGATCGAATGCTTTCAACTTCAGTCCAAGTGTTTTCCTGAAGGGATAAGTGGAGGCAGTTAAGTTTCCAAACTCACGAACAAGACGATAGAATCTTGAACCAATGCCATTATA
>JAWDGP010002360.1:1017500-1112500 GCA_033675545.1 Elysia crispata
CTAATTAATTTGATATTTTTAAAAGCTCATCTGGCTCAGTTTAAAATAAATATGATCTCAGGGCTTGGATCAAGGGAATCAATGAAAACTGAAAAAAAAAACAAAAAAACGTCTACATAAAGTCACTTACACCACATCCATCTTCAACATGGGTGATCAGAGAGTCAAAGAAGCTTTGGTCATGGTGATGAGAAGAAGTGAAAAAAAAAAGACGATTTCTACAGAAAAGCACCGGCTGTTGGTATATTATATCCAATGTATCCCCATACCTTAAATCGACGGTTTCATCAGTCTGGCTTTACTAAAGCGCAAGCGTCTGGCGGTTTAACAATGCGGGCGACACTCATCCGCCCCGTCGGAACTGAAATTACTTCTTGTCACTCCTGTGACTGAACCGAAATAAATTGCCACAGCGTATCTCCTGCCTGCGCTGTTTTTATCTTTTTTTTTTTTAATTTTACATTTTTCAAGATCCAAAAAGAATAATCGTGACATGTCAAGATTTCCTTCTGTAATACTGGACATTGCATTGAGAGTTTCTAAAAGTCGATGTATAAATCTGGTTGAGCCGGTGGTTTGTTCATGAGAGATTGTTCTTGCGGGGTGTCAGTCCATGAATATACATCATCCTTGAAACTAAGACATAGAGACCTACTCATCATACACGTTTCGAATATTTCGAGAGCCATGACTTCTTTCTTCCTTCTTACTCAATATATATAATTTATATCCATCTCATTTTTTTCTTTCTCCTGACCCTTGCTTGCCTCTGTCTCCTTCTCTGTTCCTACTTTCTGTCTCTCTCCCTTGTCTCACTTTCCTATCTCGGTTTTCCAGTCCTCGCTCAAATACGACCTCCCACCCACAGTCTCTCTCTCTCTCTCTCTCTCTCTCTCTCTCTCTCTCTCTCTCTCTCTCTCTCTCTCTCTCTCTCTCTCTCTCTCTCTCTCTCTCTCTCTCTCTTTTTATAGATACTTCTAATTCTTATTTACTGCTCGGCATTTCTGGAGAAAGCTGAATAAGTGATAAAAGCATGACCAGCCTCTTGCCTTTCCCCGGTGGTCTCAAACCTCTTTCTTCCTACAACCCACTAGATCTAGACGACTTCTAGACAGATCAACGTAAGAAGCTTAGACTCTGTTTATCTTGACTGCTATTATAACGATGACCTACATCCACCCGGACTTTATAAACGGATAACTATTCCAGGAGATGTCGAAATAGGAAGAAAAATTGTGATGTGACTTATGGTTCTATACAAACTGAGAACAAAGTCCAAAAAGCAATAAAAACAATTAAAAAAACCCAACTCAACTTTATTAACTCCCATTTGCAACCAAAGTCGTGACTTCTACTCACAACAGACGGCACACCCATTTAGAGCAAGAATGTCTTAAGTCATTCAATTTTTTTTTATTGCATATTGAGTCTCTATTGCTGCTGAGATACGGTAATAATAGGTTGTTTAGAACCAGTAACCAAGCGTTACAAAGGAAAAGGTGACATCATGAGCTTTTCACCTAATTATTACTTCGGTTAAAGAAATATTTTTCCAGATTTTACTGAAAGCATCCTCTTTTACTTTTATTTTGGACATTTTGGCATTTAAAACTAAGGGGAAAAAAATCAGCCAATCAACATTTTAATAAACCAATCTACGAATAAGATCATAACACATAAATTATGGATCGATTAAAAATACTGATGGTAAAATGGACAAACAGGAAGGCAAATGGGATTTTTTGATTAAAAAAATATATTCGATATATAGTTAGGATATATTGAAAGATAGATAGTCAAATAGATACAGAAATACAAAGAGAAACGGATTAAGCAAAATTGATAATGATAGAAACATAAATACAAAGAAATGTGTATTGATAAATATATAGATACGTAGATAGATGAAAAAGTCGAAAGATAGAAAGTTAGATGAATAGATAAAATACAAGATAAACAGTATTAATAGGTTGTAAGATAAATGTCTTTTTCCAATCCTCAGGTGTCAGATCCTTTTTAGACATCGGCGAAAATTTCCCTAGACTCCTATGGTGTGGGTCTTCCACCGAGACCCGTTTGTGCAGCGATGAAAGCTGGTTGTTGCAGTTTTGGGATCTTGACTGCTTAGATCTGCTTGTCTGGCATTTCGTGGTATTCATAATCATTTCAGAGCTGTTTCTTACGATTTTTAGAATTTTTGCATCGATATTCTGACCCGACAATAATATCAAACAAATTGAACCCTTTGGAAAAGGTTTTTAATAAAAATTAAGTCTCAGGTTACTCTTTTCGTGCAATTATTATCTTTTTTTTTAGGCTTTCAAATTAGAAAAATTGGTCCAATTTATAATACCTTCATAAATCCTATGAAGAAATCAATTTGTATTCATAATTCATTTGATTTGGCTTGTTTTATCTCTTTTTATTTATCTGTCTCTCTAATACAGTTATCAGAAGAGTGTGGAGTATTTCTCGGTGTAATGCAATGATTCGATCTCCTCATATTTCGAAAAATTCATTATCGTTTTGGATAGCGGTTTCTTTAGATTTTTAGATCTTTTGTATCGATATTCGAATCTGGCAGTGATATCAGACAGATGAACACTTTGGCAAAGCCTGCCTACGCATATGAATCCCAAGACAACAATTTAGTCCAACGGCTCAGGAGACTTAACGTTCTGTACTACTGTTCACAGTTAATAATCTTTGTTACGTACTTCGGACAGCGAAATCAAAACCAACTCTTTAAAACACTTGATACTTCTCCTTCATGCATCTTTAAACGATTGTTCCATAGTTTTATCACTTCGATGGATCCCTCTACTTCTTCAATTTCTTCCACACTCCTCCAGTGGTGCTTACATTAAATAATTATGTTCTGTGGGTTGTATTTTATCGTCCATGAAATTAAATGTCCGAAATGTTGAATTAAAAAGATTATGCTCGAGATTTCTGTACAATGTGTAAATTCTCTATGTATTCTCACTATTAGCTTTGTTACTTTATTCGGATTTTCATCAACGTTGATCACTCTAATGATTTGGAGGTTATTTTTTGTTTCTTCTTCTTTTTTTCTAATTTTTTTTTATTGTAAAAGGAATAATCATTTTCACGATGGTTTCTCATACCTTCAGATGCATAATATTTCATACCCTTGGTTTTGTTGGTTACAATCTCAGTACAAAAAAGATTATGCAATCGTCCTTAGCATTTTTTTCTTTACTGACATGACTGTGCAATCTATAGTACTTTATTTTATCATAATTATCTGATCTTTCTACCTTTCTTCATTAGATAAAAAAGTTTTGATTGTCCTATTTATTGTCCTAATTTGTTTTATCTGTAACAATAAAAGAGAGTATTCTGTTTCATTAATGTCCTTCTTCGTTTTATGATATCTTGTAGTACATACGTTTACGAGAAGTTCATTTTCATCTTTACATAATATATAAAATACTGACTGAATTACCCTACTTTTTCCGGGAATATAAGTTATTTTTGTATTGTTTAAGTAAAAAAATATTAATGTACATTTTGCATTGTTGCTGCAGCTGTTCATTAATCTTTTCTAGTATCTTTAGATTATATAGTCGTGAATCTAGATCAAGTTCTAAATCCTATTAGCATTATGTTGTTTGAATTTGCAAATGCCTGAGTCTAGGTCTTGATCTAGTTTCTGCGAACTTGATCTGTATATATTCTGGATTTTATATTTGTATGTCTTATTGGAGATGGACATTTAGCAGCCATTCGTTTATATGGTGTATTCTTATTTAAATCTAGTCACATAAAATAGGCTATAGGATTGGTTGAATGATTGACATAAACTAAAGCCTAGCACCGATTTTCATTAAAGTAAACGAAACACGGAACGGCAATCGTTGTTTAATAGATGTAGCCTGTCCAATTTTATGAAACGATAATATGTGATTGGATATCTCCACGAGAGAAAGCAAAATCGAAAAAAGAGAAGCGTTACAAATCCCATCGGGCTGTCACAGTTAATCTTTCTTTTCTCGGTTACGTGAACTTTAAAATAAATTAAATCTACATCATTTTCAATTAGATCTGTTAGCCATCGTCACAAATTGTAAAAAAAAAAAAAAAAATGTCTCTTTTAAATCCTTCAATGTTATCTTGAATACATCAACAAAATATCATCTCACCAGCATTATTGAGTAAATTAAATCTTGGGGGAAAAAAAAAAAACTTAACGCGTAGGGTTTCGATGTAACGCATAGCTGAGCCCCGTCAGCTCCTAATTATTTTTTTTTATTTTTTTCCCCCAATCGTTAAGCGCGAAATGATTAGAGACAGAGGGTCTTCAAAACCAAGAAAACTGATATTAAAAATCAGAACTTGATGAAACAGCTAGTATTTTGAGTGACGTTTTGTGCACCAATGTTATACAGAGGTTTCTATTAATCTAGTAGATTTAGTAATGCACACAACTAAAAAAAAGTTTGCTGGCGTTAAGTGTATGGGCTATAATTTGGCCCGTTTCATATCCATGTAAAAATACTCTTCAGTCCACGCAGTTACTGGAAAAACAGACACGAAATAATACACAGAGAGTAAAGTTTGGACATTATAATATATCCTTTCATTTATCCCGCCATCCGCTTTCAGCGACACCAGCTGAATTTTTGTCATCTCTGCTCTCTTTGTAGCGGATTTCAGTTTGACACTGATGATCACAACGCCTCAGACCCGATGATTAGGACACAGGTTTCTTCCCGCATGGATTTGCACGATGTAACAGAATTGAAAACCGCTTAATCTGATTTCTAGCCGTGAGTTCAGGATATTTACATGTTTCGAATCGCCTTCGGTGATTCTTAGACATGCCCTCATTAAATTCTGTACATACTAGATGCTTTGAGATTTTCTCCAGTTTAGTTTTTTTCTTCTATTATGGATTGTTTCGTTCTTCTGTATATTTGTTCATCGAAGTTATTTATTACACTCTTGGTATTTTGAGGTTTTGAGTGATCATTTATTTTTCAAGTTCTTTAAGGAGTTATGTTTGCATGAATCAATAAATAAAAGCAGATGCCAAGCTATTTAATTTTACCTTGCATCAATGAAAGCAACATGGTGATCGCATAAAGGTTTAGAAGTTCTTCTAAGGGAGACTATCTGGACATTTCTGTGAGAGGATAAGTATTTAAAAGACATAAGCGGTATAGTAATAAGTAAATTATCCTCAAATATAAATCGCTTATCTCTTTAGGTAAGAAGCGAGAAGACAAAGAAAGAGATTAGATGAGAGAGAGAAAGGAAGAGAGAGAGAGAGAGAGAGAGAGAGAGAGAGAGAGAGAGAGAGAGAGAGAGAGAGAGAGAGAGAGAGAGAGAAAAGGAAAGACGACAGGTTCATTACTAAATGACATTTTTATCAGAAGAAATTAAATTGTTAAAATAAGAACACCATTTTTAGTTGGAAATTGTCTAAGAGACAAGCAGATAGACAAACAAAAAGGTTTTCAAATAGGTAAGGCAAAAAAGAGATCAGTGGGGCATAGGACAGACATACAGACAATCTGAGAAACATAAAACAATATCGGGGCAGAAAGAAGTGTGAGAGAGAGAGCGAAATAGAGAGTAGAAGGTAGGGAGTGACATGTTTGGGTTTGTTGTTGAGAGAGAGGAGAGCGTGAGTGAGCGAGACAGACAGAGAGAGAGAGAGAGAAAGATAGAGAGAAATGGAAGGCAGAGAGAGAGATCGTGTATGTGTGTGTGTGTGTGTCAGTGAGTGAAATAAAAAAAAAGCAGCTCGTCGCAAAAGCAGCTAGTCTAATGTCAACGTGAGACTTCCCTTATCAAGTTTGCCATTTATATCAAGTCAACCTTTCAAATAATATCAATTTATAGACAAAAGGCTTATTTCAGTCCTAAACAATTCGTTAGAGATAAAAGAAAGCAAAAGATCAATCACCGTTTTATTTTTACAGACTGAAAAAAAACCATGATATTTAGACAGAAACTTCATCAGAAACCAATCAGAAAATTAAAAGTGAAACAGTGGTTAAATATAGAAAGAGCGAGATATGGATGTAACGTATAATTATACGATTTTTTTATAACTTTCCTATCCATATTTAAAGCCATGTCTATAGCTTTATTTATGTCCTAAACTCTGAATGAAGGGGAGAAAAAGAAAATGGTTTAAAAAAAAAAGAATTCAAACATAAGGGAAAATGAAAACGTGATAATTAACTCAACCAGATATCAGGGAAGTAGCCCCAGTTTGTGTGAATACATTCATTTATTTTCTAGATTTTCGTCTTTAAATTCTTCAGTTTTACATCCATTATCACTATTTTACTAAACCTAGACTTTTAAGAAACATGAGGGGAAAAAAACAAGCTTTAATTTTCTCAACGGGAATTCAGGAAAACAGCTCAGATTGCGTGACTAACTACAATATTTTAGACGTTTCTAAATTCCTACGGAGTCAAAATGTCTCAGCTCAAACATTTTGTACTTTTCAATTATAGATTTATCTCGATTTCGGTTTTATTTTGTTGAGGTTTTTTTACGTGTTTCTGGAAACCGTCCGTCTAATTTCCGCGGGTGCTAAGGTTTAAGGTTCCTTTTAAAAATGGATTCTGTTGGGCAGATTTAGTTATCACCAAATACATTGTAAGGTCTAATTAAGTGCCAGGCGCTACTTGAGGTTTCTTATCTCCATTCTTCTGCTACAGTAGTAACTCATTGTGGGGTTCATGTAACAGCTGTGTTTGTCAATAAAAGAAGATTCAACGAAGCCTACGGCACTCTTGATACGCGAACAAGAATAAATTGATTGTGCCGTGTTTTCATTTATGAAGACGTTTTAGAGATACGTGACACACAATATTCGCGTCATAACATTAAACTGAAGCCGAAACCTGCTGTGATTAAAAATGCATTTGATTTTGATTGGCGTTAATGAGACAAACGGCTACATAACAATGAAAAATACCTGGGGAAACGACATTTCATGTGCCCAGCTTTTTTCATGAATTTTACCAGATCGATGTCGAGTCACGTTTTTTTTTTCTTCTTTATTGAAAACGCTCTAAATTTCATTTGTCAGCCTCTATGGATTTGTCTTGCTCTAAATACAAAGGGGTTACAAATTGCGCGATATTTCTTTGACGTTTCATAAATTATGTAACAATGATGTAGATTTATCTGTCGTTCCTATAAGTAAAAAAAAATGTTGATACGTTCACATGCTTTTAAATATTTTCCAAATAACTCTGATGCGGAACACATAATCGGCTTTATGTCTCACACAGATTATATAGATGTCATGTATGATTTATCTTTTTATAGCATTAGGATTGTATGATTGAATCCTAAGCAAAAGGGGCGTTATAAATAGTTCTTCACCTAACAAGGGCCCAAGCTGAGTGGCTGGCAACAAGCAGTGAAAAATATTCTGCTTTCGCTGATATGGCGAGCTATTCCTGCATGCTCCTATGTGCGATAAGAAAGGTATCGTGGTTGAAGAGGTGACTCGGAGAACGCTTCTGAAGCACTTTCAGCACTTCTGTGGGAAAGAGCTTATAAAAGCCTTCATTTCGTCATTTATTTAACCTCTCATTGAAGTGACTTCTCATTTTTAGTTTTTGTTTTTTTTTTTCGTTTTTTTTTTCAAAGCATATCCATTATGAATTGGATGGAAATAAACTTATTTCTCATAACCGTTATTTTTTTTTTACTTCAGAAAATGAAGTATACAAACACATTTTTCTTTAGCTATAAAAGCACAGTAACTATTTATGCGCATCTTAAAAACTTGATCCTCCGAAACAAGATTAAGAGCATCACCAACATGAATCTTGCTAGAAAAACCTTTTTTTTTTTTATTCAAACCCAATATCACACACTAGTTTTCAATAACGGCCTGCTTTTTTTTTCTTCTCATTTTCTCTTCTTTTACCAGTATACTTCATAAAATAAGACGCACGTAAAATGAGTTTCAAGGAAGCAGTTCCGTTGCGTAGTTTTGGCGTCATCTTCCTTGCGAACAGCAAATTTTCCTTGCTCCCTCGGGCAAAAAATTACTGCTCCTTATTTCCGTGGAGATTTTATATGTTGAAACACATTATTTGTTCGGATTATTGAACTTGTCATCGAAGATAAGTGAAGTAAATCCAGGCCCGTGAATATGGCCTGGTCTGAGATGGAATTTATATATCAGAAACAGAGAAAAGCAAGAGAGAATGTATGTGTATTTGGATAGTTAAGGGCATGAACAAAAGTATGTCGGAAGTTGAGAGAGAGAAAAAAAAATTCTTTTTGAGTTTGGGCCCAGACAATGGTTTGCGTCAGAAAAATATAACACGACAAGAATATCACGAGGGAATGTGGGGAAAGAAGAGAAGAAAAGGAACTCCAATCCTTTTTTTTTTTCAATTTTTTAACCAACAAATTCAATTTGGGGAACTAAGCTGTAAAGAGAAAACTTAAGATATATTATATATTTAAACCCCGTCTATCACTTTCTCTCCATTTTTTTCACTCTCTCAGTCTGCATTATTTCTTTTTTCACAATATATTAACATGTCACTTTTTCTCTCTACATCATTCCTGTTTCCTTTTATCTGTGTCTTATCCTCTGTTAACAATTGAGCAAGACAACAACAACAGCACAGTGAGCGATTCATGGACAAACGTACAGCAGGCGATTAAAGAGTCAGCCAAAGCAAGTGCTGGAGTAAATACGTGTAACAAACAAAAACGCACCGCGAATGATACTATTTCTGAGCTATCGAACAGACAAAAAGACCTTAGGCTACAAATTCAAAACACCGATAACGAAGAAAGAAAGATAAAATTAAGAAATGAAAGAAATAGGGTACTACACACGATTCGGAAAACGATCCTTGAACAAAGAAATGAAGAACTGGAGAAAAAAATACAGAAGATAAATGAGGCAAACTCAGATAATGCTATGTTCAAAGCAGTCAAGCTGCTTAATCAAAAACATTATGAAAATCCGTCAGTGGAAGACTCGTCAGGAAAGCTCGTCATCAATCCTAATCAAACTTTAGAAATAGTAGCGGACTTTTTTAAAGAAAAATTTCAAAACAAAGACCTAGCAAGTATAGCATCGTTTCAAGGCATACCTAGGAAACTGAATAAACCATTCACATCGGAGGAAGTGAGAAAAAGCTTAGAAAGTTTAAAAAACAACAGAGCTCCAGGAGGAGACGAAATAAGTGGAGAGCTCCTCAAATATGGAACACCACTACTACATAAAAGTATCGCAAACATATTAAACAGGGTGTTTGAAGAACACGAAACAATCAACATCAACTCAGGAGAATTAATTGCAATACCCAAACCAGGCAAGCCGAAAGGTCCACCTAAAAACTTAAGGCCTATTACTCTACTTAACACCATCAGAAAGGCTCTTTCAATCATAACTCTTCACAGAATAAGACCGAACATTGAAGAATATCTATCTCACAGCCAAAGTGGCTTTCGGCCTGAAAGAAGCACGTCCGACGTCGCATGGACGCATAAATGGCTGGCAGCCAAGGCTAAGAAAGAGGATGTCGAGATCAAAATCACAGGGATTGACATGTCAGCAGCCTTCGACACAATAGATAGACAAATTTTGCTTGACATAATAGAACGCATAGTTGAAGAAGATGAGCTGAGAATAATACGTTTTCTCTTAAGCGATACAGTCATTAACACTAGGATCAATGGTGCAACAAAGGAAAGACCCTTTGTGAGCAACATAGGCACCCTGAAGGAGACAGTCTTAGCCCGTATTGTTTTCAGTATATTTAGAGAATGCCCTGAAAGAAGTAAGAACCATCTTGCCACGACCGACCAATAAACTGGAAAAGACTCTACCTACAGAGATTGCATACGCTGACGACGTAGATTTTGTTGGTCTGAATTTCGTCGATACGGAAGAAGTACAAAACACCTTACATAAATACAATCTACTGGTCAATATAGATAAGACAGAGTTTACAACGTTGTCAAGAGCTGGAACAGAGTATAAAAATACAAAAAAAGTTGGAACTCTCATAGGCGACGAAGAAGACGTTGAGAGGAGGAAACGACTATCCAATGCAGCACTGACAAAGCTTCTAAATGTCTGGATCAAAGGAGATAAGATTAAAAGAAAGACCAAGCTGAAATTATACAGGTCGCTCGTAAAATCAATACTTGTCTACAACTGCGGCACCTGGGCACTGACAAAATCTGAAGAAGAAAAATTAAATGCATTTCATCGTAAACAGCTAAGGAAAGTTCTCAACATCAAATACCCCGTTAAAATCACAAATTCATCTCTTTACAACAAGTGCGAGGAACACCCCCTTTCTATTTATATACTTGAGAACAGGTGGCGCCTTTTCGGGCACATACTTAGAAGAAATATTGAAATACCTGCTAATAAATCAATGAACAGCTATTTCGCCACACACGGAAAAAAACACTACCAGTCGTCCTCAACAAAGACCTATCAAGACTACAAGAAAACACACTACAACTCACAACTAGGGAAGACCTCGAACACCTAAGATGCATCGCCCAGAACAGACAGCAATGGAGAGAACTGTCGACGAGAATCCGAAAAGCTGCCGAAGCGCCCCGTCGGACGACTGAGACGCGGAAGGCCCTAAGTCAAGTAAGTCAAGTATCCTCTGTTCCTTCTTCTTCTTTATCGCCTCTCCCCTCTTTTCTCTCTCTCTCTCTCTCTCTCTCTCTCTCTCTCTCTCTATCTATCTCTCTCTCTATCGCTCTTTCTCTCAAACACTACTTTTTCCACTGCAGCTTATCTTTTATTCTTTCTGTGTTGTTTCTTTTCCCTCTAACTTCTCTTTACCCCTTTACTCCCTTTTTTTAACCCCGGTAATTGTGTTTCTCTTCACCCTCTTCCTCTCTCTCTCTCTCTCTCTCTCTCTCTCTCTCTCTCTCTCTCTGTGTCTCTCTGTGTCTCTCTGTGTCTCTCTCTCTCTGTCTCTCTGTCTCTCTCAGTACTTAGAGTCACGCAATCTCAGTTTCCCTGATTTTCCATTGAAAAAATTATAGCTTGTTCGTTTTTTTCACTCTCATTTTTAAATTTCTTTTTGGAAAAACAGATAAAAAAAAGGTCTAAAATCGAAGAGCATAATATATTTGAAGTCATGAAATTACTACTCGCAGTGCCAAAAAACTAAATATTTGAATGTAATCAAACAAACATGTTCCGTTTCCCGTGATAATTAATAAGATAATGATTGCTTTTCCTTTTCTACTTTTAAGAGTGCGGTAGATATTTCAAACAAGGCAAAAAAAAAAAAAAAGAAAAAAAAGAGAACAATGAAATCTTTTCTCCAGCGCTTTAGCTTCATATACAACTGTTAAACTTTTAGATTATGTGTAAAGCACCCTAACATCAAATGAGAATAAATAGCTAATTTTGTAAAATATAAATCTACTCAAAGATCATTCTAAAACACTATTATTTTCCAGGCTCACATTAAATGCGCACCTTTAAGAATCCACAATTTGCTAACAAAATGTTTAAAAGGATCTTTAAAAAGATATGGAACGTGCTGTATAAATTAGCTGATTCCCGAATCAAAGCGCTTGTGAGAGGTTTTTTTGGTTTTTTTTTTTTGTAACGAAATATGTAACATAAGGGATTCATGATTATATTGATCCTATTTTATGATATTGGATAGGGACCGTCAGAGATATAGTTATCTAGTAAGAAATGGGATCTGAGTAGCGATTTCTACAGTAATAAGACATCATGAGATTTATTAATGTAGTATGTGGCATCTGGAGAGTTGTAAATTCAATGTCATATTAGGTGTAAGCACAAAGCGATATGATTGCAGATATTTTGTCGTCTTTTCTCTAAAAAGAAGAGTTTTTATCAATCGTAATCAAGCTACACTATATAGCTAGTTCAAATGAAAAATGTACTGAGAGATTTTTAGGTTAGTAACTGAATAACCCATTCGTCAGCAAGCGTGGGGGTTACTATGAGATATGAACTTAACAAAAGTAGTTATATTAAAAAAAAAAAAATAAGTTTAGGGCGCAAAGGGCAAGTGAGTGTAAAGACTAAGGAAATATTCAGAATAATTACGCTATCCCTACCAGTATGGTTTTCGAAGTTATTTTTTTTAGATTCGCCGAGTCACCCTCAGGCCCCTGAGCGGCAGACAGAAGCAAAGTCGGAACACAAAAGAAAAGAGTAACAGGACTAGTAGTAACTCCTACCAAATTATTGAGTGATGATTTCAGGATTAAATGAGAAATCCGGGTAATAAATTCTTATGTTATCAAAGTTACATAACTAGAAACTAGTTTGTACTTTCTGCTTTTGACAAAATATATCCTGTTTAAATTCCTTGCTATCCTTTAGATCATTGTATTCTTTTTACATAATCATCAGTTGTGAATAAAATAGAGAGTTACATAATGCTTCTTTTTGTCATTCTCCCTGTGTGTAAATAGACACGAGTTGTTTTGCTAAGTGGTACTACATGTAATGGAACGATATTATTATATCTCTTCTGAATGTTGGAAATAAGAATGAAAAAAGAGAGAAAAACTGTGACAGAAAATGAAAACATTTTTGTATCTTTTAATATTAAATTAATTCCTCTTTGGCATTTTGCCATGAATAAAAAAAAACAACATCGCGACTATGTTGATGATAGGATAATATTCGACCATTGATGTCACATATTGAAAAAAAGTATAAATGGAAGCCAGTTTTGCGCTAGACTGATAACTTGTCATAAATCATAAAAAATACATTAAAAAAAAGGAATGAAAACTTGACAAGGATTGTCTTCTTCTATCTATTGAACAAATTGCTCTTTTTCAGGGATACACAAACACTAACGATGGTTCATTAAGTTATATAATAATGTGAGTTTATGCCACAAGTATTACATTGCTCCTGGGGAACCTTTTAATCTCTCTTGGTTTTTTTATTACTCGTTGCATCCATGTCATTCTATGACAAATTAGATTCAGAAGTGTTAATATTCCTTTTTCTGTTTTTTTTTTCTTTTCTGCGGCCTCTGAACTCTTATTGCAGATTGTATTTTGATGTTTCCTTTTGTACTGAGCTTTGCTCTGATTTGGCCTGAATCTTCTAGAAAATCTTGTTGAGACCGCAGGGTAAATCCACACTGAGTGCAAACCATTGGGATAGTAGCATTATGTATTCATGGTGTCTGATGCTGGTTCTTTCCCTACTTTCCTTGAGTTTTTTAAGAATCAGCTAGTATATCACTTCCAAAACTAGTAATGCATACTAACTAGTATACATTGCCATCCATTTTAATGTTCCTTTTATTCCTCACGTATCGCTGATAAAGGATGAATTTAAAAAAAAATGTTTTTATACAGCACAACTTTGTCTGTTTATTTTCAACTCTTTCCTTTGTCTATACGTTTCAGCTCTTGTTGTTTTTTTGCTACTCGTTGATATAACAGTTTAGCTACTTCTGTCTCCATTTATCTATAAACTAAAGTGAATGCTGCTTTTCACATATTTTGTGTAAAGGAAAAAAAAACGGATTGTTATGCTTTTTTTCAAAAATCCAGTGCCAGGCTAAAATACGATTTGAATAGGAAAAAAATTACATGTCTATATACCTCTCATGGAACCGTTGACATAACTTATTCCCTTACAACGTTTCCACTACTACCTCATCAAAATCCTCATTAGCAATATTGTTACCACTAGTAATTAAATAGCAAAAAGAAGTTAAACCTCAAGTGACATTATAAGACATTTTACACTCTTACAAGTACTACAAAAACCATTTCTACAATGCTATAAATATTTCTAATTGTTGTGCTACTATTACCGCTACTACTAGAACCATTTCTATTTTGTAACAGGGAAGGCAAACGAACAAGGACAAATTTTGACAGGTGTTCGACCTAATAAATGAATACCTCTATTGTCCAATTATTAATGACATTCATGAATCCCTGTTTCTACGTACAGCCATTAGATATGTATTATCACACACTCTATAAGACGAAAAAAAATATCACTCAAAATGTCTAAAATGTCTAAAATATGGCTTCCGTGAGGCAATTATAAATTTTACTGCATTGCTCTGCAAAAATTGGCAAGGGAGTGTTTCATAAACACTATCAATGTTTTAGATTTATTGACAGGAGCAATATGAGTTGATTTAATTTCTTTTCCAATTCAATTCGTCTGATATAATTTTTCTAGATTGAGAAAGCATTAAATCATGTTCGTGTACATTAATTTAAATAGAATTATCACTTGAGTTATATTATTCAATCTATCACAATCACCTTAAGTAAAGAGAACAAAAAAAAAAAAAAAAAAAAAAAACCTCAGTTTCCTACTAGGTATTTTTAACCAAAGCCTTTCAATCTCTTGCTTCTCAGGAGTCTTTTTGCATTACTTTTCTTGTAAGCATGCATGATTATTGACATGGCATTCCATTAAATGTTTCTGTAGAGGACATAATTTGGGAATCATTTTCTACTTTTGAAAATGCGTTTCATAAAATTGGACGAACAAAGAAGCATAAATTTGCTATTTATCTATTTTATACGCAAAAACTAAAGTGAGAAGTCGTGGGCAAGTCAAGAAGAGATCGCTGAAAACTCGAACTGATACCTAGGCGGTTATAGTGTAAGCCAAACACCGAGGGTTTGAACACAACACTACTCATCCATCAACAGCACAAATGTCCTAGGTTTATACTATCTGTATAAGACTAAGAGAAATAATTCTGCTCTATTGTGTTTCCTAGTCTGCTAGAGAAGTCAATGATTATAACTTTTGAAAAAAAAAGTTGCTTACATTTTGGACTGACCGATTCTTTATAAAACTGACTGAGATCCACGAGAGCTGGAAATCGGTCATGTCATGTCATTGTTTTTTTTTTTTAAATCTTTACACTGAAATATTATCTGTTCATGGAAATGACAGAGATATGATTTTTCTTACTCTCTTGCCAGTCAGAAACTTGAACCAAAGACTCCAAGTGCCAAAACGCCGAGTGGAGGCTAATTCATTCTGTCAACCTTTGTCTGCCTAACAGATTCTCTAACTTTAGCTTTTTTTTTTTTAAATCACATTTCCTCTGTTTCTTTTTAGAAGCTGTAATCATCGAAAATCCCGTTATTGTCAAAACGGATGGACTGGATAAACCGTAAAAGCAAAAGCTGGCAATATAGAAAAGAAACGATTTTTTCTCGTCGAGTTTTAAGTACGTGTTCGAAGCGTTTTCAATTGAAGGAGATGCCAAGCAAAAGCTAATTCGTGTTATTAGCCCCACGAAAAAAAACAACAGGTGTCGCACAAGCATCAAATTTCAGCTGTCAAAAAAAAAAAAAAAAAAAAAAAAAGGAAAAAGGAAACTAGTCTTTACATGTCTCATCCGATCGATAAGGCACCTGCACTTTTACCAAAAATGAAATTTTTAACTCTTTAGATTGTAGGAAACCACTTAGAGTGCAGCTTTCTTTTTTTCAAATGATCTTTTTCGGATGAATAGTTTCCTTCAACTCTTTATTCTGTTACGGCGGAAGGAGAAATATAGTTTCATATGCAATGAAAACATAAAAAAAATCGGCCTGAAAGCTTTTTGATCGTGACAAGTTATTTCCTGGGGATTAGTTTGATGGAGAGAAGAGAGAGAGAGAGAGAGAGAGAGAGAGAGAGAGAGAGAGAAAGAGAGAGAAAGAGAGAGAGGGAGAGAGAGAAAAGAAGAGCGGAAAGGAGATAAAGAAACGGAGAGAGGGAGAACGAAAGATAGGAAGATACAGAAAAGAGCATATGGAGTGACAGAAAGAGAGAGGAAAGGAGAGGAGTTGGAATGAAAAGAGGGGGCAAGAGAAAAAAAAAAGAGATAAAAAAGACAAAAATACAGAGAGGCAGTATTTTTTTCCTTATGATTTAGGAGCCTTTAAGGATATTCCTTGTGAGAATGTTGCGTATGTTTTAACGAAATGAATTATCAACGAAGTCTGATCTTGCTATTACAAGCCATGTCTACCATCGCGTAATTAAGGCTCAGTCAGACTCCCAACTTTTTCTCTGCTTTTGTCTTTGGTTCCCTCAGGTTCTTTCCAAGTAAGCGCACCAAAGATATAGTATAAAATTATGTGCAGGCTTTTTTTTAAAACTCAACTTTATCTCCCATGCTAATTTTGTAAGGTTATCAGGGGGAAAACCCCAATTCAAACTGATATCGATATAACAATATTTCTGTTTTTGTAAATTATTAATAAAAACAAAATGTTATGGAAGCTTTACATTTAAATCATTAATAAAACAATAAAAAAAACGATTTTTATATAAACAATTAGCACAAACGATTAGTAATTATGGATCACTTATTGATCATTGTGTTGCATCTATCTATCTATCTTTCTAACTACCTATCCCCCCCTCTCTCTCTCTCTCTCTCTCTCTCTCTCTCTCTCTCTCTCTCTCTCTCTCTCTCTCTCTCTGTATATATATATATATATATATATATATATAGGTATATCATGTATGTATATAAGTATATATCTAATTATATGTATTTAGAAAAATTGTCCTACCTAGTTATGCGGTCCATGACTTCGAAGTTTCGTGTCTAACTGTGGCACTCGTCAGGTGTTGTTCTTCTCTTTACGTTGGCTAGGACCTACCTAGTTATTCTTCTCCTTACGTTGGCTAGGACCTACCTAGTTATTCTTCTCCTTACGTTGGCTAGGACCTACCTAGTTATTCTTCTCCTTACGTTGGCTAGGACCTACCTAGTTATTCTTCTCCTTACGTTGGCTAGGACCAACATATACATACATATATATACACATATATATACATATATATATGTGTGTGTATATATATGTATAATTGGATCTGTTCATATATTCTATATTCCTATTTAACATTGAAAAATCCCTTTAAAAACCCCAGATAACAAGAAAGACGTGGGCTCTTCGCTCCGCGCTTTGAGCATTTTGCAGAAGAGCGAGACAAAAGCGTAGAGTTTTTCTGTTCGACATCGAAATATAAATCAAGAATAACAAAAACAAAACATTAACAAAATATAGACGAGAAAACTGTTTGAAATTCGTCAAAAGTCCAGTCTACCAGTTTCATTTACATAGGAATGTTAAGCGTTTTGTTTGTTCCATGTGTGGTCAACATGGTGGTTGAGGGTTTTTCGGCATATCAAAATTAAGGCACCGTCGGCTGGGCGGGACTGAAAAGATGAGCCGCTATATCGACCTTGGAGTTTTTGTGATAATTTATGTTATTTACGTTAAAAAAAAGGCAATGATCGGTTTGAAAATCCTCATCCCTAGACAATTGTTCTGTGAGGTCGTGTTTCGCTCACAGAGGGGGATTCTTTTGTATATTTTTGTTTTGCTTATTTTTTAAAGAAAAGTATGAATTGTACCTGAGTTCTAACCGATTCTTTTAACTGGGACATCGAGGTTTGTGGCAGCAGCACATTTTGTCCTGGAGTTCAACAACCCTTAGACAACCCGTACATCACAATTCGTTATCACGACAGGTTGTCTGTGTCGTACCACATCTTCTCAGGTAAGTTCACCACAGGTAGTTATCATTAGGACAAAAACTACCTCTGCATTACCGCTAACTCAAATTTGGACAAATGTTGCTCAAACGGCTGGAGCACTTAAGCCTCGATAATGTTCCTCTCCTCTTGGTACAATACGCTTAGCGGTGCGCATTATTCAGAGGAAAAAAGCTGCGCACAAGTGCAAACAAATTCCACAGGGAAGATAAGTACTAACACGTTACGTCTACTTATGTTTTTCTGTCTTTAGTCATTTAAGAGAACCCAACGCTTCTGATAATCTAGTTCCCTCTAAAAAAACAACAAACAACAAACGGTAGTTTGTAAGATGCAGTATAGCAAAATGAACTTTTTTTCAATGACAATAATGAAATGGCTTTGCAAATGCTAAAATAAATATAAGTTATAACTCACTGTAAGATTTCTATACAGTCAAGTTGGTTTTGAAAAATTACAATAAGAAACATTCTTAGTTCAAATTTTATAACTTTTGGTTATTTAGAATTATAAAGTAAAATTTAACGTTTAAATTTAATGTGGAAACCACATAAGCTGAAGAAAATAAGCTAATATAATATGACAATATAATGCTTTATTAATCAATGTAGGATAATTATTTGGGTTTGGTTCCAACGTAACACAATCTACAAACACGCACATCTCACAAAAACACATCCTGAATGGAATAGAAATTTAATCATAAGTACACTCATTCCTCAACACACTCACTAATTACCGTTTGCTAACATCCCCCCTCCCCCCCCCCCCCCTTTTTTTGTTTCCAACCCCTTCCACCCTCTACAAATTTTTCCTCTCTTACAGATACAGATTTACACACACCTACGGCAAACGACCAAAAGTCGTCAGCAGAATCTTACATTGTACCGGGACTGGCACTAGGAAGACAAGTCTCGCTGCAATCTAAATATTTCTATTTCAAAAACAAAAGAACTCCTATACCGCCCTGAGAGTTTCACGAGGAGAAGTCTGCCATATAGTGCTGATATCTCAGAATGTAATGTGATGAACGTTTTGGTTGAAAAGAAAATCTCTGTTGCATACTATCTATCGTTTGTAGCTTTTATGTGTTTTAAATTACTGACGACTCGTTTTTTCCTTGCATTAAATAAACTATGTGAGCTGGAGTCCTGATGTCACCCACCATGTCAAATTTCCGAGAATTAGAAAAATCATGCATAGTTTTCATTTTAGAGGCGATATAGTGCGTGCACGCTCAAAGGAAAGTCGATTTTATGACAGCAATATTTCTATTTCTTTCGTTAAAATGAGAGTCTCATGGCAGAAACATTTACTTTGCTTCCCTGAATGACTTGCTCAATTGCATGAGAAGACCCGCGCCGCCTTACAGGCGACAGATATCGGCGGAACTAGGTGAGGAGGGATCAGATTTCTCAAACATCAAGCATTTTTTCGATAATTTTCGCTCAAAGTCTATGTATAACGACTGCCACGCACAAAATTAAACTTAAGCTCTACATATTGCTTACTTGTATTGGTAGCAGGAGAAGTAGTAGAGGTAGTAGTAGTAGTAGTAGTAGTAGTAGTAGTAGTAGTAGTAGTAGTAGTAGTAGTAGTAGTAGTAGTAGTAGTAGTAGTAGTAGTAGTAGTAGTAGTAGTAGTAGTAGTAGTAGTAGTAGTAGTAGTAGTAGTAGTAGTAGTAGTAGTAGTAGTAGTAGTAGTAGTAGTAGTAGTAGTAGTAGTAGTAGTAGTAGTAGTAGTAGTAGTAGTAGTAGTAGTAGTAGTAGTAGTAGTAGTAGTAGTAGTAGTAGTAGTAGTAGTAGTAGTAGTAGTAGTAGTAGTAGTAGTAGTAGTAGTAGTAGTAGTAGTAGTAGTAGTAGTAGTAGTAGTAGTAGTAGCAGTAGTAGTAGTAGTAGTAGTAGTAGTAGTATTAGTAGTAGTAGTAGTAGTAGTAGTAGTAGTAGTAGTAGTAGTAGTAGTAGTAGTAGTAGTAGTAGTAGTAGTAGTAGTAGTAGTAGTGGTAGTAGTAGTAGTAGTAGTAGTAGTAGTAGTAGTAGTAGTAGTAGTAGTAGTAGTAGTAGTAGTAGTAGTAGTAGTACAAGCAGGAGGAGTTATAGTATTTTTGGTGTTGATGGTCATAGTATTAGTAGTGGTAAAATTATTGGTAGCAGTATCAGAAGCTCAAGGTTAAAGAAAAGAAAGTCCATAAATTTGTAACTTTCATGTCTTTTTTTACAATATAATCGAATAGCATTTCGCAACAAAAGACCGATTTAAAAGACGATTCCATAGAGTCGCCAAATAAAAGATAAATAAGGTAAAAACTAGCATTTGTTTGGTAAACTTTTTCGATTTCCAAAGCTAATTCTAGTGCTGGAATAAGATCTAGCTTCAGCTATATAAAATCTTGATCAGGAACCATCCTAACCTAGGTCAAAAAACTACCTGACATTCCCTGCAAAAAAAAAAGAAAAAAGAAACCAAAACTCTCTGTTTTTTAATGCAGAAGACACGCGTGATTACAGGATTTTTTTGTTTTTTTTTTCTTTGTATTTTTTAAAGATATATTGTAGAAAAAAAAATAGTTTTCTTCCAGCTCATGTTTTGTGTTTCAGGAACAAAGTAGTCTGCAGTAATTTGACTGTTTCACTGCTCTTTATAAAACGACATGAAGAACAATTGACTCGAAAGCTTTCAACTCGAGACACACTAAGTGGTCATAAATCCGCTAGTTATATTTTTTTTTTACAAGAGGAGAGAAAGAGAGTGCGGGAGAGAGAGAGAGAGAGAGAGAGAGAGAGAGAGAGAGAGAGAGAGAGAGAGAGAAAGAGAAGAGAAAGAGAGTGAGAGTGAGGGATGGAGAGAGATTTCTTCCTATTATGTTGGAAAGGCTGTCTGGCCCACAGAGTAATGATCCATTTGTACCGTGATAAAATAAACATCTATGTATTCCTTTTTTTTCTTCTTCTATCGTCTCCATTTTATGGTAGCTGTTTTCATCTAATGAATTACCAAGGAAAATGGGATGCCACTAATCTGAGAACAACAGAACCTCTTTGATCTGTTCCGAATTATCTTGAATTTTATAAGAAAACCCTCAGGGCTATATTAACCTCAGTTATTAAATATGTTGCACTTGGATTAATCTTGCCCTTGTAGTACAATAATTTATACATGTTTTCAGCGATGCTACGAACAAAAAATTTAATTTTTCACATCGTCATGGCTTTTCTGGCTATTCTTCTGAAGGCATTAAAACGAACAGTGAATATACGTCCAAAATAGAAATGCCGCAGATTTGAAAAGAAAATAGTCAAGGCAATAAAGTATTGTAAAATATGTTATTTGCTGAGTGCAAAAATATACAATGTTTTCCAAAATTGAAAGTTCCATTACACCAAAAATCGAAAATATTATGTTGATATCATGAACATATAGGATTTTCATTTGGTTCTGTATCTACTGATTTTATAAAAATTCACAAATATCTAGTCATCTTTCTGCCGCACTCATCTCCAACTTCCTCGTAACTGAATACAAAAAGTGACATGCAACTCGAAGAAGAGAATGCAAAATTAAAACTTTTCAAAATACAAATAACAGACTTCATTTTTTAGTAATAAAGATCATTACAACTCGATTAAGAGAATTAAGAATAAAAATTCAGAAATTAGAATAACAGAATTCATTGTTCAGTAGTTAGGATTATTATAATCTTATACTGGGTTTATTTAAATATATGAAGAAATAGATAACGCGAATGTTCCACAAATAGCATGAAGTCCAAAATTATGTTTTTCATCCAAAGGTAAAAATAAACAGAAATGTCATTGGGAAAGACAAGATAACAATGTTTTCCAACCCACACTGTTCTTTATAGTACATTTGTTTTAATGAGTTGTTTTTATGCGAGAAATAAATAATTGAGGCCGAAATAAGGACGAAGGATAGAAAACACAAAAAAATACCCATAAACAGAATGTGAGGTAAATACCAACTGTGTAAAGAAAGTAGATTCTAAACTAAATGATATCAAAAGAATGTACTGGAAAGAGAGAAAAGCCAACATGGAACTAATAGGATCTTGCTTATAAAATGGCTACACAAAAACTAGTTCTATTTGCTTTAACGGTAAACTTTGCATTTCCTCAGTTAAGGCCTTCATTGTCTTAATACGCCCGTTTTATGGTTGGTTGAAAGTAATACAGGGAAATATTCTAAGAAAATGAATGAAAAAGTTTATTTAACTTTCGTGATGTCCTCAAGACAAAGCATCCTTGGCTTTTCTTTTCATGTCAATATAGTCTCATAATGAGCGTCTAGGAGCATCTTTAAATGAATTGTGAAAAAAACAAACTTGGGTGTTTTTTTCTTCATATACGAGGGCTCTTTCAGAAATAACCGAAAAATGCCCATTGCTCAGCAACCAGTGGAGCTTTTTTAATTCTGTAAAAGACATGATATTCCTTATTTCCTTACGGATATTCCCAGAAATTATGAAGTGCATCATTTTGCACAATGAATGTCTAGACGATTTTAAAGATGGCGGCCCACCTTGAAACTTGGTCAAAGGAGGAAATCAGAGCTGTCATAGGTTTTTTGAACGCCAAAAGTCTGAATCCTACCGAAATTCATAAAGAACTTCAGAGTGTATATGGTGAGCATGTTATAAGCCGTACACAAGTCTATCACTGGTGTAATTTGTTTGAAGCCGGCCATTCCGACTTGACAGACAGGGAAGGGAGAGGGCGTTCGATAACTGCGACGTCAGAAGACAATGTGAAGCGAGTTGATGAGCTTATTCGTCAAGACAGGAGGTTGAAACTTCATGAAATCGCAAGCAGTCTTGAAATTTCGGAAACTTCTGCCCATAGAATTGTATTTGATGAACTTGGCTACAGAAAAGTCAGCGCAAGATGGGTTCCTAAGCAATTGACAGACAATCATAAAGAACAAAGATTGGACATCTGCAGGGAACTTTTGAGAAGAAGCAAGAGCTCACGCAGGGTTCACGGGCATACTGCCAACGCCGGCGGAGACTTTCTAGGCTACGATGTGACTTTTCTTGACAGCTTAGTCACCGGTGATGAGACTTGGTTGCACCATTGCACCCCAGAAACAAAGCAAGATTCGATGACATGGAAACATCCATCCTCACCTGTCACGAAGAAATTCAAAGTCATGCGGTCAGCAAAGAAAATAATGGGAACTGTTTTCTGGGACAGTCGTGGTGTTCTTCTGTTCGAAACCTTACAACCTGGAGAAACAATCAATGCTGCAAGGTACTGCCAAACTCTTGACAAGCTTAGGGAGGCCATTCGCAGAAAGCGCCCAGGGCAGTTGACCAACGGGGTCATTTTGCAACACGACAACGCTACACCCCACACAGCACGAGTGACGCAAGGTTGGCTAGAGAAATATGGATGGGAGATTTTGCCACAACCACCACACAGTCCAGACCTCGCACCATCTGATTATCACCTCTTTGGGCCACTGAAACGTGACATGGCAGGAAAGCGCTTTGATGACGATGAAGAGCTTGTTGACCATGTGCGGAAATGGCTACAAAACCTTGACGGAAGTTTCTTCCGAGAGGGTATCTATTCCATGGTGCGGCGTTGGCAGAAGTGTGTTGACAGACTTGGCTGTTACGTAGAGAAATGAAGGACGAGTCAAGGTATGAACACGTGCAAGAATTTTGTTGATAGCATAAAAAACGCGGATTTTACAGGCATTTTTCGGTTAAGTATGAAAGAGCCCTCGTATTTCATCGGCCCAGCTGGTTCAGTAGGATCAGCAAACCAGTCAAGATGACGGCGTAGGTTCGAATCCGGCGCTGCACACACACACAAAATAAAATAAAAAGATAGCAGGGAGACACCAGGGAATCATCACCTGGGTGTGGCCTGGCCCCCTTGGAGTGTCAAAAATTAAGGGCCGAAACATTTTCTATAATTATGGATTATGGTTGGAAGGGGGGTGGGGGGGGGGGGGGGGAAGGTTCTACTCTTAACACTTCTTTTATGTAGCTATCCGGTGAGTTTTTACCTACTGTTATATTTTTGTACGCAAAATATTGATATTGTTCACATTAATGGAACGTTACTGGAAGATTAGTAAAGCTTACTATCACCGTTTTAATGAGCGACTTTTTTGTTTGCTTGTTTTCGTTGCATTTTTTTTTTGTTTGTTTCTTTTCGCACATTCGATAGTCACATTTTTTAAAACCTATTTTTCAAAATTGCAACCAATCGTTATACTTTTAGCTAAATGTGAAAACAGGGAGAGACTGAAAAATTAAAAATGGTAAACCCAATACTTCATAAGTGGTAGAGTTACAAAAGCGAGACATCATGTAATTTTGTCAATCAAGGCCCCTCTCAAGCTTGTCGCCATAATTATAGAAAAATTTTGTACTGCTAGAGACTAAGGACTGGTACTGTTGAATAGATCCTCCATCTCACCCAACAACTAAAACAGTACCGGTACTCTGTCTTCATTTGAGACTTTCAATGTTTTTGGGGTTTTTTTTGTGGTCCTAGCTGATAGAAATATTTCAATGCATTGCATGTTATCTGATTTCCTGAATTAACGCTTCATTTTAAACCAGGTTAGCTTACCCTCGGAAAGGAGCTTCGAAAATTGATAGATTGTCCACAGTCATGCTCGATGGTAAAAATAAAAAGAAGTTCACTAGGAATACATCTGCACAGTAAGTTATGATCCGAGAGGACGTGTTTGTGTCAGTAAGGAAAGGTAGAAAAACTAGTAAAGAACAAACAAACAACGTAGATAATTGCAGGACGAGATGATGAACTTCCTCTCTCAACATGTTTAGTTCTAGCCTATGTTAGACATAATTATGACGTGTGAAACACGTTTCAGATAGGCCTATAGCAAGTTTATTTGTTTAATCTAGAGAGCGTTTCATTACTTCGGCATTATTTTATTTGAAAGCGCTGTATTGGAGACATAATTTCTCAACAAACGAAAAAATACTATAAAATCAATGAAACGGACCCAAGGCAGGAATAGGGATAGCCCAAAGCGAACGAGGCGAGTGGAGAGAAAGAGATGAGAAGAAAATAAAATCATCGAAAAAGCGGCTCTACAGAAGGCTCTTGAGACTTTGATGGAAAGCGAGAAAACCTAATGAAGACATAGTTACGAAAAAGAGTGCTTTCAAAGGTTTGGAACTTCTGGTCACTCCTGGTCAATATAAGTAACGGAAACTCCAATTTCCGGAACTGGTTATTATAAGAAGTTATATTCTTTCATTGAGTAAATATATATTTACAGTGACTCGTGAGAGGCAGACGAAGACAATTCATCTCAAATTTCGAAGACTTAATCAAGCAAAGCTTATCTCTCACTATCCGTGTTGCTTGGTTCATTGATGGGCTCGAAATTTATTCTTCATTATGGTTTTTAACTTCTTGTGTCAACTTTCCACTTCATGTACAAAAAAACAAACAAAAAAACAGGCTAATCTGTTTGTTTCGTATTGGAACAAATCTAAAAGCTTAACGATTGGTTTAAATTTTACTTTGAATTTCAAGAGGATTTAAATCTAGACCTGGGTTCTGTGGTTAGAACTATACAGATATCTAGATTCCCGGTAAAGATAGATAGGTGGTGGCATATATCTGGATCATGTAAGTAAAAGGATAGATATCAATACCATTTACAAGTCTATTTGATATACATACGCCCCTTATCCCAGGCAAATAGACATCCTTCTTAGATCAGGCGTTTCAGTTTGTAATAATGATAATAATAATAATAATAATAATAATAATAATAATAATAATAATAATAATAATAATAATAATAATAATAATAATAATAATAATAATAATAATAAAATTGATGATGATGATGGTTATGATGAAGTTGTGATGTGATGATGATGATAATGATGGTGATGATGATGATGATGATGATGACGATAAAAATAAGAGTTTTAATAGTAATGAACATGATACATTAATTATTGTTAACAAGAACAAGGAAGAGAAGCAAGAAAAAAAAACAACTAACAAACACAATAACTCACTGCCTTAGTAAGTAGATATTATAATTATTTGTTGACTCATTTGACTGGTACCAGGTTCCGTAGCTCATCTCATATAAGCTTATCATCACTCTTCAAACCTTCTCTGTTCACTGTGTGGCTGGAAATTCGCACGGGCACACGCACGATAGTGAGCCCTAATCGGCTATTGAGGTCATTGACCCGTTTTTTTTTTTGTTTTTTTTTATACTATTTGAGTTGTGAGTACGAAATTTCCGGGATTTTTCGTTGAAATAGTTGATAGAACTTTAACGTCTATAGCGTATAAAGGCTTACATGATCATTATCAGAGTTGCTTACAACAAATAAGTGTTACACTTACAAAATACATTATACTGGTGATGCCTGGTACTTTCTTTTCAGAAAATTAGGGTAATTAATTATTTAAGTCATATCTTGTACAAAAAATATGTTAATGGAAGTGGGACAACGGCCTTAAAGTTCCATCAAAGGAAGATATTAATTTAGATATCTTAGTTTTCGATCAATGCACAAATAATATTTCATAACTTCGCATAAGTTAGGAAAACCAGGAAAAAAATCAATTTGCTGTAATATAGTATTGTCCGAAACACTCAAAACGCGTCGCTAAGTTTTCACGATGAGTCACATCATGC
The DNA here is from genome assembly GCA_033675545.1 of Elysia crispata. NCBI lineage: Eukaryota > Metazoa > Mollusca > Gastropoda > Plakobranchidae > Elysia > Elysia crispata. The sequence continues at coordinate 1,043,729 of JAWDGP010002360.1, forward strand.
AATGCAAATATATCAGAGTAACTTTCTTGACACTAGGGGGAGCATTAATCGGAAGAAACAGCCAGAAACTGCCACATGCACAGCATTGCTTAAGCAGATTATTATCATCAGAGCAAAGCTTAAATACAATGGGTGCGCAGGACTAGGGTTAAGAAACATTCTGTTCTGCTTTTGGGTGGGTACTCATTTTCAGCAAATAACTTTATGGCCCTCTCTCTTTTGGACCATAGAACCATAATAATTTTAGATTGTTAATATAGTATTATCTAATTTTCTTAGATTAGCTATTTCCATTTTAATACAACTCTATAATATATGCTATTGACTTTTTATATCCTTAAACCGTCTTATCCTAAAAATGAAGTAAAATTTTTTATTCGTTTCGTTTACATTTGAATAATTTTACAACAAAGTTGTTATTTTATGACATTGAAGAGAATTTCGGCTCTCTAGAAATAAACGAAAAATAATAATGCAATGTGTGAGATCATATTGAAGGTCTTAAGTACAATCTCCGTTACTGTTGCGATAGAAACCTGAAAATCTTAAATGACAATATAATTTCAGTGTTAGAGCGGCTAGGCGAGATGCAAAGCAAAGCAAACTTCAGCGAGCAAAATGGGGTGATACCTCAGGAACCTTAGCCAAATCTGACTTCGGGGTTTCTATGAATCGGGTATTTAAAATTTAAAAAGTAGAAAAAGCGAGCAGCACAAAGCAGTTTGAAACAGGTCTATTACTTGATACTGAGTAGGTCTTAAGCCAGGTAAGGTTAAATAAAGGTAATAAACTCGAACAGTGAACGAGAATCGTCGGCTACGACTACAGCCATGATACTGTTACACTTGTAAATTGTTCAACGTCAGCGACGCAGGGTTGGTTGAGCGGGGACAAGGAGTACTCAAGGGAAAACAGATCAAAGGGGGAAAAGCAACATCAAGGCAAAATATAAAAAAAGCAATAGCCGGTCTTCACATTCTGTTAATTTTTTTTATATAAAAATCAGAGAGTTATGTAAAAAGTCTTTCTTTAAAAAAAAAATAATGATGAAGTTGGAAATCATAGCGCATACGCATCCATCCATTGCACTCACCAAAGCGACGCTATGGGTGGATGAATTTCAGCTCTTATATTGTCTATCGCGAGTCTAAAATGAATTTTGATCTAAAAGTGGTGTACAGATCACTCAAAGAAATCAACAGTTGCCTTAGTTGCATTCGCAAATCCAATTCACGAATGATTGAACCGAAACTGTTTTGATCGAGTCACGTTCATTTATCAAAGAAAGGGTAGAAAATATCTCAACTTTAAAAGCTGATATTTTGAAAACACTAAACGTATTTATTTGCGACAATAAAACTTCCAGATAAGCAAAAACCATACGATGCAGGACATTTGATAGCTGTATATGAGGCGGATTCAAGAAAGCAATAATACCTAAACTGCGATTTGGGAATTGCTTTCATTAGTTGGCGATAAAAGCTATTCAGTAATGTAACAGAAGCTTTGTGGGCCGGTATCCTATAAAAGTACCAGTCTGGAATAGTAATTAATAATTAAAACTTGAAGGCTCCGATAACAAACCTAGTGATGAGTCTTTAAAATGACAATGCGGTAATCGAAGTCCAGCGGGTAATTACCAGGCCTTGTGTACCCTGGTGAGGCCTTCACGTACGCTAAACTTTAGAGCATCTAATAGCTGAGAAGAATCGACTTAAGTCGAGGAGGACTTCTAGTTTTAAGCATCTAATAGCTGAGAAGAATCGACTTAAGTCGAGGAGGACTTCTAGTTTTAAGCATCTAATAGCTGAGAAGAATCGACTTAAGTCGAGGAGGACTTCTAGTTTTAAGCATCTAATAGCTGAGAAGAATCGACTTAAGTCGAGGAGGACTTCTAGTTTTAAGCATCTAATAGCTGCGAAGAATCGACTCAAGTCCAGGAGGACTTCTAGTTTTAAGCATCTAATAGCTGAGAAGAATCGACTTAAGTCGAGGAGGACTTCTAGTTTTAAGCATCTAATAGCTGAGAAGAATCGACTCAAGTCCAGGAAGACTTCTAGTTTTAAGCATCTAATAGCTGAGAAGAATCGACTCAAGTCCAGGAGGACTTCTAGTTTTAAGCATCTAATAGCTGCGAAGAATCGACTAAAGTCCAGGAGGACTTCTAGTCTTAAGCATCTTACGGATTTATCGACAAAAGTGCATGACGTGCTAATAGTTTCCCACAATATCCCTCAAAGACGAGATAAGACTGAGGTGAAGAGATTCTCGTGGCGGAAGTCATCACAGTGTCAACGTCCGACCTGGAAATTAGGTTACAAAATTAGTTTGGAACAGACTCAGCACTGTTAGACAAGGGGGGGGGGGGGGAGAGGAGGGGGAGGAAGGGGTTGGTAAGAGTCTTAGTCTTCAAAAATCAATCACTATTTGATGACGGGTTAGTAGAAATTGTATGTGAATCAGGACTAGGGTGGTATTTTCATTAACACATTCACAAAAATGCAAACTAACAATTTCCTTCTGAATCAAGTTCTCTCTTCACCTCATCTTAGTTATTTTCGTCTTGGTCTTGTTTACTGAAATATTAACATCCATATTTTACTGCGTACTAATGGCTGTTCACATAGTTAGAATTTAAAACGCTAATAATATACAGTGAATACATCATTAAAGCACTATGTGAAAATCAAATGATGGTGTTTGGAGGTGGGTTCAAAGAACCACAAAACCTTAATAAATGTAAATAACATTTTATTTCTTACTATACTGTGTAGAACAATGCAATTACCTGCTTTTCGCAATGGCTGAAATCGGATTTGCCGATCTTTATTCGCCTTCATAAACACCAAACTAGTTTGTATTTATCTTGAAACAGAAGAAAATCCGCATCACTTCATTGGAAGATCTCTCAATACTGTTACTCCGTTCACGTGACGATCTTACTTAGTCTACAGACACAAAGCTGGGCTAATGTTGCATTTCTTCACTATTAAAATACCCTATTTCTACAGAATCTGATGACAGCCCATTAACATATTCTTTAAAAGAAAAATCTTGTTTTTGTAACATAGATTTTTTTTTCTCTTTCTATTAAGAAACTCATGTTTTATGAACATGACACAGTAAAATGAATTCCAATCGCTATGGCCATAAGTAGTTTGGAAATCGGTCAGAATTAAAGTACAATCTTGGTCAGCAAGGCATTCCATCCTCATCCTAGCTCCATGAGCACGGATTAAGGCCGTATGTCAAAGAGCTTTCACGAACATTCAGTTGAGCTCCCAGCCTCGGTTAAGTTGTGTATGACGAACAGACGAATTTCTGAAACCCTTGAGGCCGGGGTGAATGAACTGAGGTTTCCTTTCACTTTACTGTCTACTATTTAAGTCCTTTTGTTTCTCCGTGCTTTTAAACGTTCGCTCTTTTGTGGAGTTAAACTTGCTAAAGGGAGACTAATCGGTCATGTCAGGAGAGATTTTACTTTTCTGCTCTTCAGAGCATCCCGTCTTCTTCGAGCATAGCATTAGACAGTTTACATTATATTCCCTTTTGGTGGTGGGATCATCACAAAAAAAAACCCCAAAACGCCAGCCCTCAACGTCGTAAGTCTTCCATACTTTTTTTAAAAGTCCCAATTTTTTTTTACTTCAAATAAATATCTTGACTATCACATTTTCCCTCGTATCATTTATTTCATAATTATTTAAAATATCTGGACTTTACGTTTTCTGTGAGTTTTTAGATCAATATGTTGCATAAGATCAGAAAAGGAATTTAATTTTCACATTAAAACTTTTCTGTCTCTTTTAGACGTCTTGTTTACCATTCATCTGTTAGAGTAAAAAACAAAAACAAAAACAAAAAAAAACCCAGCTTTTTCTTTTGCATAGGATCACATTATTTATATTTACTTGGATAATAAACAAAATCAAGGGTTGACTATGCTGCAAATTTCTTCTCTCGTTGTATTTCCTCTTCTATTTTTATGCTACTGTTTTAGTCAATTCATTAACGGTCCTCATTAGAATCCGGCCTGTAAATATTTGAAGATGCTTGTCCTCTTTTACTAAAGTAGACTCGTGGTGATCGAAGATAAAGCATAACAATTGGCATGTACTGGACAAATATGTTCCATATATTAGCAACTCTGATGATCAGGTTGAAATCAGTGGAACATAAGTTTATCATGCAAAAGAGATATAATTATTCCATCAAATTTTTTAGAGTTTTGATTAGTATGTTCTGATTCGTTTTGTTCATCCGCGTCTAATAAAGGCACAAGATAGTGATGCTTTAACAAAGAACAAAGGCCTCAGTTTCACAGACATCACATCTTAGTGGCAGTATGCATCTAAAAGACACAAAGGGACAATAAAATTTAATACTAGCAGCAGTAGAGTCTCAAGCGAGAGATATCACTCGACAAAAATTAAATTATAGGAAAGTGATCTTTGAGAAGTTTCACATGCCCTAAGAATGTTTTAAACAAAGTAGACAGAATATTGCAAGGTTCATAATGCTCTGTGACAGAGGTTCCACTACAGAATGATATCCGCGAACAATATCGTAATCTTCGGCCAATATTTTCAGTCTTGCAAAGCACGAAAGGTCGTGCATTTTGGGAAGATTTGGCAAGCAAATTATGGTGGTTCCGAAAGCTATGACAGCAAAGGAAGGAAAGAAAATCAACACCATGCTCGTATCTATATACTGTCACGACAAAAAAAATAGTACTTTCTTGATGAAATATAGAGGATGCGGCTGTGGTGAAAGTATTCACCTGAATATAGTTGAAGACTCCTATTATACATTTGGCATAAGTGTTTCAAGACTAAAGACAAGTTATGAAAAACTGGGTATTTATATGCACGATATCGATAGTTTTGGAATCACTTGATAATTTGACTGCATGACGTATTTTCATCCCATTGGCGTAAATTAAATTTTTTTAGACATACTAATGCGTTCTCAGCCGTCTCACTTAACAAATGAACGCGCTCAAGAATGGATCTGTTAGAAATTTGGAGAAAAAAAAAGGACAGATGAAATCAACTTTGATATCTAGAAAAAAGACTAAATTGAACACTGTTAAATTTTTAATACAAACCGTGCTCTATACGGGCCTTGTAATAACTTTTCTCTGACCGCAATCAACATGAAAAAGATCAGCAATTTTATATTTTCCAAATATTCCTAAAGATCCTTTCAAACCGTTACAAGAAGTCCTTGCATTCCCGAAAAAAAAAAAAAAAGATTCTTAAAGGTGCACCACTTTGCGGGAATTTATAGATCTATGTAAAGTATTCTTAACCTGCATGATCTAAAGGATCTATAAATAGACTTTATTTTTTTTTCTCACAATCGTGATAATAAGATATTTATTTCTCATTGCTGACGTAATATCGCAATTTCGATGACGACATTAATACGGCTGGGTTAGGGAGTTTGCTGACATTCATTTCCAACATTAAAGTTGTAAAAAATAATTATGGTAAACATGTTTTCACAATAAAGGAGTCACAGCGATAAGAACAAAAAAAAAAAGCAAACCATAAAATGAAGATGTAAGAGCTAGAATAGAAAAAAAAAGGGGGAGACAGCGAGATATATCTGGAACTATCAACAAGGCCTACTTCAAGAACCAAAAAGTTCATGATTCTGAACAGCAAAGAGTAATGGACATGGCAACTATAAGAACTTGTTTTTAAAGAAGGCAAAAAAGTCTAGGACCAAAATACAATACCGGTTGGAAGCTTCTACGACGCTACGCAAGGCTGGTGTTATTGTGTTATGACTTATTATCATGTCGTAGAACAGTTAGGATACTCATCCAGGTAAGGCATTATCATGATATTCATTTGTCATGAGGTGTTATTACGGTGGGGTAGAAAAGGCAGATTTTGGGTTACTTCGCCCAATAACTTTATCTTGAAAAATTGACGCGCATCAAGTCACAAAAACAGCATTTTTCTTCGATCGTGAACAGGTTGCATTTCTGTTTTTGAACGTGGGATTCATTATTTCCTCTAAAATCAGATAACTACATAAGCTCTGCTTCCTAAGCGTTAACCATTTAGAGTGCTTAGTGTAGTCTTTTTAACCCATAAATTCAATAGAAATAGCTAGAACAGCCGTTGTTTTGACTTCCCAATTTAACAATGCTTAGATACTGCCTCTGAATAATTTATTGGGTTTCGTCCCACAGCAGCAAGTTTGTCCAAAACGTTTCAAACAATCAATAATGACATGGGGACAATCTTGCTCTTATTGAACGTTACGTGCTGAGCGCAAAGCTCACCGTTTTATGTACCATTTGTGATGAACCAAAGGTTATAGAGCCTGTCCCCAAGAGTTCTCAGATTGTTCCAGAACCTGTAGTGACATCGACAGCACACATATAATACCCGTCATAAACGTCTATTTCTCTCTCTCTCTCTCTCTCTCTCTCTCTCTCTCTCTCTCTCTCTCTCTCTCTCTCTCTCTCTCTCTCTCTCTCTCTCTCACTCTCTCTCTCTTTTTCTCTCTCTCTTTCTTTCTTTCTCTCTCTCTCTCTTTTTTTTCGCTCACTCTGTCTCTCTCTGTCTCGCTGTGTCTCTCTTTACTTTTATTGATCTATCTTTTTCTCTCTGATACCAAAACAGCATTTTAAGAGGGGAAAAGGTACGAAAAAAAAAAAAAACTCAGAATAAAAATTTAATCACCTCTTGTTTGAACATAATAAAAATCTAACTGAAATAGTTAAAGTAGAGCGGGTTTACCCAAAACCGTAGTTTTTTTAAGAAGATAAACAATGCAAATGAATAGGTCTACCATGCCGGTGAATGGGTCGCACTGTTCTCTAACAGGTCACGGCGCCCTGTCATGCTGAGAAATGCGTCGGGTACATCAATAAAACTGCGTATGAAGAAATATCCAGGCATACATACTGGATTAAATAATTGCCCAAGAGCGAGTAAAACAATATTTAGGAAAAAAGTTTTACATGAATATTTCCGTACAAAAAAAAAATTACGATAAAACCTTCGTTAGCTTCGTAACAAAGTTATACGTTTGAGAAACTAATTGTTCCCTATGTGCGCATAATTCAATAAACTGCGCTGTTTTAGAAAGGAAAAGTTCAAAACATTTTCTCAGGTAATTTAGGCTTCGAGAATTGTTTTCTTTTGTCTACCCGTCTTCATTTTGCGACGCAGTGTTTGGCATTTAGGAGTGCTGTTTCCTCTGCTGCGCCACAATTTAAGGAGCATGAAGATGTCGATCAAACTTAATTTTATAATATAATTGTGGAAGAACTCGAGGTTTTTTTTTTTTTGTTTTTTTGTTTTCTTTTTAAAAAAAAGCTATAAATGTGAAAGATATGATTTAAAAAAAAATTATTTTGCATAATAACTGTTTTGAAATTTGCCTGAGTCGCATGTATTTTCTAATAGACATATTTTAATCATCATTCTTTTCTTTCAAAATTTTATGCTTTCTTCTTCTGATAACTATTTTATATGTATTGTGCAAAATATTCTTCTTGTTGCAATTTATAGAATCGTATGGAATCGAATTCATAAAAAATAACAAATTGAATTCAAGCAATCTTTAGAAATGTATGCAAAATATATAACATGAATCTTCCACTTCATGAAGAACACAGGAGCAATCGCGGTAACTAATACTTTTTCTTTCTTCAACCTCGATTAAGTTACTGTTTCAATACCTGCGCTATTTCCAAAATAGAAAATATGAAATAAATTTTGATCTCTTAAAAAAAATAGGCGACTGAACCAAAGATTACACTTTCTTCATTTATCGAGTTCGAAATTGGTTTTTTTCACATGCTCACGTTGTGATTTTTTTTCACATACCGTATATAAATAATGATTTTCTAAGTGTTTAACAAGGATCATTTGGCAAAATAACTTTACTATATTTTAAATGGATATCACCAGGAGTTATATAATTGTAGTTTTAAATTATCTTATAACCTATTTCCAAACAGCAAATATGAATTAGCTGCTTGTCTCTTAAAACCAAATACCAAAACAGAAAATGTCAAAATAAGAATCAAAATGAGAATGCTTGTTTTAACCAAAAAAAAAAAAAAAGATATAATCTGCATATCATATCCTCTGCTCGTCACATTTTACTGATGAATATCTATAGTTCATCTTACCGTCGCAAAATTTGAGTAAAGTTGTTTTCACATTGCCTTACTCCTCCCAATCCTCACTATATTCTTTAAATAGTATCGAGTTCCTAAACATCTTTTGCGTGATTCTCTTAAAGTCATCCTAAAGACCAGTGCAAAAGATCTGAACACAGAGATGTGAAGCTAAAGAGAACAAGGTAATCGTCAGTAATGCAGATGCTGACATTAGTCTTCGTATAAGATTTGAAGAAATACGTTACGGAGGCATGAAATACCAAGCCGATTTGTAGTTCGATTACAGTCGTTGGCATTTCCCACATGGTGTTTATCTGCAAAGATACTGGAACTTATTTAGACAGAGAGAGAGAGAGAGAGAGAGAGAGAGAGAGAGAGAGAGAGAGAGAGAGAGAGAGAGACAGAGACAGAGACAGAGAGAGACAGAGACAGAGACAGACAGACACACAGGTAGACAGAGACAGAGATAGAGACAGAAGGAGAAAGAGATAGAAATGAAGAGAGGCAGAAAGAGACAGAAATGGACAGAGAGAAAGAAACAGAGACAGAGAGACGAGACAAATAGACAGAGAGAGAGAGAGGGGGGAGAGAGAGAGAGAGAGAGAGAGAGAGAGAGAGAGAGAGCGAGAGAGTGGGGAGGGAATGTAGGGGATAAATCTGGCAAGAATCGCGAGAGGGTAATTATGATGAAGCTCAATAGAAAATGTAATGACCCCGAGGCTTGCAAATCAGTCATTTCCCTGCATTAAGTCAAACCGAGTCTGTAGGAAGACTAACTATTGACAACCAAACCTACTCGTAAAAGCCATCATATTCATGGAAATCCCGTCTTCAGTTGATAATTATGGGAACTACTTACAAGTTCTTCAGTCACGCACGCACCTACACGCACTTAATTAAACATTTGTCTTCTTGGGGAAACGTTTTGTGTAAGTAAGAGGATGAAAAGTATTCCAAGCAACTGGCTGCGAAAAGTAGAACATCAACGACCTGTATGAGCTAAACAAAATTAGTCTAGTTCCGCTTTATACTCAATCGCCCCGGGTTTTACCAATTCACAACTGCTGTAAACAATGCAAATGATAAAACCTGGATTTAAAAGATAAAATGTTTACTGTTAAGGGAATTTTCCCATAGTGAATGATGAAATTGAGAAGATCAAATGCGTGGTTGAGATAGACACCAACGAGGATGTTCTGTACACACAAGAGGGATTTTCGGGGAATATGGCTAACTGTTCGTGATTCCTAGCTTTTTTTTTGGTCACGGACTGTACTACTAATATTCCTATAAAACGAATTGAAGTTGCTAAAGTTAAAGACCCATTTCTTCTAAGGCAGTTCCAATGGGGGTAGTATTATGCTTGCTTCGGCACTAACACTTCTTCAATGAGAAAAGTATGACTAGTTTTCTAAAGCAAAGAATAGGGAGAAAAATCGTGAAGTTCCATCCCCTTAAAAATATACTCAGGTACTTGCACTAAACTATTTATGGTTTATCTTTCCTCATCAAGAAGATTGTGTCAGTGTATAAACAAAGTTAACGTGAATATCTGAGGAATGTCTTGCTCTTATTAATGGTTAAGTGCCGTGGTTAAAACTCCCTCCCTTATATTAACTTTGCAGATTATCAAAGGTAATAAAGCATAGCTTCTGCTGTTCTATGATTGTTTAGAAGCGGTCGGGACATTAACTTTGAACTATTTAGGCTGATAATAATCGGAAGAGTTAGGATTCATCATGAGCCAATAATAATATGAAAATTTGGCAAAAGAAACGTCATGTTTTGAAGAAAAAATGTTGGCTTACTTCCATAGATTACGTTTTCTTTGTAGGATTAACCAGTGGCTTCGGTGATAAACGAATACGAGAAAATAGGTCGGTTCATTCACAATATTTTTTTTTTACTATCCCTCTATATTTTCAATATAAGGCTTTATACGTTAAAGACAAAAAGAGCCTAGACCTAAATGCACAATCTGATAGGGAAAAAAAAGAAACTGCTCATTTATTTTTCCCCGCAAGATAATAGTCGTTTAAAAGGGTATATAAATAGACTGGGATTTTACAATGTAAGATTCCAATTTTTATAAGTAGCTTGCAACTTTAAAACATAATTGTTACTGAGTATATTAAACTTCATTTTACAGAATTCATGTAAATAAGCATGAGATTACCTATTTAAAAAAAATAAAGTGCATAAATTTCAGCCAGATTCCCAAAGTCGACATATTTGATTTCAAGATAAAAGAATAAAACTTCAAACATAATTGTATAGGTGAAATTAATCCATAGCGATATATAATGTGTTTGTAATGTTAAGCTTAATGACTTTCCAACTCTTCGATTCCCACTGATAACAGTCTGCTGGAAAAACGTGTTTGGATAACACAGGTAAAATGGAATTGAAATACCGTACAGCAGTAACTTGTATAAGTGGGCGAGTATACAGTAAACACGCTGGATTTTTCACTAACCAGTATCAAGTTTCGAGGTAAACTCTTTAACTAAACGTCGCTCATTTATAATTGTGGCTCTCTGCCAATATGACTGTTAAACACACTCCTTTTAATATTTTTTCCCTCAGCAATACTTAGATATCACAGAGGCTTACCTGTGGAACTAAGGTGAAAGTATTGACTCAGATGATAAAAAATACAACATTCTCGTTTAATCTCTGAATCTTTTGCGCTCACATGTTGAACATGTTAAAAAACTAAAAATTTGTATTGAGGCTGAGAAAAGTTAAAAAAAAAAAAACGATTTTTTTCCTCTCTACAAATTGTAAAATTGGTTCAACCGAAAAATTGCTTCATTGCGCAACATAGAATTTTAGGGAATAAGGCAATTCGGATTTTTTTCTCGACTGGGTGGGAACTTAGAAATCGCAATGCCATGAGTGGTATGTAGACAAGCGTTCATGAGCATTCCAGTCTTTAAAGCCTTTAAGACCTATCCCGCAAGTTTTTACAACTTGTACTCTTAACCACATGAAGATGTAGATTTTAGTTGCTCGCAGGATTGTCATGGTGTGTTTCATCTTCGACATTCTTTAGATTCATTTATAATCCTCCTGAGGTTGAAAAAGTGCTACAGGTGCACGCATAACAAATCTGCTTGATATTATGATTTTTTTTTTCAAGTTCTTTTACTTTCAGGGGGATAAGAAAAAAGTTTCTGCTTCTTTAACTTCGTTCAATGATAATGATGAAAATAGTAATACTAAAAATAAGAACGGTATAAAATTATGATATGAAGCCCCTGTAACCTTTAAGATTAGTGGAGATTGCTATACATCGGTGTTTAGATTATAGATCTCTAGATCTAGATTTAGAATGTAAATGCACCTATCATATACCTTTTCCAGATTTCTAGATCTAGATCTAGATACTAGAGATTTATCAATTAGATCTAGATTTAGAGGCGTCGTTTAGGTCGATAATATTAGGTATCTAATCCAAATTAGATCTAGATCCGGACTGTATCTAGACTCTAGATTGCACTAAATTTCTCAGTTCTGAATAGGACAGCACCACAAGTTAAGGAAAAACGGAGTAACTGTGGTACAGCACTCTGCTTCGAAAGCGTTTTGTATTGAAAATAGTCCCCAAAACCTTTAAGATTTATTATTATTATTATTATTATTATTATTATTATTATTATTATTATTATTATTATTATTATTATTATCATTATTATTATTGTTATATAATAATAATAATAATAATAATAATAACAACAACAACAACAACAACAACAACAACAACAACAACAACAATAATAATAATAATAATAATAATAATAATAATAATAATAATAATAATATAGAGCATACCTTTGGCACTCAATCCCGTGCTTACATAACTCTAGACGTACACATCATTATGACTACGACAAATGTCTACAACTAAAGCAAATAAAACAATTAAAAATAGGTCAAAGAAAGTGTATTAATACAGAGCAATTCATAAAAGTCCATCAAATGCCTCAGTTTTTTTTAGAAAATTCTTTTGGCTTTGCTTTCTGGTTTGGGCCAGTTCATTTTGCTTTATATGGTATGAATAAGCGTTCCGAACTGCTTTTGCTTTATATAGTACCAATAACCATTTCGAACTGGTTTTGGTTTATATAGTACCAATAACCGTTTCTAACTGGTTTTACTTTATATAGTACCAATGACCGTTTCCAACTGATGGTCATAGCAATCAGTAGATTTACCTCCCCCTGAGGACTTTTACCTGTTGACCGCAACGGATGGTTCCTGAGGCTACTCTAGTACAGGAGAAAAAAACTTATGCAACAATCTTAGTGAATCCAGAGTTGTTATCTACACTCTCTGGTGAATCCTACATCTGGGCCAAAGTAATGATGGTTGTTTATTCTGAGGCTAAATAAGGTGGAAGGGGCAGGCCACCCTGTGTGGACCAAGTCTCAAACTGTTCTAGAGCATTAACCTTGCGAGGTTTAACCATTCATCTGGTGGCACAAAACATGTGTACTTTTAGAAGACATTGCCAAGGCGTAAAACAGGTTTAGTGTCTATCAAGATAAACCTATAATTGGCTTACTGAGTGCAAAAAAGCCGGCTAGATTGGTTCTAAATCAAATGCCCGTTGCTGCTGTTTTTTTTAACTGCGTCCGGTTTCACATTTGTAGAAGTATCTTCTTTTTGGTTGGTTCTTTTATTATTATTATTATTATTATTATTATTATTATTATTATTATTATTATTATTATTATTATTATTATTATTATTATTATCATCATCATTATCATTATTATTATTATTATTATTATTATTTTCTTCATTTATTAAGCCAAAATTTTCTCTTAAATTTTAGAGTTTTGAGCATCAAGATAAACAAAATTAAGCTACCTAGTTGTGTCTTAATGAGCCAAAAGTCGTTCTTTACAACTCATTGGTTTCTGACAGTTTTCCAACTAACGAAAAGTCGTTATGATGTTAAAATTTGTTTTGCGATCTGGCTTACGAGTTTTGTTTTGTTTTCTTAAATCTCCCCAGAGGCTTGAAAAGACAAAAAAAATCATTTATGCGACAGATGATGCAACAGAAACCTCTGTCGTAAAAAATGTGTTTTGGTGTTAATCTCATTCTCATTCAAGATTGATGTTTTAAAGACCATTACTGTATCACAATAATATTAAAAGCTTTGACGAACTTCCAGCCTCATGAGATAGTACCAGGGCTTGGACTCTCAAAAATAAAGTATAATAAAAAATAAAATAAAGAGTTACATAATTACCTACTACAGAGCACATTATTTTTCAAATGGGCTAGGAAATGAAACTTTTTTTTTTAATTTAGGTCTGACTCTTTTTGCAAGTATGTAAAGGGAAAAAACGTAATCCGATAGTTTTCTAACCAAGCAGCTTTTAATGTTTATGGGGGTACAGTTAATTAAAACTAGTCTGAAAAATAATGGTACTAGCCTTTGATGTGGTCCAAATCGAAAGTCTGTCTGTCTCTCACCCTCTAACTCTCTAGTCTGTCTGTCTGTCTCTCTCTCTCTCTATCTCTCTCTCTCTCTCTCTCTCTCTCTCTCTCTCTCTTTCTCTCCCTCTCTTTCTCTCCCTCTCTCTGTCTCTGTCTGTCTGACTCTATCTCTCTCTGTCTCTCTCTCCTCGCTCTCTCTCTCTCTCTATCTCTCTTGTCTGTCTGTCTGTCTCTCTCTCTCTCTCTCTCTCTCTCTCTCTCTCTCTCTCTCTCTCTCTCTCTCTCTTTCTCTCCCTCTCTTTCTCTCCCTCTCTCTGTCTCTGTCTCTCGCGTTCCTCTTCTTTTTCTTCTCTCTATGTCAATGACATTCTTTGATGTGATCTTCATACAGTACAGTGAGACATAAATTTATATAAAAATTTAATCTACCTCTTCTGTTTATCTCTCACATGATACTCTTTCCCCCACCCACCCCAACCCTTCATCACTCCTCCCGCCCGCTTTTTCTCAACTTTTCTCTGTCTCTCTCTCTATCTCACTTCCTTTCTCTGTGTGTGTCTTTCTCAGTATCACTCTCTCTCTCTCTCTCTCTCTCTCTCTCTCTCTCTCTCTCTCTCTCTCTCTCTCTCTCTCTCTCTCTCTCTTACACTTTTTTTGGTTCTCTATCCGTTCCTTTCTCTCTTCCCATATTCAGTAATGATGTTCTTTAAGGCGCTCTTAATAAACAGGAGGAAAAAAAAAAGAAAAAAAAATCATTTCTCCAATTAATCATGTCTTTTAATTTTGTTCTTAACCTAGTTTATTATCGCATTACGAAATTGATATTTATCGCCAAGCAAATCATGAAATAGGAATGAAATCTTCGTTTGCATAAGCCAATGGCTCAATATCAGCATCATAATTATCATTAGAGAGCGGCAGAAAAGTTTACAAATTATCACTCTTATAATTATTACCTGTCCTAGATAAGTGTTAAAATCTCTTTAATACACTATGATCACATTTCTTTCTCAGGGCGGTCTATTTCAAGTCCTGATTTTTTTATGTTGTGAATTTCAATCTATCTTTTCACTGAGTGAGCACTGATTCCTTTCGTGTCTTTTACTTAACAGATAGCAGGAAGCACTCGTTGATGAAGTATGAAGCAATTTCGTTGCCCACACACTGCGTTGTTAGACGCCTCGGTGTTAACCTGCTGCAATCGTGTTTGTTGGATTGGTTTGACATTTGTGAAAATAGTTAAAAAAGAAATAATTTAACTTTGAAATAAGGCACGAATACAACAAAAAAAAAATAAAGTTGTTAAGAATGCAGTTCCAGCGTAGATAGATGCAGTTTTAAGCTGTTTGTTCCCGCTCTACCTATGAATAAGAAAGACTAAATTCTAGACGTTGGAAAATCACGGATCAATAAATAGTTCAACCGATCGAATCTAAAATCTTGAGCTGGACTAGAATGATCATTTGAGCATCATCATCATCATCATCATCATCATCATCATCATCATCATCATCATCATCATCATCATCATCATCATCCTTATCAATACAATCTTCGTCGTTATTATCCAAAAATCATCAATATCATCATCATCATAACCACTAACTCTTTTCTTCTCATTATTTTTGTTTTCATTAATAAAATTATCTTTTTACTATATTTGAATAAAATTATCAAAATCTTTATCAAAATCATCATCATCATGATCATCATCATTCTTATCACCTTGATTAGCTTCTCCGATTTTGTAATCGTTATTAGCCTCATCATTATCATCATCATCATCATCATCATCATCAACATCATCATCATCCTCTCCATCTTTATCACTACTTTCGCTACATGAATCAGTAACTTTTTAAATTATTTTTTATCTACACGGTGCTTTAACATCAAGAGAAATAAATCGCAACACCCAGCAACCATATCATCATTATTATTATCATCATCATCATCATCATTATCATTATCACCAATATTGATATTACCTGTGTCATCGACTATTACCACCGCTGCCATACACTCCATTATGGATATTGGAGTTGGTTATGCGTTCCATTTCCTAAATATTTTGCTAAAACTTTTTGCCTGTCTCTCTCTGTCTGTCTCTTTGTTCCTCTCTCACTCTCTCTCTCGATCTTTCCCTCTATCGAGTTAATGTCCCTAGAATATTCCCCTGTATGACCTCGGAAGCGATATCTCTAATATTAATTTAGAGGGTTGAGTTAATTTGATCACTATGAGAGAAGTGTGCCCTCTCCAACTCCACCAGAACAGCCTGATTGCTACGCACATTCAACAGGGCGTGGCTTGTTGCCTCTAGCAACTATTATTCCTAGCTATCACTTTCAATTTTAGTAAAAAGCTTTCCAACTTATGTAAGCCCTGAATTTCTCTGGAGACCAAGATTGCCTGGTCGTTAAAAGCATAAACCTGGTGTAACTTAATTTACTTGTATATCTAGGTATATATGTCGAACTTAGTGAAATGACATGAGGAACATGTAGGATTAAGCAATCAAATTCACAAAGGAATTACTTAGAATGTTTTGTTCTATCTCAGGAATTGGCGAAATATGCATGAGATGTAACAACTGACATAACATAATAAACATAAATTCCAACGTCTCATACAACATTCAAAGAGACAACGTTTTGATTTGGGTTTTTCGTAGCCTCTGTATACATGGAGAAAGCTTTTACAATATGCTGCATCCCTGCGGTTGGTAAGAGGGGAAAAAACATTTCCCTTTAGAATCTTTCAAAGAATATCATAATGATTATCTATTAATAATAATAATAATAATAATAATAATAATAATAATAATAATAATAATAATAATAATAATAATAATAATAATAATAATAATAATAATAATAATAATAATAATAATAATAACAACAACAACAACAACAACAACAACAACAACAACAACAACAATAATAATAATAATAATAATGATAATAATAATAATAATAATAATAATAATAATAATAATAGTAGTAGTAGTAGTAGTAGTAGTAGTAGTAGTAGTAGTAGTAGTAGTAGTAGTAGTAGTAGTAGTAGTAGTAGTAGTAGTAGTAGTAGTAGTAGTAGTAGTAGTAGTAGTAGTAGTAGTAGTAGTAGTAGTAGTAGTAGTAGTAGTAGTAGTAGTAGTAATAATTATAATAATAATAATGTATGAATTCAACATTGAAACCCATTAGAATATAGATAAACACTGTTAAACTTATGGATTTCTTTTTATTTATTGTATGTCCAGTTCACCATAATGAGGTCCATCAAGGGGGAAAAATCTTTGGTTTCTATTGTATTTTCGGTTCTTGGAGTACATGTGAACGGATTATCTAGTGTTAATGGATCATTTTAAATCGATGACCCTATGGACTTGAGATAAAGATAGCTGAGCCGGTAGAGAACACGGAAGAAGCATTTTGACCTACTATAATTAAATCCGGCCAGGGGCTAAGTGGTGGAGGGGGTGCCTCCATCGATCAAACTCTATTTTTGAGCAAACAAGAGCTTTTAATTCATGCTATGTACAGATGAAAATGTCGTTGCACCTGGTATTCGCCTCTAAGTCTAAGAATAACCAGCCGACAATGTAAGAGCAATCTAGTAATGTATGCGGTCTAAAGGACACCTTGTCGCTAAACTAGAGTCCCCAAGTTCAAAGATGCCAATGACTACGAAGAGGAAGTGAGCTGCTGATGCGGCACTGGCTCTTGACTTTTTGTTTCTTTAACGTTCAGTTGATCTTTTGATATAGCTAACTCAGTACATTGTTGGTATCAAGCCTACTAGACATGTTGCACAAACAAACTATAAACAGAGCTTCAGTGAAAAGATTCGATTATGAAATATATCTGGAAGTATGGAGTTCGAGTCCACGATAAAATATCCACTTAAATGACAAAGGGACCATTCTTTCTTATGACCACCAGTAGAGTTTCTGTAGTTTCGTGGTGTCTTTTTTACAGTAGATGATAAAAAGAATTCTTGTACTGGACAGCAGAAAGAATTATAAACGTAGAAACCTTTAAAACCACATGTGTCCCACATAGAACTTAGGTTAGGTGTTAGTATAGAGCTGAGATTATAATGGACAAGAAATGTGCCTTCAGTATTGTATACTCTATTCCTTCACGGTAGGATGACGGATGTTTCTCTGAGATGCACCGGTGTGTTTACATTCAATACTTGCATTAGACATATTCAAATTACAGTCACGTAAATTTAGTCAATTCTCACAGGAAACAAACAACTAGAACAAAATAATCTACATCATCTTCATCATATTCATTCGACAGAATCATATCGCATAATACAAAGTCAAATACAGACAGAGAAAAGTTGTATAAATATCTCCCATTTTCTTTCTACACGCACCTCTTGAAATAAACTTTAGGGTCTTCTAGATAGAACTATAATCAAAACTTCATGTCTTGTTTTTTATTTTTATCTAAACGTGTGTCTTCTTCAAACACCAACTTCAGACACCGGTTTGGGGAGGGTGGGACAGAGGGGAGAAGAATGAAAGTATGTTTGCGATTAGGTACAAAAGTTCCAATATATTTGGCATATTCGCATATCTCAATCTAGCCCTTGTTAGGCAGGACGGAACTGGAAAAATGAGTAGCAAGACATTTACCGATGGTTTGAGGTTCGAACCCGCGAATACGGTCCTTGTGAATACTAAGGCGGACCCTATTACCTCACAGTCACCAGCCGACCTAGAGAATGGGTTGGGAAAAATTCAAGTGTTTACTAGGTAAACTCTGCTTTAAAAATAAGTTCTGATAGAGCATTCCGAAAAGAAAAAAAAATAAACTAAGAAATCTCAGCTGGCATACATTCGACCTGACCTTGATAACACACAAACATGACTGGTCATTGGATTTTGGTCTCTACTCTTCTTTCATTCCATTTTTCCTAGTGCACTTTTAGATACGAGCTAAAAATTTGTCTAGGGGATATTAGGGAACCTCTGGCAATGTGATTTTCGAATGGAACACAACAAGCCAATTGTCGAAATGAACCATGGAGAATCCAGTCCATAGAATAAAATATTCATAGTTTTTGCAATGACCGCCCCCATCAAAATAGGATGGAAGAGATGGAGTTCTTGAGGAGGATGCCGGTTGGTTTTATATAATTTTGAACTCTTGAGGTCGAGACGCAAAGAAACCTTGAGACAGTTTTTGTTGACTTTTTAATATTCACTTGGGTTTTGGGTTTCACTGTCGTAAAAGAACAAATTTGTCTGTCAACCAAATTTCATGTTATTTTCTTCCAAAGTAGATGAAATAGGCAAATCGGTAGAGAGGAAATGTAATTTAAGGTCAGTGAAACGTTCCTCTGAAAAAGCTAAGATTACTTAAAAGGACATGATAATTGAATGCGTCACGCCAAAATGAGTGGGTACCAAACAAGAAGAAAAAGAGGATTAGGAAAAAGAAGAAGAAGGAGGAGGAGGAGGAAGAGGAGGAGACGGAGAAGGAGAGAAGAAGAAGAAGAAGAAGAAGAAGAAGAAGAAGAAGAAGAAGAAGAAGAAGAAGAAGAAGAAGAAGAAGAAGAAGAAGAAGAAGAAGAAGAAGAAGAAGAAGAAGAAGAAGAAGAAGAAGAAGAAGAAGAAGAAGACGAAAACGAAAATTAAAAAGAGAAAAAGAGGGAGAGGAGAACATACAAACCTGATGTGAATACAACGAGATAATTATGATCAAGAGATACCGGAATATAGAGAACGGACATGCAGGCCTACAAGAGTTTTTGGAGGCAAACAAAATCAGAGAATTGATTAAATAGACAAAGGGAAAGGGAAAAAGAGATAGGCAATGAAAGCTTTAGAGATAATGAGTAAAAGGAGTGAGAGTGTGTGTGTCAGAGAGAGAGAAAGAGAGAGACATAGAGAGATACTTAAACAGAGAGGGTTAATGGAAAAAAATTAAAGATGGAAAGATGGAAAGATATGCGAATATGAAGAGAGTAAGCGAGAAATTTGAGGACGGAGGGTTGAGGGGGAGGGGGTGGTGGTAGAGAGGGAAAGAGATAGAGACATTATGAATTGAAAGCAAAAGTATTGATGTTTTGAAAAGACAAAAGAGATAGACAAAAAAGTTAATTTTCGAGACAACGACTGCGGCAAAGGAAGAAAGTAGCGAGGTGAGTTATACAGAAATAAGCTTTTATATTTCCAACAAAAGAACGATGGATTTGATTAGAGGGCAGGGCATTATTAACGGTAAAAAAAAATCGGAGAATGTTTTCAAATAAACAGATCGTCAATTAAAAGGGGTAGGACCGTGGGGAGGGAGGAAATGGGAAGTAAGTAAATACTTTTGAGATTAAGCGCGTCGTAGCCAGCAGAGTAAAAATCTGTCTAGTCTGAAGCTGAAACCAGCGGGTCTTACATGACCGGTGGAGTATCTCGTCAGGGCACACTATAATATACCCTGAGGTCAAGTATTTGATGTGACAATCAAACTGCCTGCGCTTCCTCTCCATCTGCGGCCGATTTGTTGAACTCGGATCAATAGAATCGCCCGGTGGCTGAATCCTGGGGGAATGACTGAGGAGGAAATATTGAAAAGTTTAACCCTTGGGTCTCCGGACTTCCATAATGAAGGAGGCGCTAAAGGCTGTTTACCATAGAGATTGGCAGTAACGCACTCTTGAGTATCTGGCTGATTATCCTAAAGAGACTAGGTTTGCTGGGATCTCTCTGGTTATACTGAATTTGACCTTAGATGGAATAAAAGCTCTAAATGCGATGTTGGTTCAAGACTTATTTTTCTTTGAATAAGGATTTTCGAGCTTGGTTAAAGGGAAAAAAAGTGGTGTTCAACTAGTACTTAAGAGAAAGATTCGCATGCGTTTGTCTAAAATGAATCAAACTGAACTCTTGGAAACTCAATGATACCACCACTTCATGAGTATGTACTTCACTTTTGCTCACAATGTCATGCATATTAATTCTTCAAAACAATAACTATAGCAATGTGTATTTGCGTAGTTTTACTATACAACTCATCATATTTCTAAATTTCACTTACCGAGCACAAAAAGATCTATACCTTTTTTTTTTAAGAAATTATCCAAGAGCACAACATAACATATTTTTCCTTGCATGTCATTTAAGAAGAAAAAAAAAGTAAGAACATAATCAGTAGTCAAAAAGCTGGTTCAACAATTATTATTTGATCGAAGCAGAAAGGGTAACCTTGAATTGCCTCGAAGAAATCAACCTGAAGAAACGAATTACTAGGGATAAATAACCTAAGCTTTCAAGTGTCCTAACGAGATAGGCCTGCATGTGCTTCAGTGAATATTGATTAAGATTTTCCTTCAGTCTTAGTTATTTGACTTTTCTGTCTCCGGAGCAACTCAGAGAGACTCTTAGGAAAGCTTATCAAACCGTTGCCGTGTATTTCTTACTTTTTCAACGTGGTGAAAATATGATCCTGGTAGGACACCATTTGAATCGCTTTGTCGTTTTTGGATCAGGTCAATGAGTTCGTCTTTCTGGATGGATCTTTGTTATTTGAAATGATATAAAAAGGTATGATATATTCACGGTGTGAGACGAACTCTATAATATCAAACGATTGAACAGTTGTGTTGCTATTAAAACTCCTTCTTCACTGAAAGAATTTATAGCCTGAGCCAGTTGTAAGCGGACACGTTTACAAGTCAATAAATAATAGCTTTGCCATTAAAAAGACAATACAATATTTGCACAGTAACAATTTTAAGAATTTGCACATGAGGTAGATTAGAAGTAATCGAAATACTGTAGAACTGGAAATAGTAGTTTGGTTACGCACTCCACAACTGCTAGAAGGCGCTTTGATTTACAACAAAAAAAAAATTGAAAACAGAAAAATAGGAGCTTAGAAAGAAAAAAAAGAGTGTACAGGAAGTGGAATAAAAAGGGTCGAAGGTAGAGGGAAGGTTTCAAATCGCATTAGATGAGAGAGATAGAGAGAGAGAGAGAGACAGACAGACAGACAGACAGATAGACAGACAGACAGACAGGCAAACAGACAGACAGACAGAGACAGAGAAAAAGACAGACGGCATATAGACAGGCATACAGAGATATAATATAAAGTCAAGAAATTTGCTTCCCTACAGGCAAGCAGCAATTAATGAAGCACTAGACATAAAAATATAGTTTTAAATCTGTAACTATTATATTTTGACCTTTTGGTTTAAGATATCGGATATTGATATACCCCCCGCCCCCCTCAAAAAAAAAATGAAAAATAAAAAAAAACCGAGACAAATCAGCATTTGAAACTATTTTTAAAACGTGAGAGACATATCATTTTTCTTTGTGCAAAAAGTATACGTTATTTACACAGAGAGAAATAGGTGGATAGATATGAAAGAGAGAGAGAGAGAGAGAGAGAGAGAGAGAGAGAGAGAGAGAGAGAGAGAGAGAGAGAGAGAGAGAGAGAGAGAGAGAGAGAGAGAAACGAGGGTGGGAATGGAGAAGGCGAGAGCTTATTTCTACGGTTCCGAGTAAAATCACGACTCGGCAGATCGTAACTATAATTTCCTATGCTATTGAATCAAAAGAAGGAGGCAGGAAGGAAGAGTTCGATGCTCTTTCATTCACACCTCAAGAAAGCGTTCTGCAAACACACCGACCCACGCCCCCGCACGCAACGCAGAGCGCGCTGGCTCTGCGAGGCAGAGTGATACATTCGGCGTGAGTCCAATAAGCTGACACTCCACACCTTGCACGCGGTACCTGCTGCAGTATTGCGCTTCCAACGGAACAGAAGAGTTTTGTTTTGGAGTTTTCAGCTTTTGTTGAAATTCTTATTTCCAGCGGTTTTGTTTATCTAGATTTGTAGTCTGATTTGTGACCAAATAAAAGAAAAGAAAGAAAGGAAGCGAAGAAAAAGAAAAGGAAAATGCAAGAAGTAGAAACGCATGTTTCTGTTCATTGGGATAAGATGAGATAATAAATATGAAGTAAGTGTAACCAAAGTAGGAAAAAGTATTAAGTACGGTAGGTATCTATCAAGATAACATTAATTTCAAATTAATGCTACTACACTATACTTATTCTTCTAACTCTTTCCTTTTTCTTTCCATCTTTTTTTTTCTTTATCCCTCCCTATCGGTCTATCTTTACTTCCATCACTCTGCCTCTCTCTCTCTCTCTCTCTCTCTCTCTCTCTCTCTCTCTCTCTCTCTCTCTCTCTCTCTCTCTCTCTCTCTCTCTCTCTCCTTTTTCTTTATCTCTTAATATTCCTTATTATGTGTTCCTCTTTCTGTATCGTTAACTTATCATACACTCCTTATATATGTTATACTATCTTGCATATTTTATCAAAACAGTTTAAAGCAGTGTTGTTTAAAAACTTAATGTGTCGATACAGTTTTTTTTCAGCATTTCAGTTATTCCATCCTGCTGAAACAGATCCAAATTATATGCTAACTATTAGTTCATATGAAAATTCACCTCATTTCAGCTCAATAGAAAATGCTACATGCACTCGGAATGTACACCATGTTTTTTTTTTTGCTATATACACAATCATTCCTCTGTCAGTTTGACCTTTCATACTAGTAGTTTAACCCGCACTAGCTTTACATAAAGCTTTAAAAGTTTGTTTACCATATCCGAGTGATCTGCATCCTTTATATCAGCTCTAGTTTATCTCAGCAGAGTTTCTAGTATTCACTTACTGCGTCAGTTTTTTCTTGTTCTTTAAAACCTGCGAGGAATAGATTTTCTTGGTCCAGTCTGTACAATGTTTCAAGACAAGCTAATCTTTCTTCCACTAAGCCGCAACCACGCAGGCCACCTAGATCTAGATCCTAGCTAAGCTGGCTCATGAGCAGTGCTAGAACACGCTAACCTTCCGACACTATAGCCTCGAGATCTTGGGGCGATCCAAAGGCCAGAGAACAAACAAAATAATGATGAGAAGAAAATGATGATAAAAATAACTATAAAAATGAATATAATAATAATAATAATAATAATAATAATAATAATAATAATAATAATAATAATAATAATAATAATAATAATAATAATAATAATAATAGGTGGTAATGATGATGACACTGAGAAAAAAAAAGAAAAAAAAAGTAGTAGTAGTAGTAGTAGTAGTAGTAGTAGTAGTAGTAGTAGTAGTAGTAGTAGTAGTAGTAGTAGTAGTAGTAGTAATAACAAATATTACTACAACAATAATAATACAGGGGGAGATGGAGGCGGTTAGGTTGGTAGACAGATACTTACTGCTCCTCATTGAGTTTTGAGCACGTTGCCAGCTCAGACGGAATTAAATCGCTCTGAATATGCGTGGACAAAACAAACATTCTCTCCGTTTTCGACATTAAAAGAAATCCTCTTTAGTATATTTTTCCATAATTGTTCTTTAACAGCAGGCTTTCATCTTGTCTCCTCTGAGCTCTTAATTGGTTTTAAGCATGACATGTTTTAGATACATCTCCTACAGGCTTTTCTTTGTTATTCGTAGTACATGTTTTTAAAAGCCTTTGCGCAAATAGAAATGTCTAGACTAATGAGTACTGGAATAATAAGACGTTATATAAAAGGCTTATATGACTTGTGTCTGGGTGAATTAGAAAAAGGTATCAAGCGATGAGACTTATTTTTGTGGGTGGAACAATAACGTGAATACAATCTTTTTTATGCAAACAATTGTGACTGTATTAGCACAATAAACGTCTTTCGCTCTTGATAGACATTTAAAATTCCTGGAACATTGACTTCACCATTGCTCCTATGGCTGTTTCTGTGATCATTCTTATTATCTGTTGACTCTTAGCCCGACCCATAGAATAAAAGCGCGCCTTCCTGGTCCGAGATATTTTTTTTTGCTCGTTTTGTTTTCTTTATGCTTTTGTCATTAGCCATATAATTCTCGTTTAAATCCTTTTAGAGGTCGGCAGGTGCCAGGTAAATCTTTGACGTCATGACGTTTAAAAACTTAGATAAAGGACAAAATGAAGATAAGTAACCTTTGAAATATTTCATCATTCACGGATGATCTCCAGCAAAACACTAACAGATTTATGTTCGTATGTCAAGCTAATGGGATCGTACGAAACTAAACAAAGTAAAGCTTAGTATTACTGTTGATATATTAGAAATGGCAAGACGGAAATTTCTTATCGCCTGCCTGTACAAGTCATACAATGCCTTCTAAATCCTGACTGTTTTTTCAATGCGCTCGGTGATTTTCTATCACTTGAGCCGGATTTTATGAGACCTTAAACCCCAGGCCGATTAGGAATAATTATTTCTTTTTTTATCATACAATTCAAGTCAAGTAGGAGGGACAATTATGCGAATCATTTTGTTTCATTGTCTGGCGTCTTCAACAGTCGTGTACGTCCATGGATGTAGTGTCTATCGTGAGTTCGAATGACGAATACGAAAAGAAATGAACGCATTGCATGCCACTCTTAAATCTAAAAGACAATTTAAGAAGAATACAATCATAAGAAAGGTAGCAATAATTATTATTATACTATTATTAGGTTTTTCGAACTCAAAGATGCTATCTTCACTGGAAAATCCAGCGCCTCTCAGTCATTGTGAAAATAAATTTATTTCTTAAATTAGGCGTCTTTCGCCGCATTGTGTTGTGATTCATCTGCCTTATTTTATCGTTTATTTGATGATTCATAATTACATTTACTTCATGTTTTCATAATTATACTTATTTCTTAGACACGTTTTTTTTTTTTTTTTGCATTTCAAAGAAGCTCTTAAAATTAAAGAGCTCCGAGCTCGTAATGAGTATTATCTAACAATAAACGAACAATAAAAAGGTCTTACAGAGGTGTTCCGAAGGTTTGTTGCAACTCTATGTGCATTTCTTAATACATGGAGCAACAATCATTAAAAAAAATTACGGCGCTCTATCTCTAGGGCTGTCGGGCAGCTCTTTTCCAAGTGAGGTGAGGAAATGTGAGAAGGGAACCTATCGTAAAAACTGATTCAGCATCTGGCTGCACCAAGATATGAATCCCCCACTTTTCAAGTAAAGACCCCCTAATTCATCTGGCTTCAAGTGCCGTGACAAAGCAATGGTACTAGAAAAAACACTTTTGATTCGAGTCCTTAAAAACTAAATTTTTGCGTTTGGCATCGATTATAATCGAGAAAGAAAAGAAAATTAGAGATATTTTATTTCCCTGCGATGTTTCAGGTTATGTTATATCAATAGTAAAAAGAGAAGTCATCACTGTGGATTACAGTTTGATTTTCGTTGCAACTTTGTAAAGATACGTCCCCAGAGCATTTCTAGATGATAGCTTTTCCTACATAACCAGACGTCTGTAAATTTAGCTTCCGTTCCACCGTTCAACTGGTCTAAAGAGGAAACAATTGAAGTAGGCTTTTGCATTAGCTGAGAAAGCAAAAGACGAACCATTACTTTGATAGCTTTTTCTACGCGGCTCTTTGAAACCTTAGACTTTTTAAACTCTATGACAGAACATGTTTTAAGCAAAAGCTTAAAAAAGGCGAGCAGATAAAAAATATTTTTTCCCTCTTCTATATTAAGTTGTAGGCATCAGGAGTATCTGTGGAGTTAAAGTGTAGGCGTTAAAATCCGTAAAAACATTCTTGACAGTTGCTAGTCCCAAATTGTGAGTTCAAGGCTGTATCTTTTCTGTTTAGCGCTGTCCGACTGGGAAATAAGTTTAATATGGAAAAAAATTTAAATCATCGAATTGCGGAAATACTTTTTTAAACAAGAAGCAAATAAAAAAAAATATAGCTGAATACATAATTGTGGTAACGAATAAAACAAATTTAGACTTGGGATGTTTTTTTTTTTTTTTTTTAAATGGCATATTTATCTTTTCGGATGAAGACATGCGATTTAGACTAAGGATGTTTTGTTGTTTTTTTAAGAGGAATATTTATCTTTTCGGATGAAGACATGCAAAGCATGATTAAAGGAAAGTCGTAGTGTTGATGTAGTGCTCAATTGCTACATAATATTTTCATGTAGAGCCGATTGCAATTGCAGTACATCTCATGATGGTTTACCCTTGCACCGTTCTCTACTTGCTTGATGGAGACGAGATTTAATGTTTTTTGAAAGCGAGGACATCGCATTATTCTCTCAAACTTTTTATCTCGAGAGCCAAACTATTTCTTTTGTTTTATGACAGCTTCTAAGCAACCCAGCAGTGAAGGTTATGAATGAACGAGAGGCGGTCCTGAATTTCAATAACAATTCGCATGAAGCGGCATAAAATTTAGATGCACAATTTTCTCACCCAAATCTACAAATCGACTGCTCTTTTTTAGTTTTGCAAATTCTGCTTGACACGTTTTATAGAAAGCGTGTTAACTGAATTGTTTTGGCTAGTTTAATTACCCACCGACCACATGGAAAATATTTTCCTGAAATGAATTTTTTTTTTTTTGAAGAACTGGGTTCGTCAAAACATGATAGAGAACTTCTAGGATACTTGCATAGTCATTTTTATCTTCAGTCGCCTCAATGATAAAAAATAGGCAGATATCGACTAATTGTTCAGTTTTAATCAGGCAGATACTAAGTTACGCACAGTCGGCTCTAATAAATCAAGATATGAAATACGTGGATTTGATCTGCCCGTCCACAAAATATGCTCTCTCAAAATAATTGTTGACCTTTTCTGAATACTTTTCAGATATGGCGTAGCTGGAGTTCGGCTCTGAAAAGTTTATAGAAGTTAGTACAGCTACTACTAAGAAATGTATGCTAGGCAATGAGGTAAAGTTTTAGAGCATAGCAAGAGGAGAAAAACAACAACCTGAAAATTAGAAGAATCGAATTCCGAAAAAGATTTACCAGCAGCTGGTCTGACTTTGTTGTAGGAAACAATCAACCGAAGATGAACCAGACATTGCAATATCCAGAAAACAAGCCAAGTATTTAACAAGACATGGACAGCGACGTCATGATAATTCACCCATCAGATACGACGCCAATGATTGCAAGCGCGGCATTCGGTGAAACGATCAACAACAACAGTATATTTTATGCCAACGAGTCCTCCCTCTTCACCTTTTCTAACGACACCCTCGGCCTTGATGGACCATCAGATCTCGACCCCGTGCGAGTACCTCTGGATGTGGAAGTTCTCCTCACAGATATTCTCGGCTCCAGGCGGAAAGAGCTACCTTCAGTGATTGCCCTCACGGTTGTTTACCTGCTCATCTTTTTCACCGGTCTCATCGGCAACATCAGCACATGCATTGTTATCGCCAGGAATTCGTACATGCGCACGGCAACGAACTATTATCTCTTCTCGCTGGCTGTTTCGGATCTCCTCACTCTCTTGTTTGGTAAGTTTCAAAATATCGTCGTGATTATATATATATTTATGTACAGGAGAATTCCTTGAACTTTAAAGAACAGTCAAAAAAATATCGGAAAAGCATTAGGTAAGTGATTTTGAGATGATTTTTAAATGTGTTTAAGATTTTAATTACATAAAAGGAGTGATCTCTTGTGACTTGGTCTTTTTTTTTTCTTTCTCTTTTTCTTTTTGAAGCTACAGTAACAGATGTTACATATCAAAGCTGATTTAACATTAGCTGCAAAGGAGCATGATATGCGCATTATTTTTTTGTTTTTTTTCTACGTTCATTTGGATTAGCCCGAGCTAAAAATTTTAATATAAGGCATAGACTATGTTTCACTATGAGCGAGAAACAGTGTTGTAACCCTCCCCCCCATGTCCCAACATACCTACACACTTTTGACCATTGATTTTAATTAACATTATAGGGAATATAACTCTCCCCAAATATAATTATCTATAAAGAGATCAGGGTCTTTCCAAAGAACTAGAGCCACTGTTTTCCTTTATTATCATTTCAAACAAGGTGTCGTCTCCAACAACGAAACTAGGCCTCGATACATGGGTTACGTAATTTAGGAATGTGCTTTCACCTGGGAAGGGGGCAACGCTCTGAACTGGCATTTACCCAAGAGAAGCAGGCCTAAATGCAAATTGTTAACTATCTTGTGATCTGTAGCTGAGAATGAGTGCAGTTACTAATTAGGCTTGCTAGAAAAAAATATCCCCCATAAATCTGAAACATACTATAAGTTAGATTTAACAACCATCTACTTGAACCTTAATTTTAGTCTGGGTAACGGTAGGTGTCGGCAGTAAAGGTGAAAAATAACTAACCTAATTTATTCATTTACTTATACTATTGCATTTTTTAATGTTGGTGATGTCGAAGCTCATCTACGCATCAGGCTTTGTGTTTAGTTTGGCACGATCTTATATTATATTGTTTCTATGTCTAAAATCGTGTTAAGATATCAGGTCTCTCGTTCACTTCAGAGAGACTAATAAAGATAACGCGGCTGACTTTCCCTACGTGACATACAATTAACTTTCTTCACAGTGCTGAATTAAAAAAACTAACATCGTGAATGTCAGCAAGTCTGTAGAGTCGAGTTCTTAGCTCTCAGAAATGACTAAGCTCTTTGAATTTGTGAGCATTTCTGAATGAATGTAATAATTTTGCTCTTTACAGAGCTTTTAAAAACCGCAACGGATTACAGGATATATCATACCTATACAAGTATTTCCGTTGTATTGTAATTAGTGGTTTGTCGGTTTTCTGTAATTGATATTCAGGTAACGTGGCAAAAAAACAAAAAAAACAAAAAAAAAACTGCTGCATATAAAAATACTCTCCCAATTAGATGTTCTCAATAATAGTATGAACTTTCGCAACTCCAAAGTTATACAAAACTTTTTGCCTTTAAGTTTTTTTTTTCTTGTTTTTTTTTTTTAATTGAAATTGTTTGATTTCAAGTTTGTAATAACTATGTGAGAATTATATTGAGCTAGAATATTAACTAGTGCCCAACAACAATGGTTACAAGTGGGGAAATTGGCCGGAAAATTGCTTGCCATTAATTTGAAGGAATTAAATTTAGAAACTGTAATGGCCGTGCTGCAGCTATGACCAGCGAGATGTGGCAAGAACCCATCAGACAGGTTCCTTCTTTCACAGCCTGAATGTTCAGAGAGCTTGGGGTGTTTGATCTCTTCCCCAAGAGCGACAAAATTGCATTTGACGGTGTGCAAGAGTGTCTCGGAGGGTGTGAAGGGTGTAACACAATTTATCGCCGAGCTTTAAGTATTTTCAAGCAGATATGATATCTTGGGGCGAAATTCTAAGAAGTCTGAATGGAGATCGTATTTCCATTTTTTCCTGCATTATCGTAGTGTTGATCTCGATAGAAACTTGACGCCCTTCAAAGCTCGACATAGTCAGCATAGCGATCGATGACATCTGATAACCTGATGAAGAGATCTTAGTTTAAAGCATTTTGTGGATTTCAGTCTTTTACAGAGGCCATGGTCTTCATCAGCATTGCTGCGTTTGATCGAGGACTTTGGGAAAGATAAAATAGAAATTTAAGATAGACACTATTCTTATGGAGATATTGAAAAAGCATAACCCTTGATGGAACTAGATGGGTGAAAGGATGCAATTTTTTATCTTAAAATCATGCAGATATAGATTTACATTATTTCTACACTTTCCAAAGCAGCAAAAAAAAATTAGAAAGATAAAATCGTAAATTTTTGGACTGTTTTGTTGAAGACAGGAGAAAACAAGAGAAAAAAAATTATGAACAAAATATGAATAGGAACAAGCTCATTGTGCAAATGACAGCAAGAAATCTCAAAGCCGTCAGATGAGGTTTAAAAGGTTGTATATGCCATCTTTGTTCCGATTGCCATGCCAATCTCATCTGTTGACGATGAAAAGTTGAAAAAAAATATTCAAGAGGAACTCCTGAAGGAAACTCGGAGGCAAAGTTTGTAATTGATGGAGGAAATAAAAAGCCTGTGGGATATTGGGAATTAAATATTTCGTGTGATATTGGAGAAAAAGAGGACATGAATGACAATAAATGAATGTCGTTAACGAGAAGTCATTACAATTTTTATTTTACTCTATAGAATTATAAGGAGATTTTCATTTCTGGTTTAACACAAAATAATATGATCATCTTGTTCTAACTTTAATGCGCTATAATCAATAGCGTCGTATAGAAAAACAAATAGAAGCGCTTTTTGAAGCTTAAGTACAAAGAAATTTAGAACATATAGCAGTATTACCTAATGGCTGGTTGTAAATGTTGTGAAGGAAATTGAGCGTTCATAAAAAAATGAAGCAAAAAGAGGCAATGAGTTAAAAAAATCTTTTCTCTCTCTCTCTTTTTCTTAAAATGACGTATTTTCTTATCATGTGTTCTCTATTTAGATATTTTTTTATTACGTTCAGAGGAACTATAAAATATTGTATCCTTTGCGAGAAAACACATTTATTTTGTATTATTAAAAGGATAACAGACGCAAAACTGCCTGGGAAGAGAAACATCTGCGTAGTCACAAAAACTTTCCAGAAAATTAAAACACCGGCAAAACCTTAGTGACTCGATCGTGCAATCTTTTCCACGAGGAAAAAAAAAAGTCTAATAATCGGAAACAGGAAGTGTAAAGTTAGTTCTTATCACCTTGATGAAGTTTTATGATAAAGTTGACAGGGGATAACAATGTTTCGTCGTATAAGACCCCGGAACAGAGTCAGGGCCGTCTAACGAGCGGATGTTGTGTTTACGCCGATCGACAATTATTTGAAAGCCTTGTCTGATGCACCGATCGTGACATTACAACGTGGAATGAAGTCACGAAAACGGCTAGATGCCGTCGAAACCGATTAACTTAGGGCTAGTAAGATGTTAAGCCACCACCAAAGAGATTAATTCATCATTAAACCGCCGGAAGGATATCTTATCACAGAGCGCTTACCCTTTAAAAAAATACACTTTCTTTCGAACGTCAACAGCTTCAACGTTGTCTATCACCATCTCAAGAGAGTAGAAACGGCAGCTGGAAATCTCGGAAAAAAGTCTCTTCTTTTCATTTGGCAATAATGTCCCTTTAATAAATAAAGACCTAGGATTGATAAGTTATTTTGCGTGAATCGATTTATACCTTCATTTCGTACACAGGTTCTGTGAAGACTGTCTAATGTTGAAAAATTCGTTCAAGAAATTCAATAATTTTTTTTTCTTTTTCTTTTTTTTTCCATACATCTTGATGGCAATCATATATTGGCTATGTTTATTGTTAAAGGAAATAGCATAAAAGAGCTTGTGTAATACATGATTATTTCGAATGAATATTTTCTTTTTAATCAATACACGAATAAAATCCCTTTAACACACTGTACACTTCTTTAAATAATTATGGTGATCCCACTCACTAATAGATGCTGAAGAAGCTCAGGAAAGAAAGAAAATGATTGTTGCGGATCCTGAAATGTGTGTAACATCGATACAATTCGAATCATTAAAAAATTATTTTTAAAAAAATGACATGTGCAAAGGCTTGCCCAGTTTTATGATCCCTTACGTCTGAAAGATGAGATGGAGATCTGTACCAGTATCAGTTAAGATGTTTTTTAAACATTTCTATTAATTCCACAAAGAATGACAACCATTACTTGTTTATAAAAAGATATGTTGCGAAAATCGCAATCCAGACCAAAACCATTGATTTATGGTCATCCTCAAGATTAGTTATTTCAGAGTATAATTAGGGTCTTTCTTTGATAAATATACAAAATAAACATAAATCGGTTTCGTAATGGTTGTGAACCAATGGCTTTGGCACGGGTTTTAATGAGTCTCCAAAGTTCTTATACATGAGATTTGATTATAAACCACAATCATAATAATCAATAAGAGGACTTGCGCTCTTTCTTGTGAAGAATTATTTTTCCTATGTGGCCATCTTGTAATCTTCTCTGGTTTGAACTTGCGGACCCGTGTGATAATAAGGAAAACACGACTTATTCTGTATTTTCCAAATCTATTTTAAAATCTTTTTAAAGGCATATAAGAAGACTTGCGATTCCCACAAAAAGTGCATAACGGTGCACTGGCTTTCGACAATCAATTGCAGCGCATTTATTTAAACCTACATGATAATAAATATTCAAAAATATATAAATAGGTTTGAATTCTAGTTTTAGCCAACTTGTCTTACTGATATTAGCGTTAAAAGAGTTTTTGAGCAGTTTTATTTCCTATTTGCTGGCGCCTTCAGATGTAAGCCTACTACTTGCGAACTCTGGAAATAAATTTATGCTTTGCTCTGATAGTGAGAAGAGGGCTCATGGCTTAAGTTTCATTTCCAAATTGGTCTCATTTTCTCTCTTCTGAACGCACGTTAGACCTTATTTCTGCAGAATATTGGGCGTTTGTGCAAAAATTTTGTTTGAGTATATAAGAGTACCTTTAACAAGAAAAATATTCCAAATTTTCATTGTAAGAGAGAGAAAACTTAAAAATTTGATTTCGAATTTGTCAGAATCTTAGTTTTAGATTAACTAGAGGACTTTTAGGTTTGGCACTAAGTCTTATTCATCAAGTCAGTTCATTGTCAGAGTTGCGACAGACCAACTGATTTTTTAAAAGGAAATGTTCAACATTGAACTGCCAGGAGGAAAAAGCAAAACTTAACTTCTCCCCTCACCCCTCCCCAGGTCAAAAAAAAAAAGATGTAAATAAAAATGAAACCGGATTTTATGGCTTCAGCACTAGATCCAACGAAAAGCTTGACGTTTTGTGCTGTTTAGTATATTATCTCTCTCTCTCGCTCTCTCTCTCTCTCTCTCTCTCTCTCTCTCTCTCTCTCTCTCTCTTTCTCTCTCTATCTCTCTCTCTATCTCTCTCTATCTCTCTCTCTTTCTCTATCTCTCTCTATCTCTCTATCTCTCTCACTATCTCTCTCTATCTATCTCTCTCTATCTCTCTTTCTTTCTCTCCCTCCCTCTCTGTCTCTCCCTCTTTCTCTCTCTATCTCTCTATATATCTCACTATTTAACACACACACACACACTCGATCTCGATTTAGATCTAGGTTTTGTTTCACGACACACAAACAAATAATTTTTGTCCACTCATATCAATATATTTTTGTTTAATAAATCCCAAACCCTTTTGTAACTAAAATAGTCTAGACTTGGCTCTCTCTAAGTGATCCTGTGAAACTTTATCCCCTCAAACTTTAGATATACATCCAGTCCCATTTACTAGCAGTCTGTTTTCTAGTTCTGAACTAAATTGCCAGTGCTCTTATGCTCAATCTTATTTTTAGGAGGTCGAATTAAGTAGGACACAAAAATAGTTCAATTCTACCTAAACTTTTTAATGAGTACCCCGTTCGGATGAAATTGTAGCATGGTTGTTTTCTAAATCGAAGCTCACATTCGTGTGATTTGTTTAACCTCTCGTATTCCCTGGAGGATGAGATTTATCTCCATAATTCTTCGTTATAATATATATATATATATATATATATATATATATATATATATATATATAAGTGATATTTATAATATGTCATCCGGCTTTTTTTTCCAAGACATAAGTTATAAAATAATGATAGATGGTTGTAGTCATTGGGATAAAAAAAGAAACTCTTGGAAAGAACATCTTTTAAAACATCACAATTCAATTTTTTTGCTTGTTTCTCTTTTTGCATTGGTATCTCTTACATTCCAAACAACACTAGCATTTAAAGTTTGTTTAAGGATGTAGAAAACATGACATCTAGTTATTTCTAGTTATATTTACTTAATTCTGAATAATTATATTGATTGTATTTTATCTATTGCAGTGTGGTCTTTGTAGGAATAAAGACTAAATTGGATTTTATGAAGACTAATTTTTTAGTGTTTATTTCAATTTTCCTTTCAGATGTAACTATATTTAGATAAAGAGATTAAAGGTGTTATTTTTATTATTTTTTTAAAGTATCGTAGAGAAAACTCTATAATGATTTTATGCGAACAGAAGATACTGGCGTATGCACATTGTGAGCTTCTTATAATGATAAGTAGACCCACTCACTTTTAGATACGTATTCTAGATAATGATATGCATTTCGGCTAAGTCTATCTCTTCAGTGTGGTATGACTATAATTCTCATTTAAGCGTCTTACACAAATACAGATAGTTGTATAATGCTCAATATGCCCTAAATATGCAAAGACAGCCTTCGTCAAAATGTGGCGGATGTTCCTGCTATCCAGCAACACAACTAAAGCTGCTTTTTTTTTTTTCAAGTTCGCGGATATGTTCAATGAAACAGAGTTTGAATAATTATAAAACTTCAATCTTTGAATATTTGGGTAAATTTTTAAAAAAGGGTGAATGTTTTAAATTGAAAAAGAAAATTTCGAGAACATTTATTCTTGGTGTGACCTTTCGATCAAGAAAATTTTAAGAATCGTCCTCATAAGCGATAGCTCAAACCTTTCAGCCAATCCTAAATTGCAAGGTTTCTGAGGATAGTTTGACTGTGTTGATGGTGTCGATCTGAAAAAGCAAGGCGTTTTCTATGGTATTTCTAAACTTTCAGAGCGAGGTAACAAAATAATGCTTTAACTTTTTTTTTTGAGTTGATACTGTTATTATTATTATTATTATTATTATTATTATTATTATTACTACTACTACTACTACTACTACTACTACTACTACTACTACTACTACTACTACTACTACTACTACTACTACTACTACTACTACTACTACTACTACTACTACTACTACTACTACTACTACTACTACTACTAATACTACTACTACTACTACTACTACTACTACTACTACTACTACTACTACTTCTACTACTACTACTACTACTACTACTACTACTACTACTACTACTACTACTACTACTACTACTACTACTATTATTATTATTATTATTATTATTATTATTATTATTATTATTATTATTATTATTATTATTATTATTATTATTATTATTATTATTATTATTACTATTGTTACTATTATTATTATTATTATTATTATTATTACTATTATTATTATTATTATTATTATTATTATTACTATTATTATTATTATTATTATTTTTATTATCATCATCATTATTATATTATTTATTGTGTCATTGTATTTATTGTATTATCATTATTTCTTTGATATTACCACCTTCATTGATATTAATTGCGAAACTAAATCATTTAATACTTGAGTTATCTCAGGCAAACTCAAAATGCAATCGGTGTAATGTTAGGAGATAAATTATATTCGATGTTATGCAGCTGCTACTCTCAGAAGCATTGCCCTTTAGCTTAAGAGCATAAAAAAAACGGAACTCAAACAGATGAATTTTCAAAACATAAAATTTATTTTTATTGTAAAACCCGCAAGTATAAAGATCAAATGTGGAGCTTAACATATAAAGCATTCAAAATGAATAAAAGAAGATGGGAATTAACCAGGCAATAAATAAAGAGCTTAAAAACACATTATTAGAGATCTTCCAACTGCTGTTCCTGTGCAAAGCAGAAAACTGGACACTCTCCAAAGCTTTTATATGAAAAAAAATAAAAGGCACAGACTCGTGAAGAAGATTTTTCAAGTGTGAGCATAAGACGAATGGGAAAAATGAGCCTAGATAAAAAAAAATAAATAAATAAAATAAGCCCACCGAAAAAGTGCATCTGATCCTTTAGGGATCAAAATCTCTTTGGGCAATAAATGGAAAGCAAGGATGCTTGAATATTTTGGCCACAGAGAAAGACGGAACGTCAAGAAGAGAAACCGAGGTGATAGAGTTGGAGTAGAAGACTGAGCAATACGGCACGGCTCGACAATCTCCAGAATGGATGTGCTCGATTCACACTATAGAGGCGAAGGACCGAGACAGATGGAGATGTATTGTTGCTGCACTGGGCAACTCCCTGGAGGACGCGCCTGTTATTCACATAAATAAGTCTGTATTGTCTTTTTGTGAGTCGAGTTTGCCAACATGTCTGTCTGTCTATCTCTTTCTCTCCCTCTCCCTCTCTCTCTTCTCCCCCCCCCCTCTCTCTCTCTCTCCCTCTCTCTCTCTCCCTCTCTCTCTCTCCCCTCTCTCTCTCTCTCTCTCTCTCTCTCTCTCTCTCTCTCTCTCTCTCTCTCCCTCTCTCTTTCTGAACGAAATATACTGGAAATAGAAGATTGCATGAGTATATTCATTCTCTTTGAAATCGGTCAGTATTCAGTATCGTGTGTTTTTGTTTCTGTTGACTGACGTAACCCGTCTACAAAATGGTGATCTCAGATTTTTTGACAGTTCAAACTTGACTACCCGTCGGGCAGGATGGAGCTGGAAAGATGAGGTCCTGATCGCACCTACCAATGGTAGAGGGTACCTTCCGATATTAAGGCGGACGCATTAACCCCACAGCCACCGGGGCTCCCATATCACGTTAATAAATGAGAATCAGATTTGTGCTTGAGGAAAATTGGGCAGCATCGTATCAATAGTGCATTTGGCTGCATCTAATTTGGAATGAAAACAAGACTGGAATTATTCGAAATCTCATGATTCATGGGTTGTTTTTTTTCGAACCAGAAAATATGTAGATATTGGACCTTCCAAACCATGGAGATAAATAAA
Source organism: Elysia crispata (assembly GCA_033675545.1). NCBI lineage: Eukaryota > Metazoa > Mollusca > Gastropoda > Plakobranchidae > Elysia > Elysia crispata. The sequence goes on from JAWDGP010002360.1 coordinate 1,080,861, forward strand.
CATGAAAACTTTAACCTCTTCATTTGTTACTCGATGATCTACGAAAGTTGGAGCAATCTGTGTGACGCAAATTGTATGGAAACAACATTATTATAATTAGAGCAACGGTCAAAGGAATCTATGAGTAAAAAGGGTGCTCTAGATCAATCAAGACCTTGGTAACAGCCTTATATAAACTCGAATATAGAGGTGAAATTAGAGACAAAAGGGTTTCCCAACAAAAGATCCAGGTGATCATTTATTTTTCTTTACTTTTCATCTAATTCGACACCAAGATGATGAAATTGCGAGTGTGGGAAGTACGGCTTCTCTTTCTGAAATATCTCTCTAGACTGAAAGTCAGATTTAGATTTTGATTCCGGATCTTGTCTCGAAACAAGGTAATCTTGTAAATAAAATTGATCAAAATGAGATGATCCCAACAATATTAGGAAAGGATTTTGGCATAATGCTCTTTGCTATGAAAAAGAATCCCAGAATACATGTATACATGAATAAATAGAGAAGCACTGTGAGGTAATCCTTTCTTACATCATCTACAGATTCTCCTTATAGATTCTTTGAAAACGTTAAAGGTCGTTAAACTTTTCAGAGAAGATCACCGATAGAGCAATGAGTAAACTCCCATTTAAAAAAAAAACTGAAAGGGACTAATTTTAGTGCAAAGATGGTTAAGATAAACCGTTTCAATAATCTTTCATGAATTGAAAGTTTTAACGGAAATTTTAACAGATTTTTATACGAGTTACTTTTTTTCTTTACTGTTTCTCAGTGAAAGTGAAGCTTTCGATCATAACGTTGATAGATAGTTTGTTGTCAATTTGCTGGGTTTTTCTTTCTTTCTTTTCACCACTCGAAGGCCAATTTTATTTAAAATCTCTCTAATTTGCAATCAGCTGTTTCTCGTATTAATATAATGCAAAGTGGAAGAGAGTATTTATCGAATAAATGAATTTCCACCCATGCTACATCACTAAGAATACCGGTGACTGAGAACTATGTATGTCATTAAACAGTTTCCTTTCTATCATTAATTCAAGGCGGGATGCAGGGAAAGGAGGGCTTCGAAGAGCGTGATTAATGGAAAGAAAGAGGCTTTCAACTAGATCTAAGGAATAGAGATAACAAAATGTCTCTAGAGCCGGGGAAAGCCACTCTTCTTATTTTTTTCAATTATTCAGACAGCAAAATGTCAGCATGGAAAATGAAAGGAGCAATACTATAATTAAACTACAACACAGAGGAAGGGACAAGGAAGCAAACTCGAACTCTAATCGAAATATTTAATCTAAAACTATTGTTGTATAACACCAATCCCCATCATTCTGCTTCGATCACTATATCGAGATTTATATTTATGATATCGAATCTTGAATGGTTCAGTATGTTTGATGTAGATTTAAGTATGTCGCAGTTACGTATAATAGTTGATGTAACTGGCGTAAAATTGAAATTGATTTAATCAGGATCGAACTGCAAATATTATGCGTTATTATTCCGGCAAATTTCTCCATATTTTGTGCTTAATTGTGATTGATTTGTCTTCACAAAGCAATTGAATCTTTCTCTCGTAGACAATTCTTAATAATAAGCCAAACCTACTGCTAGAGATTTTCTTTTCAAATTATAGGCTGCCATGAATCCTAACTGGTAAAGATGGAAATAAAGATCAGTAAGGAGGAATTGGTATTGGAAAAAAAAAAGAGGGGGAGTACGAAGCAAAGAAACACAGTAGTAAAGGATGATGATACATTGAGGTCAACAGGTACCGTGAGAAAGGAACAAAATGAAGAGAGAGAGAGAGAGAGAGAGAGAGAGAGAGAGAGAGAGAGAGAGAGAGAGAAGAGGGGGAGAAAGAAAGATTGGGAGAGAGAGAGCGAGAGAAAGAGAGAGACAGAGACAGAGAGAGATAAAAAAAAAAGCAGCATTAAACCCTTCAGGTGGTACAACTTTCTTTAACAATGCTAGCTAGGAAAATTGTAAGGCTTTCAGATTCGTAGAGGTAATGACAGTTATTTAGCTGAATAACTCGAAGACGCTGACTGAGTGGTAACGTTTTATGTGAGAGACAAGTGCGTCTTCTTTGTTGTTGTATTTGTTTTTATTGTTAGTGTTGTTGTTGTTGTTGTTGCTGTTTTTGTTGCTGTTATTGCTGTTTCTTGTTATTAATCTTGTTATTATTAGTAATATTTATTTCCTTTTGTTCTTATGAGTGGTTCTAATAGTATAGTAGTAGTGGTTGTGGTGGTGGTGGTAGTAGTGGTTGTGGTGGTGGTGATAGTAGTAGTAGTAGTAGTAGTAGTAGTAGTAGTAGTAGTAGTAGTAGTAGTAGTAGTAGTAGTAGTAGTAGTAGTAGTAGTAGTAGTAGTAGTAGTAGTTGTAAAAGTGGATGTAATAGTAGAAGTACGAGTAGTAGTCGTAGTAACAGTGATACTTGTATTTGTAGGAAGAGTAGTAGTAGTAGTAGTAGTAGTAGTAGTAGTAGTAGTAGTAGTAGTAGTAGTAGTAGTAGTAGTAGTAGTAGTAGTAGTAGTAGTAGTAGTAGTAGTAGTAGTAGTAGTAGTAGTAGTAGTAGCAGTAGTAGTAGTAGTAGTAGTAGTAGTAGCAGTAGTAGCAGTAGTAGCAGTAGCAGCAGTAGTAGTAGTAGTAGTAGTAGTAGTAGTAGTAGTAGTAGTAGTAGTAGTAGTAGTAGTAGTAGTAGTAGTAGTAGTAGTAGTAGTAGCAATAGAAGGAGTAGGAGGAGGAGCAGTATAAATAGAAGTAGCAGTAGTAGTAGTAGTAGTAGTAGTAGTAGTAGTAGTAGTAGTAGTAGTAGTAGTAGTAGTAGTAGTAGTAGCAGCAGCAGCAGCAGCAGCAGTAGCAGCAGCAGCAGAAGTAGTAGTAGTAGTAGTAGTAGTAGTAGTAGTAGTAGTAGTAGTAGTAGTAGTAGTAGAAGAAGAAGAAGAAGAAGAAGAAGAAGAAGAAGAAGAAGAAGAAGAAGAAGAAGAAGAAGAAGAAATCAGTTAGTACTAACACGCACATACTGTCACATACAAATCGATTCCCCGCCCCCACTACTAGACACCTCCCCCCTCCCCAAACAAAACAAACAAATAAAATAAATTAGTTAACTAATTAATTAATAGATACATAAATAAATATGAATAATTTAAAAAAATTGAAAACAGCTATTACTAGAATTAAATTCTCACGCATTACATAATTCTAAAACAAAAAAAAACCTGAGGTAAAAAAAATATCATTGTAACCTCAGGCTACTTAATTCGCAAAGTATTCTGTGGGGCAATAGGATATTGAGTGTATTTTTGTGGTGCACTTTTAAAGAATCGATATTTTTATACGAAAGGAAACGACAAAAATGTCATCATTGATAATAGAGCTTCTTTAATATAATATTATAAAAGGTGTGTATGCATGAGGTCAAAGTATCTCGCGATACGATATTTTCGACTACCAATCTATTTCTAAGCATTTTTTTCATACTTTTTTCCGTATCTTTCAGCCTTTCTGTCTGTCTGTTTTCATGTCTATACGTGTGTCTGTCTCTCTCTCTCTGTCTCTCTCTCTCTCTCTCTCTCTCTCTCTCTCTCTCTCTCTCTCTCTCACCACACACACACACATACTCTCTCCTTCTTTACTAACTCTCAATCTCTCTTTCTTCCTTACTCGCACTAATATTTATCGCTGTTCTTTTTACTTTTTTCTGACTTTCTCTCCGTTTTTTTTTCAGTTTTTTTGTGTTTCTCTATCTTGCTCTTTTATTTTCTAATCCCGCCCCCGCCTACTTGCCTCTTTACTTCATTTTCCACAACATTCCGTTATTTTACTCTCTACGACTGTTAATTTGCCTGCTATGTTCCCCAATTTTCATCAATTGCTTTGATATTTTTCTCATTTTCTTAGCGTGTATTTGTATGTGTGACCACCTTTCTCCTTCTCTCTCTCTCTCTCTCTCTCTCTCTCTCTCTCTCTCTCTCTCTCTCTCTCTCTCTCTCTCTCTCTCTCTCTCTCTATCTCTCTCTCCCTCTCACTACATCTATATTGGATATCCCTCTCTTTTTCTCTCTGCCATTTCCATTGCCCTGTGTCTCTATGTCTTGTCTTTCTATCTGCCCGCGTATATGTCCATCCATGTATCTGTTTGCCTGACTCTCTTTCTGTCTCTGTCTCTTTCTCTGTCTCTCTCTGTCTCTGTCTCTCTCTCTCTCTCTTTCTGTCTCTGTCTCTTTCTCTGTCTGTCTCTCTCTGTCTCTGTCTCTCTCTCTGTCTGTCTGTCTGTCTCTCTCTCTCTCTCTCTCTCTCTCTCTCTCTCTCTCTCTCTCTCTCTCTCTCTCTCTCTCTCTCTCTCTCTCTCTCTCTCTTTCCGCTGGTCTACACCATCCTCTCTCATCCTTGTTTTTTTTCTAAATTCATTTTACGTAGGCTTTCTGAACAATTGATCACATTTTTATTGTTTTCTTTAGTCATAAACTAAGCCAGATAAATCAGGTTTTCAAATTTTGAAGGCTTAACTAGAAGTGTTCGAGATCAAACGTTCACACTACCTTTTTCCAGCCTTATCCGTCACGACCTTAATATTGCTATCTAGGTCTGAAAACGAGCAGTAAATGTTTCTCTTTGCCCATGATTTCGTAAACTTGTCCTTTTAGAGCTAGAGGTTAGTCCTTTAGTACCAAAATAGAGATTAAAAAGAAAAAACTGCGTTAAAATCAGCCTGGTTTGTTTTATTCCCGATTGATTAATTGAATCCTGAAATCCTTCATTTGCATGCACCGCTCTCAAGTAGGAAGAAAATGTTCTTAGCGGCTCCCAAATAGTGAATCCGAGCTCCAAAAATAGTTATCCAAATCTTGAAACATTTCCCTCGAAATCCTCCTCATTAATTCCGGCTTTAAGGCCTTGAGCTGTTAGAAATTCTGTCCTTAAAAAAAAAAAAAGAATTAAGGTATTTACGCTCGTTCTAATACATAGATCTTGTTGTTATGTTCCCCAGAAAAAGGTGGGATCGGGGAATGGGAGGAGAAAGTGAGGGGGAGCAAATTTCTCTATTTTCGCTTGTAATATTTTCCATTTGTTATTTAATTTTTTTAAATCTGCCATGAGATGCCTTTGTGGTTTCTGTTGGTTTGTATTATTATACATTCGGCTTGTTTTATTCTCTCAAAACTCACTAAAATACATTGAATATCATATCTTATTTCGAAAATTCTTTTGAAGTTACTAAAAATTTCCAACATTCTGAGTTTCCTCTATATTCTGCAATGAAATCAAAAGTTGGAAATAAAAGCAAAATATACAAAAAGGATCAACACAACATTTGCCAGCATTTGTTCCACGATTGAAATAATTTCATGAGATTATTAGTTTAGAAAAAGTATAAAAAAAAAAAGTTTGACAAAATATCACAATTATGGCGTTTGACAAATTGAGGCAAGACATTAGAATTATTAACCTTTTTTCTTAATTAAAGCTACGATAGTAATCGTAACGTTTTAATAGAGAGGGTGAGCTTTGGAAATGCTAAAAGTGCTCCATTCTGCGCTAGTATGTTAGTTTCTTGTTTATTATAACGTTAAACATCATTGATGGCTTTTTTTTCTTTATACTTTGAATCTTTACTTGTTCGGGCCTGTACTTTTAATATTTGTATTTCGTGCTTTTCATGATACCGGTTTTATAATTTCATTTTTTAAAATTTGTTTATCTCATCTTTTACTTTGTTTGTATATATATATATAAATTGGTGTATTTATTTATGTATTATGTGTTTACTTATCGTTCATTCATTTTAAAGAAGCTTAGTCTTTAATCCCAACAGATAGATGGCAGTCTACATTTTGCATTTTACTATGACGCAGATTCTCTTTGAATTTTGTTGTTGTTGTTGTTTATCATGATTTTCAGAGTAAAAAAAAAGCTTCGCTCTATACAGTCTTTTTCAGAAGAAAAATAAACGGAGACAACTTTTCCAGTAAACTCTAGCAATCGTACCAACTCCATACTCAAACCAGACCAATCTAATTTTGAGCTTTTTTGCCTCAGGGAAATCATGTTTTGATGATAGATTACTTGCCAATGGGCTATTGTTACCTTTATTTATGCAATATAGCAGATGGCTTGAAAGACACCGTAGGGCTGCCTTGCAGAGACGACCCTAAGGTCAATACCCTGTTAAGTTTTGGTTCGATGTGTTAGAGATAGAGTTAGAGAGAGAGAGAGAGGAGGGAAGAGAGAGAGAGAGCGAGGCATAGGTAGAAAGATAGAGAGAGAGAGAAAAAGAGAGAGAGAGAGAGAGAGAGAGAGAGAGAGAGAGAGAGAGAGAGAGAGAGAGAGAGAGAGAGAGAGAGAGAGAGAGAGAGAGAGAGAGAGAGAGAGAGAGAAAGATAGAGAGAGAGAGAGAGAGAGAGAGAGAGAGAGAGAGAGAGAGAGAGAGAGAGAGAGAGAGAGAGAGAGAGAGAGATAGAGAGAGAGAGCGAGGCATAGGTAGAAAGATAGAGAGAGAGAGAAAAAGAGAGAGAGAGAGAGAGAGAAAGAGAGAGAGAGAGAGAGAGAGAGAGAGAGAGAGAGAGAGAGAGAGAGAGAGAGAGAGAGAGAGAGAGAGAGAGAGAGAGAGAGAGAGAGAGAGAGAGAGAGAGAGAGAGAGAGAGAGAGAGAGAGAGAGAGAGAGAGAGAGAGAGAGAGAGAGAGGCAGACAGGCACATACAGAGTTGCAGACAGAAAGATCGGCAAACATCCAGCTGGTTGAGTCAAACCAGACGATCACAGAATCTGAGATGAAAATATAAAGAGGCGTTTCGGTTTATATTTATTTCTTTTTATTGAACATTTTTTTATTTCCCCCTATTGCCTTTAAAACCAGATTTATGATAACGCGTTAACTATTCTTTCACTTTTACATTCATATAATGGAACATTTTCACCTAGGCTAACGTTAATGACTAGACAGTTGAAACTATTATCCTGCAAATCTTTATAAAAAAAAAAATATTGTATTAGATTGGGTCTGATGCTATCTCAAGCCATTCGGTTGTTCACATTTCTCTTCACAGAACACTTATCAATTTTGAAAAGCTGCTTTCAGAAGAGTAGAGTTACTGTAAAGGCTTTAAGCGGTATTGTCAAGCTGTAAAAGTGGATGAACTCACGTCCAGCGATTATCATATTACCCGTATCGTTATCAGAATATCAGAAACTCACCCCATCCAATTAAAAAAAAAAAAGAAAAAAATATATTAATTCGTAAGTCAGCAAAAATCGGGTTTGATTTTTAAAGCAATGACGCATCAAGTCGACATTTCAAACCGTCCAGTTTTAAGCAGTACTTTTTCAAGAAAAAATACTAATGGATTTCGGGTTCTAAGGAAAAAAAAAAAGAATAGTAAGGCGTAATTCCCTGCAGATGGCTTAGTGGATATGTTAAAAAGGAATAAACAAAATATAAACTGAAATAAAGAACAGCTTTATTGGTGGATAATCCTTCAGAAGCCTCAATGTCAAATTGGGTTCATTGTGTTTGTCTTTCTTACTTGAGTTTTCTACCGGTATGGCTCCACTGCTCGACTTTATTTTGTTTATGTCGTCAACCTAAATGTTATCCCATTCTCTTTGGTTAGTAATTTTTTTTAAACGCCTACTGTAGTTCTTGAAGAATCGTATGCAAAAACGACATTTTTTTTTTTTTTTTTTTTTTTTTGGGGGGGGGGGGGGGGGGGGGGGGGGGGGGTTGGCCAAGCTAGGGATGAGGCTGATTCGATGGGATCCAACCTCATTATCAGATGTTCCAGTTAAGGATCGAACCCGGGATTTATTGCTTGACGGTGCAGGATTCTTCCGGCCGAGCTTTTTGGCGCTTGGTCTCAGCTCCGATGATTTAAGCCAAGTCAAAAAAAAAAAAAAAAACCGTTATTCCAGATGCGCTGCAAAGACGCACAGCTTAAATAAAATTGATGATCAAAAAGATTCATGCAATCAAAAGCTTAGTTTTCTTCTAAAAAGTGCAAGAAAAAGATATAAAACATCCACTGCCAATTCCTTTGAAGTTCATTTTTTCCCGTTTTCCCTTTTAAGGTCCTTAATTGAGGTCATACCTTTAGCGCTTGCGTGAATTCTAAAATAGTCTTTTTTTTATTGTAATCAAAAAAGGTGGAAAATGGTGGAGACGGATAGATAGAAAAGACAGAGATGAAACAATAGTAGTGCGCGTGATTGCTTGGATGAGACAGGTATACAGAGGAAAATTATAAATGATATTAGATTTACAAAAGTGTGTATAAAAAGAGAGATTATATATATATATATATATATATATATATATATATATATATATATATATATATACATACATACATACATACATACATACATACATACATACATACATACATACATACATACATACATACATACATACATACATACATACATACATACATATTTACAAATAGCTAAAAAATAAAAGAAAAGAAAAACTGTTCATTTTTAGATCTAAAAAAAATAGAGAGAGAGCAGTGGGGAGAGAGAGAGAGAGGCAGACAAACAGACAGACAGACCGACAGACAGAGACAGATTCACAAGGGGAAAAGGGGTTGGGAGAGCCGTTATTTTCTATCGTTTCGTACGGAAAAAAAGGAAATTGTCTTTTTAAGTCTGTGAACACGTCGTAATCACAAAAACATTAATCGCACTTGCTGCTACGTTTTCTAGTTACACAAAATTGCCTCAGTGAAGTTAACAATCAAATTAATCTTTTACCTCGTTATTCAAGATTTTACCCACCTGTTCAAAAGAATGTAATTAGATTGCACGACCTCTAATTTGATTCATGCTTTAAAGCCTTGAAAGTTTGAATGAGTTAGATGATTGCTTCGTGTTCGAGTTAAAAGACTAATATTTTTTTTTTTTTGTCAATGTTAGGCAATTTCCGATATTTATGAGACCCAGACTAAGATTCATTTATGGTTAGTTCTGTATAGTTAGGAACTTCGTGGGATTATGATGAATTTTATTAAATAGGTTTGAGAAGTTTATCTGCTATAATGCTTCAGTATACAGGCAAAGAAATATTGGATTCAGGCAAAGAAATATTGGATTCAGGCAAAGAAATATTGGATTCGAGCAAAAAAAAAAATCGACGCCTCAGTTTACATGTCCTCTTTGTCCAGTTTCACTAAAATTAGAGCTAGCGTCAATTTTCATCCCCTAAAAACATAATCTATATGCCCTTTTAATTTTAGAACCAGCAGTCAAGCAAAATGGATCAAGTTCTTTTACATTTGTTCTTTGTCCAACATAATGAGTATAAGGTAAACGAAAGTTTAAAAGCCATTTTGTCAAAACTACGTCATGTGGACATAGAACAAATGAAAACTAAGGCGTCGAAATGTAGTATTTGGTTGAAAAATCAAATAATCGGTATACTAATTAGATTCTCTGTATCTAATTCTCCTGATACCGAGTCCACAAAAAAAGACGTTGTAAATCAACAGGAGCGAACGTAGTAAGCATGAGCAAAACAGAGGATTCCAAAACAGGTATTGTCTGCCTTCAATAAAAAACACAATATTCTCATAACACTTTTATCCTGTAAAAGATAAAAAATGGAAAGAAAAGTTCATAAATAAAAAAATAATCAAAAGATATAGAGATGAGAGTAGATGAAGACAAGACAAATGAATAAGTGGAATTCAGAGATTGAAAACTGGATTGAACGTTAAGTTCAAGAATTATGATTTTATAAAGAAGAACTGATTCTAGACTTTTGTTCCATATGTAATTTATTATTTTTCTTTCAGAAATGAATCGACATTTTTTTCAAGATTTTTTCCGAATTTTTTCAAAATAAGTAAACGAGGCTCTCATTTGTCAATTTGTGCCCTGCCTTTAAAACTTTAAACAGTAGTTCCTTGTATACAATGACCTCTTAATAGGATGAATAATAAATCGAGGCTGAAATACAGCGGCTAAGATACACATTTATTTTTTTAATCACCAGCAATTTTTATTCTATTTTTTCTTTACAATGAAAGAACTCAGAGAGCAGGCGATTTCTTCTCGTATTTTAAAAAATAGTTTCAATGTAAAATAGATCTCTAACTTTTAGTTTCACTGTTAAATCTTGTGATGAAGATAGCATGATTCTCTTCAGAACTTCGCCTGTATAGACGTCACGTAAAGAGCGATTCGGATCACTTTGAAATTTAGAAGAGCGGCCAGCACTGGGAAACGGCTTAATGGATGCGATTAGGAATCTAAGCACGCGAGTTTTGACATACAGTGTGATGGGTTTAAAATCTTTCAGCACGTTGGAAGTCAATCGTGGGAAACAATTTCATTGTTGTTTGTTTTTGTATGTGTGTGTGTTGTTGTTGCTTTTTAACGGTGAGAGAGATATGATGTGACTATATAAATAGCGAACAAGCGGATTTTCAAAATTGCAAAATAAGTCACAAAGACATCGAGTGATCCGAAAAGAAGCAAAAGTACAAAATACCATCTTGCCGTTGCTTTGTGAAATCAATAAATTTCGTAAATCAATCTTCAAAAGTCGTTCGCCATTTTATAAGACTTCCAGGGCAAAAAACGGGGGGGGGGGAAGTACTTCCTATTTTATTGACATCCAGAGAGCGTATGAAACATTATTTTTCGGGGCATCTCCCTCTGCCTAATTAATGTTGACAACGTTGACGTCTTACGGGTAGGTCGCTAAGTGTGCTATTCACAACTCTTTTTTTCTTCCTCTCACGTCACTATAGAAATTGTTCCAGTCCATCATTCTTCAGCTTCAATAGAGTCCATTACAGAGACCCATTGGTCAAAGACGAGTCTGTCTGTCTCGGCCGTCCTATCACGGGAATAGTGACGGGGTTTCCCCGGGACGAGAAAATTGTGAGCGGTACTGGCGAGAGAAATAACAGGTCGATGTGAGTTTCGGCTGGATAAGAGAAAAATGGGTTGCCCGAGTGATGGTAATTCACTTTTCTCCCCATGGAAAACAGGCTGGGCTTTAAAAAAATAATAAAGAATAAAAAAGGAGAAAGAAAAAAGAAAAATAGTGTGACTAACAATATTATTTTGTTGTGTACCGGTATCGAAAGAAATAAGGAAAATAGTGTGACTGACAATATTATTTTGTTGTGTACCGGTATCGAAAGAAATAAGGAAAATAGTGTGACTGACAATATTATTTTGTTGTGTACCGGATCGAAAAAATAATATTGGGAGAAAGTCTTGGTAGAAGACTTTTATAACGTCGGTTTCATAAGGAAAAGACAGTAAGTTAGGAGATTTGCTGCTTTTGTCTAGAAAATGTGAGGGAACTTTGAATATTTTTCTTAAAAGTCAAATCTTTGGTAAAAGAATTTAAATTACTTTTTCCGATATTTTTTTCTTTGTTTTACCAAAAACCAACTTAATAAAATTTATGGCACTGCATCATTTAAATTCACCTGTTTCCGTCAAAAATCGTTTTTATTGCATAATTCTCACGTCGAACCAACGTTTTGCATTGTCACCTCAATGACAACCATTAGATGTAGCCGAAATTGAAAATGAATTTTCCTCTCCAAGCCCATATTTCCAGAGTACATCACAAAATCTCTTGATTAAGCACTTCAGCCCTCGGTGGAAGTGTCCGTGCCGGAAGCCAGGGCGAGCAAGGCGGAAGCTGTATGCTGAGTGCCGATGTCGAGAATCATCAGTTTAAAATAAGAGATGTGGTTGGCTGACAAGTTTTCATCTAATTAGGATGTGAGATAGGGCATGAGAACTAAGAGATGTGGTTGGCTGACAAGTTTTCATCTAATTAGGATGTGAGATAGGGCATGAGAACTAAGAGATGTGGTTGGCTGACAAGTTTTCATCTAATTAGGATGTGAGATAGGGCATGAGAACTAAGAGATGTGGTTGGCTGACAAGTTTTCATCTAATTAGGATGTGAGATAGGGCACGAAATGAAGTTCGTTGCAGAATCGATGGCCCGAGGCTCTCTCAGTTTAAGAACGTTATTGGCCAGTTAAAATGGAGAGGATTAAAATTGTCTGTTATGTTTCACAAAAAGATAATATTCTGTTTTGTTGTGTTTATATTTTTTAATAGATCGTTGTATTAATAAGCGCGTGTGCCAATGTGGTGTTAAAAAATGTTAACTTCAAGAGTCTGAGATTTGGCATTTTATTTATTTTTTGTTTGTTACGTAGGGTTGAATCAAAACAATTATTGCATACCTAAAATCTTCAATTAAAAAAAAAATTCTCATTTAAGTTTCGTTTTTCTCAATACTTTTTTCGATTAAAGCAGAAACAAAACTTTACTAAGTTGCCCTTTCAGAAGATAGTTGAATTAACAATTTCAAAAGCACTCCATAGTTTCCTCGAAATCAAGAAAGAAATTTGACTAAGAATTTCAAAATAAAAACAAAATTTAGAAAGTAATAAGCTCGGCGATTTAAATAGTCTAATGCAAGTTCTATTTGTCATGACTCAACTTAACACCCCGAAGTTTTCTCAAAAATCTGATATAGAAGTTTTCAGTACAGGTTAATAATGAATAAAGATGGAAACCGTACTATGAAAAAATGATTGATTGCTGGTAACATGTGAACTTGTGCCTTAAAAAACCCCACAAAAAACAGTTACAATGAAAGGCAACACTGACAAGGCCTTTGTTTCAGTCTGTTTATGTCTTTGCATATTACTATTTATTTTGTTGTAGACCACTCGCAGTAATAATATTATTTCTCTGTATAACTTAATGCGCATCATAGTGTAATCAATCTAAGTTTTCTTTGGCCAGTCTGGTAAGACAATATTTTTTAGTCAGCATGTCTTCAAAACAATATATTATATTGAATATGAGCCTGCCTCATGTCAAAAGGCCGTGATAAATGTTTTTATACAACAGACCAATAAACTGTATTTCGATCACAGCTAGTAGAATGTTCACGACTGATTACTTCCCTTCATCCAAACCACGTACGCGTGGAAAAACGTGGGACATTGTCTATAGGAGAATCCTTTCTATTATTTATTCGTCTTTTCGTAAAAACGTTTAGGGACTCATCATCTGTGTCATGCTGTCGAAATTTATTAATCTTCGATTACTTTAGGCTACGTGTTAGCAAACTAGTTCTGGCTTTAGCAAAATGATTACTGCTGGTTTGGCCCGGCTCTTGTTTCATAGTTTTGCGAACAACTTAAAGGTTTGAAAATTCGTTTCATTAATATTTTCTATTTTCCTCATTACTTGATCACGGGGGGGTTGTATCTAATTGATAAAGATTGTAATAATTGATGTTTATATCAACCAATGGAAAAAGCAGGATTTTTTTCCATTATTTCCGTTTTTAAGTTTGAAGGCAAAGATTTTATTGGTTATTCAGAGTAGTCCACTTAACTGAGAGCCAAGGATTTTTAACTCGAACTTTGAAGTGCGACATTTTTCCTCCTCGGATTCGATGCAGCGCTATTTGTGGACAAAGTCCTTTGCACCATGCGTTTCGTCGCACTGAGTACTGTGAATTGTGGACACGTGAAAAGTGCTAAGAGGCCCAACAACTTTTTAGCTTTTGATCTGTTTTCTCAAAATCAGCTCTTCCGGAGTTGCCACATGAAGCTGGTCCTATTTTAGAATGTGGAATTCCTTCGTTCACTTGAAATTTGATCTAGCCCTGAAAAAAAGATTGCATGATTTTGGGATACAGATTTACAAGTAAAACCGTTTCTAAATGTCTACCTTCAATTTTCTCATCTACAGCATGGAGCTAGATTTCATCTCAGTTAAAAAGTCTACAAACGTTACCAGTTTATACTACTGTCGGAGAAAAAGACTGTTATATTTAATCTCGGCTGAATTGATAAAATCTATAACAATTTTTTTATGGTCTAGAGTTAATGCTTTGGCTTGGGTCATAGGGAATCGCACAGTTCTTACCGTATTTTATAATATACCGTTAAACTTGACTACTCATCATGATTTTGCCATACAGGTCCTCAACACCTTTTTAAAATTTGTTGTGTTGAAGGCGTCCTATTGAAAAGTACCGTAATCCATTAGAGTTATCTCGCTTCGATGCAAAGGATTATAACAACAGTAATTATAGTGACTTGGTTATAAATTTTATTAAATCGATAGTTATGTATTAGCTTGTTACCTAATTTTATCCACACAGAACTTGTATAAAAACTTGTTAGCTCATTTGAATAAGATTAAGTCTTTTCTAGCTGTTGTCAAATACTTATGAGTCTTATTAATGCATGCTTGTGAGCAACTAGAAAACTTAATGTTTTTCCTGCTGTTGAGCATTTTCATTTTCATTTCTGTTGCAAAATAATGATTAGGATCATAGTTACTATATATTGAATGTTTTGTTCATCAAATTACTTATAGACTGCTCAAAACTCTTGTGGTTATCAATAATTATGTTTTTAAAGTCCATAACATTTTGTAAAATTTGATTTCTGTCTTATGTGCTAACTGTCGTCGTGTAAACCGTATCAAACACTGATTTAGTTTGGAACTGATTCTTTGCTTACAAAATTATCTAAAGAGCAGTCTTAGTTCAGTCCATTCAATCTATTACTGGCTGTTGTACTGTAATGATTTTTTTTGTATAATTATATGTACCACTAATAATTTGTTATCAACAAAATGTTATTCCTACGGTATCATATTATCATCATTTTTTTAAATAATACTGACACAATTTATGACGTCACCTCATTTCTTCTACAACCCAAGAGGGATCTGTCTGGGTAAAGAGAGAAGTGGACATAACAATTATCTATGATCCTTTGAGTTCCAGAAAGATTTTTTTTGTGTTGAAAAATACCCAGGGAAAAACCGATGTTGTTACAGTTTGCATAGTGTAACGCAAAACAATCCCTTACTGTTCCTCTGGAACTATCATAAATTCATTTTTATTCTGACAGTTTCCCCATTTATTAAGATTCCTTTATATTTTTTTTAAGATAGGTAATAAAATACATTTTTCCTCTTTCTTTAACTAACTCTTTGTTTAAGAGGGTCTAATAGGTTGTAGCTGAGTTTTTACAATCTTAAAAAAAAAATATAATGAAAAAGAAAGAAACGAAAAGGAAACACATTTTGGGTATATTTATACGTTCAAGTGCAAAGAGGTCTCATGCCGGCTTTAACTTTAAAAGCCAAAGTCTCATGGATCAAAATAGCATTTCCCTTTACGGCGATTTTTTTTTGTTCCAATTTAGGTATCTTCACCTGCCTGTACTAAGCCGAGGCTTTCGCTCTTTCGTGTGATGGATTATACAAAGGTTCATTTTATAGAAAATCTCAGCGGCAGTTTGAAACGAAATATATCACATTCCGACTCAGAGGCTTCGATTTTTATTTATTTTTTGTTTCTGTTTTGGTAATTTTTTTATTATGTAAAGAAAGGAGCAGAAATATCCATCGCTCTTAATTTCTAGATTGTGGTTTATATCATCTATTATCTATGATGGCACGTATTGTAAAAGTAAAATATTTTTCCTATGGTTGAAAGAGAGTGCTTCAGGAGTGAATTACTGTGCATTGTTTCAGTTTCTATGAATGTATACCGATCGGCCATTTATTCTTTTTTTTATTTCAATATACTGTAATGAGATAAGCTCAATTGAGAAAATCGATGGCATAATATCCAGATAATTTTACAATGCGTTTAACTGTTCTTAATAGATTTTTAAATATACCATATACATTACATATATATATATATATATATATATATATATATATATATATATAATATGTGTTATATATCTTGAAATGTATTTAACAAATTAGAAAACAAGTGTTTCTGAAGTTTGTTTTGTTTTCTTTTCTTTCTTTTCATTTATGTGTTGTGTTTTTTATGTAATTTTATGTTTTTTTTTCTGTTTTTGTTTTCGTTTTGTTTTGTTTGATTTTTTTTTTTTTTTTTTTTTGGTTAGTTTCACTACAAATCTGCAAAATAAATGAAAAGACAGGAGGGAGGTATATGTATATATAGAGAGAGAGAAATAGAGACACAGAGAGAAACAGAGAGGGGGAAAGAGAGAGAGAGATAATGGGAGAGACAGACAGACAAAGACAGAGCCAGAGATAGCGAGAGAGACAGAGACAGACAGACAGACAGACAGACAGACAGACAGACAGACAGACAGACAAAGACAGAGCCAGAGATAGCGAGAGAGACAGAGACAGACAGACAGACAGACAGACAGACAGACAGACAGACAGACAGACGGGACAGGAAAGGAAAGAGACAGGCTAAAGGTTATGGGAACGAAGGAAAATTGAAAGATAAGGAAATCCGCTGACATCGTAGTCTTCACTGCGCATGCACTCGCTAACCTGAGGTTTGGCAATTAACTCGGTCATGTGATATCTGGGACAAGAAGTAAGTGCAGGAGGCTGCGTGGGATTGGGAAATACTGTTTTCAATCCCTTTTAAAAAGATTAAACGATTCAGCTCCATGTTGCGTTAATCACACTTTTTATCGCTACTGGATGCCAAGAAATAAGTTATTCAAGCAGAAAACAAGAAATTGCTTTTTTAAGAATACTTCAATATTTATCGTACCTAGTAACTGGAGAGCTTGGGAGTTGTTTTTTTTTTATTATTATTTGTTTGTTTAAGAGTTTGACGGTGCCACAAGTTAACTCGTATCTCTCTATCGACAACCAGGTGTTTGAAGTTATTGATATAATAATTGAGTTCATTTTATTGAGGAATTTTTTTTTTTTGCACACTACATACGTTATAAAACTTTTTACATAAATTTACCTTTTCCTGATTTTTTTATTCAGTGCGTTGAACCTTGCTGGAGAGGTCTTAAGTTAAATTTTTTTTTAAGTCCGTTGCAGGAAATTTACAAGTTCCTATGAGCTTTCTTTAATATTACTGCGAAAAAATTGCTAAAATAAATACATAGATTAGATAGTGTAATCGCCGCTTTAGAGTGTTGGTTTGTTTTAAAGAGATTTCTTTACTTTTAGTTTATCATTTTTTTTAATTATTCGAAAGGTTTTTTTGTTTTTTTTTTGTTTTTTTTTGGAGTATTTCTACGGTTGCTCTCTCTCTCTCTCTCTCTCTCTCTCTCTCTCTCTCTCTCTCTCTCTCTCTCTCTCTCTCTCTCTCTCTCTCTCTCTCTCTCTCTCTCTCTCTCTCTCTCTCTCTCTCTCTCTCTCTCTCTCTCTCTCTCTCTCTCTCTCTCCCCCTCTCCCTTGAATTTGTTTTGTGACTTTACCTAAATAAATAAATTGTTGTTCACTTGGTTCATACGAACAATAAGGCTTACATTTCCTTTACTTTCATCTAAAAAAAAAAAGATATGCCTAAAACAATATCACTCAGCATATTTAACTAGAACCTACAATTTTCCCTTCGTTTTCCATCAGCCTTACCGCCCGAACTGTACAGCATCTGGGAGGCTTATCCCTGGAAGTTCGGCCTGACGTTCTGTCTCTTGAAAAGTTACCTGAATGAGTTGACGCCTTACTCCAGTGTCCTCACCATCACGGCCTTCACCGTGGAGCGATACCTCGCCATCTGCCATCCGTTGAAGGAGCAGAGAGGATCCCGTCAGGCTAGAGCTCTCAGGTACTTGGTGTTTAAAACGTTCACTTAAAGCCTTAGGTCAGTGTGTGCTGGATGGGCTATATCTACAAAAAAAAAACTTATTTATCAATTATTTTTGCTTCCTTTTTTGGGTTTGAAATCGCATTTTATAGTACAAAATATACGTATTTATCAATTATTGTTCCCTTATCTTTCGGGTATGAAATCTCATTTTATAATGGTAAACAAATGCTTATCTATCAATTATTGTTCCCTTAATCCTTGGAATAACAGTCTGCCGCAGGGTATGTCTGTGTGGAGAGAAGCGCATTTCTAAATCTTTTACTGATCCGGATGTAATCGGTCTGATTTCTGTTTCTATCTTCTGAGGTCGACTGTTATTTTGATCATATTCCAGTGGTCGCTACATTTAAACTGAAACTTAAGTAAAACTAAAAACATCAAACTTGACTTGGCTTTATTCAAATCAAACCAAACCGTTTCGAGAAAAGTATCGCAGTGCTGTTCAAAAAAAATTTGAAGTCTTAGGAGTAGCTGAGGAACTGGACCAACAATGGGTGAAGTTCAAAGTAGTGGCAACAAAAGCACCAGTGCAACAAATACCAAATGTCAAAAAAAAAAACTAAACAAAAGTGGATGACTGAGAGTATTTTGGACCTCATGGAAAAAAGAAGGCAATTAAAAAATAAAAAAAAAGAATAATATGAGACATTGCATAAGGAAACCAGAAAAACCGTGATAAAAATCAAAGAGAAATGGATCTATGACAAGTGCAGAAACATTGAATTGAATTGTTTCTGAGCAAACAATGTACAAAAACATTGAAGAAAGCTGTGGAAAATAAACCTGCTCATCCACAGGAGGTCTTGAGTCAAAAAAGTTCACATCATTTTGGAAAAAGAAAAAAAAAACCGTCGACAGATGGCCCGGGCACAATTCATAGGTGAACTCTTTGATGACCACAGAAAGGATCACAATTTAATGAAGCGTAATTTTACTGGTCCACCATGCAGGAAAGATGAGATCCGGGTAGCTATAGGAACGGTAAAATCAACAGGCCCAGACAGTATATCATGAAAGATGAGATCCGGGCAGCTATAGGAACGGTAAAATCAACAGGCCCAGACAGTATATCATGAAAGATGAGATCCGGGTAGCTATAGGAACGGTAAAATCAACAGGCCCAGACAGTATATCATGAAAGATGAGATCCGGGCAGCTATAGGAACGGTAAAATCAACAGGCCCAGACAGTATATCATGAAAGATGAGATCCGGGTAGCTATAGGAACGGTAAAATCAACAGGCCCAGACAGTATATCATGAAAGATGAGATCCGGGTAGCTATAGGAACGGTAAAATCAACAGGCCCAGACAGTATATCATGAAAGATGAGATCCGGGCAGCTATAGGAACGGTAAAATCAACAGGCCCAGACAGTATATCATGAAAGATGAGATCCGGGCAGCTATAGGAACGGTAAAATCAACAGGCCCAGACAGTATATCATGAAAGATGAGATCCGGGTAGCTATAGGAACGGTAAAATCAACAGGCCCAGACAGTATATCATGAAAGATGAGATCCGGGTAGCTATAGGAACGGTAAAATCAACAGGCCCAGACAGTATATCATGAAAGATGAGATCCGGGCAGCTATAGGAACGGTAAAATCAACAGGCCCAGACAGTATATCATGAAAGATGAGATCCGGGCAGCTATAGGAACGGTAAAATCAAAAGGCCCAGACAGTATATCATGAAAGATGAGATCCGGGTAGCTATAGGAACGGTAAAATCAACAGGCCCAGACAGTAAATCATGAAAGATGAGATCCGGGCAGCTATAGGAACGGTAAAATCAAAAGGCCCAGACAGTATATCATGAAAGATGAGATCCGGGCAGCTATAGGAACGGTAAAATCAACAGGCCCAGACAGTATATCAGTGGGACTTTTAGAAGCACTGGAAGACTACGGAATTGATAAGATCGCAACAGTATTTAACGAAATCTATAACTCAATTCAGATTCCACCAGACATCTCCAAATTTATTTATATTTATAGCACTGCCAAGAAACCAGGGGCAACAAGTGTGAATCACATAGAACGATCGAACTCATGAGTCATATCACCAAAATACTTTTAAAAATCATCATGATGCGAGTCAGAAACAAAATCAAACCAGAAATCGCAAAGGAACCGTGTGGCTTTGTGAGGGGAAAAGGTACACAAATGCAATCTACATCCTTCGAACTATAATTGAACCAGCTCTGGCAGTACAAAAAGAGGAATTTGACATGATGAGATGGTCAATCAAACAACTAACTCAGTTGAGGATAGATGGAAAAGATCTACAAGAAATCAAAGACATGTACTGGGAACAGCAAGCAGCAATGCGAGTTGATGGGGAAATCAGCTCATTATTTAAACAAATAAAATGTATCAGAAAAGAATGTGTGCTTTTCCAAGACCTTTTCTCTCTCTACAGTGAAATAATTATGCGAAACCTTGAAGGATACAAAGGAATTAAAGTAGGTGAGCACAACTTGAGATACACTGATGACACTGTATTAATTGCAGAAAAGAAAGAATTCTTACAATTATTAGACACTGCTGAATATGAAAGCACAAAGAAAGGTTTGTAACAGAACAGCAGAAAGACAGGAGCAATGTTCGTCAGATAAAACAATGACTGTCCACAGATCAATATCTTTATCAACGTGAATAAATACAAGCTAAGGGATCAATTGAAACACTCAGCTAATTTAGTATCAACACTAAAATTGAATCAAGAATCGCGCAAGCCAAAAAAAAAGAGTTTCCAAAGAATGCAACCGATACTAACAAATAAACACATCTCCATTCACACAAGAAGGAGAGCCCTGGACTGCTATATTGTACCCATTCTAATGCATAGATGTGAGGGCTGGACAAATTTAAAAACATTTAAGACAGAATTGGTGGCAACAGAAATGTGTTTCCTGCAGAGGATGCTAAGAATCTCATGGACTGCAAAAAAACCAAACGAAACAGTATTACGAGTAGCCGACAACAAGATCACTCATAAATAGTTATATAAATGCCAAGCAACCTTTTTGGTCAAGTGGTGAAAAGAGCGAAACTAGAATCTCTTGTGACTGTAGTGATCGAAGGAAAGAGCGAAACTAGAATCTCTTGTGACTGTAATGATCGAAGGAAAGCGCGAAACTAGAATCTCTTGTGACTGTAGTGATCGAAGGAAAGAGCGAAACTAGAATCTCTTGTGACTGTAATGATCGAAGGAAAGAGCGAAACTAGAATCTCTTGTGACTGTAATGATCGAAGGAAAGAGCGAAACTAGAATCTCTTGTGACTGTAGTGATCGAAGGAAAGAGCGAAACTAGAATCTCTTGTGACTGTAGTGATCGAAGGAAAGAGCGAAACTAGAATCTCTTGTGACTGTAGTGATCGAAGGAAAGAGCGAAACTAGAATCTCTTGTGACTGTAATGATCGAAGGAAAGAGCGAAACTAGAATCTCTTGTGACTGTAATGATCGAAGGAAAGAGCGAAACTAGAATCTCTTGTGACTGTAGTGATCGAAGGAAAGAGCGAAACTAGAATCTCTTGTGACTGTAGTGATCGAAGGATAGAGCGAAACTAGAATCTCTTGTGACTGTAATGATCGAAGGAAAGAGCGAAACTAGAATCTCTTGTGACTGTAATGATCGAAGGAAAGAGCGAAACTAGAATCTCTTGTGACTGTAGTGATCGAAGGAAAGAGCGAAACTAGAATCTCTTGTGACTGTAGTGATCGAAGGAAAGAGCGAAACTAGAATCTCTTGTGACTGTAGTGATCGAAGGAAAGAGCGAAACTAGAATCTCTTGTGACTGTAGTGATCGAAGGAAAGCGCAGCAGGGGACAACAGCGTGAGAAGACGTTGGATGGATCAACGTAGTGGCGAAAAGTATGATGCGTGACTGATGTACTGAAAGCGACGAGGTAAAGAGATGCGTGGAAGGTTATGGTCGCCTACACTAAAGAGCAGGCCACCTGGTTGATTGAATCACATTTTTTAACTATGTCTACGTATCATAATTAAATTCTAAAGGTGAATGCTCAAAGAAATCCATATCATTAGACATTAGTCAATTAAATTAAAATCTGGAAATGGAACAAGTTTATACTTATATTGCGTGAACATTCTCTACCATATAAACATTACTTTGAGAGTTGCTAAATTACAAGGTAACGCTCTTGGTATCCATCTTATATTATTTAAAGTCAAGTATATATATCCACGCGACAGTACCTCGTACGTCTTTTTTTTTTTTTTTTAAATTTACATAACCTAGTATTTTTTTTCTTGACTTTCAGATGTGTCCTGTCTGTATGGATAGTGTCAGCACTATGCGCCCTTCCTTACCCCGTCCACACGAGAGTTTTCCCGTGGGTGGTCAACCCAGTAAACAAAAAGCCTATCACCGCATCTCTAGTGTGTAATATTCCAGCTCGGTGGCTTCAGATCATCATCTACTGCTTTCAAGTACGTAGATCGCACCAGATTTTCCCTTTGTGTTTTAACTCAATACTAATCGCTCATTGAGCCATGAAATCATCCCTGATTCTCTAATTAGCTTCATCGTGGCGGTTTTATCGCCACGGTTTTAAACAAAATCCATTTGATTAAACGTCATCACCTTTAGATTAGAGACGAGGTGTTTCCCGGTAAATCTGAGCTTTGTATTTTTACAATTTTTTTTTTTCCGTGGTATGGTATTATGATTTGCTTTTTAATTTTCACAATATGTAAGAAATTTGGTATTTAAACTCATAACTGCCCAAAATCTGCACTCAGACGAAAGAAAGGAGAATGAATAAATTAAGAGATGAAGAGTGAAAAAAAAAGGAGAAAGATGCAGAGAAGTGGGCTCGGGATAAAAAAAGATTGAAAACAAGGAAAGCAAGAAATTACCAATGATTACAATGAAATATTGACTCGTATGATAATATGAATAATATTTTTTTTTCAAATCGGCTATAGTGGTTTTAGTCCTTGATTGTTTTAGAACTTTTCTCTTTCTTGTACATGCCAATGTCAGCAGTATTTCCCTCATTAACCGTGCCTCAAGTTGTAGGCACCGGTACTTAAACTGTTCCCTGCTCAGTCCTTTCATGGCCCAAAACTGTTAATCACCCTGCACGTTCGTGTTAATGATTTTCCGTCCGCCAAAGTGCCGTCACTCTAGATCTTCGAGAAGCTTCCACTGATGTTGAAAGCTCAGGCGAGAGCAACGCTTCCCGTGAACTCATCCACAGTTGGTTTGCCTTGACAATCCCACTTGCTATGAATATAGCTGTGTTGATAATTATCAAATAGAGCAGACCGCAGGTTCCAACAAGCTATAGAGACTAACCAATGCGATTATGTGGTTTATGTGACAAGATCTCTGATCGAATGGAAAAATGGTTATGAAAGGTCTATCTCAAGTCATTTCTTGTCTGTTTCTAAAATAATGTCTAAATAATAATCCTGAACTTGCGTTAATTTTGTGCCGTGTAAAGCTGTCGGATAACTGATAAAAAAGCTGGTTCAATTAAACTAAGCATCCCGCCTATTTAATTAGGTTGTTAATATCTGCATGGGGTACATGCTTTAAACATTGAATTACTTCCTAGTTACGTGATGAGTACTATTTTATCGTCAGTCTCAATATAACAGTGCCACTAACGCTGCATCGCTTATATTCTTCCATACTGAACATAAAAGTTATTGGGTGAAAAATGAAAAAGCAAAAGCAGTTTACATCGTTACCTGTTTGTTATTTGCATGTCTTGAGTTTTTACCTGTGCAAAGAATACCTTGTATGGTCATGGTCATGATCATATATTAGGCTACACTGATTATTGCTGTTGCTGCTTTCATTATTTGATTATTACTATTATTGTTGTTGTTATTATTATTATTATTATTATTATTATTATTATTATTATTATTATTATTATTATTATTATTATTATCATCATCATCATCATTATTGTCATCATCATCATCATTATTGTCATCATCATCATCTTCATCATCATCATCTTTATCGAAACTAATCCCTTCAGGTGTCCACCTTTGTGTTCTTCGTGTTGCCCATGGTGGTCATCACGATCATGTACCTGATGATCGGTATGCGCCTGCGCAACACGGCTCTGGCAAGTGACGTCATGTCTCAAACTCAATCGAAGACTGTGGCGACCCGTGCTAGGCGGGCTGTTATAAGGATGTTGGGTAAGTAACGGAAATCGGAACAAAAAAAAAATCTAAGTAATAAGGTTGGGAAAAAAAATCGTTTACGTGGAGTAATGAAGTGGGTCGATATAGATTCTGTTTCTGTGGAGAGGTAAATGTCAAACATCCTAAGGTTGTTCAACCTTTTGAGAATTAAAAAAAAAACAACTTGACGGATAAGATTGCATTTAAGTGTGTTTGTTGATTTGTGGAGAAAAAACTGATTTGTTATACGTCCTTGAAAAAAATATTTTTTTTTATTAAATGTTTTTCCGTCTACCAGGAGAGAAAAGTTTACAAAATAAAATGATTTTTTTCGCAGGATTGTAACTTTTCGTTCACCTTTTTTTTCTTACTGTTTTATGACATACATTAGTCGTTCATTTATTTCAACAAACATGCAAATGCAACTCAAATACTTCCAATTCAGATGTAGCTTGTATATTTAAGAGTAAAACACATTGATATTGAGAAAGTTAAAAGATAAAAGTCCAAAGCGTTGAAGCTCACCCAATTTGTGTGAGATTTATCATTTGGGTAAAAAAAAAAATTCATTTGAAATTTATTATATAGGATAGGTTTTTAACTTACTTTTTAACTTACTTGTCGAAGGATTAAACATACATTACTAAAAATATGCATGTGAGTAAAGTCATTGGATGATAAAGGTTGTCTTTTTTCAGATTCTTTATCAGTTTGTTTGCTTCATGATTTAATATTTTTTCAAAGCTTTAGACAGAACAATACCATTATCGGCGATTTCTAACTTATATATCTGAGAGCACTTGACTTTATCACTGGTTTCATCAGTAGAGCGCTAAGCCGATCTGATTTGTAGCTTTGTAAATCACACTCCATTAACTTTTTCACCTCTTTAAGCCAATGTCCTTAAATTTATTAGAAAGCCCTTCATGATTCTCTCTTATGCGAGTTTCACAAGTGGACATTAATTTCAATGGTTCGGAGAATTAGATCAGGGTTATCGCTTTACAAATAATAGAATAGGAAAGCGAACTTGGCCAAAGATTGCCTCATTAGGATAAGAGTGGTATTCCTCAAATCAAGCATTAAATGAATATCAATGTAGTGAAGCTGCAAGATTTCTTTTCAATTAAGATCGATTTAGAAGTTGGATATAAAATAATTTGATACGCTTTGATATAAGGAAGATGAAGAAATGTTTTAGGCAAATAGAGCACTTCTCATTCGAAAGTTTTGAAACAAACCACTAAAAGAGCGAGAGATAGATTGATCGATAGATAGATAGATAGATAGTTAGATAGAGGGAGAGAGACGGACAGACAAACAGATAGACAGACAGACAGAACTTTAATCTATTGGTACAAGTATTATAACAGATTGTCCGAAATCATGTTTATGCTTATTGTTTTATGTGGGGGTTTTATTTAAACCTGTTTGTTGTGAACAGGCAACTCAGTTTTCATGATTAAAACGTTGTTCCAGTTTTAGATGATAAATGTGGCCTTAACAAAATTCTTGTCTGCATCAATATGTTGCAATCAGTGCACCCTGAATTGCTGTTTTTGTTTTGTTTTTTTTTTTGCGGGGGGGGTTGTTCTTTTTTTTTTCTTGTTTTTTGTTTTTGTTTTGGATTTTTTTTTTTTTTTCTTGTTTTTTGTTTTTTTGTTTTCGGTTTTGGGGGGTGGGGGGTGGGGGGTGTCTAAAAGAAGGTCTAAAATTGCCAAGTCTGAAAAGTGCTCCTTTAGAGAAAAGTGAGGAAGAGACTAGTTTTGCGACATTGTGTCGATCCCAGTTAGTCGTATTCATTGTTATTGTCCGTTTGAGATTTTTTTTTTTTATTTAAAAAAAGTGCCAAGACAAACAGTTTCAAATCCTGTTTCGCTCGAGACAGCTTTATGATCATTTGAGGGAAAATGTCAATACTTTCAAAATCCATTTAAATTAAAAAGTTTGAGTCGAATCTTAAGATTTTGAATGGCTAGTTATACTAATGATTCAATTCATCACCACGAAATACGAAAAAATAAAAAAAACATTAAAGAAACAGATGCGTCTGGGTTGTTTATTGTAAAAATCATTGAGAGAAAAATAAATAGGTGGGTGGAATTGAAAAGGAGTATTGGAGATTTTAAGTGGGTGGTAAGTAGACAGATAAATTGAAGTTTAGATTGAGCGATGAGGAAATATTTTGCTCTGTGGAAGATAAATAGATTTGAGATAAATAGATAATACAATCAATGCAACAAACGTAGCACCCAACGACCTCGAACACAACTTAATCTTGCCTTCCACAAGGTTAGGAAAAGTTTTAGTTCCTTTTCCTCTTAAGCCTTCAGAAGAAAAAAATTGTTCATGGAACAAACCCGCTTTGCAAGGAACCTTGGATGTAAGAGACGCAGAGACTTTAATCGCAATATTTTAAAATCGACTAGTTTTAGGTTGAACTTATGAACGAAATATTCTTAGTGGAATGATAAAGTTCGCGTTTCAATTCTAGGTTTTGTCATTCCATTTCTTCTTAAAATAAGGTGATGATAATAAAGGCATTTTTCTCCTAGCCACAGGGTATCAGGGGTATTTCGCAACAGGCGCCCAGCGCTGATGATTCTGATCCTAGTTATACTTAGACTAATTTGCCTCGACTGACTTTTAATTCCTTCCGGATGGCATTAACAAAGACTTGTAGGGAATATTTCATTTTTATTTCTATTATTCGCAGTCGCTGTTTCCAATCGATGGATAGGTCATGTCCACTGAGTTTTGCTTCGATCGAGAATGACCAGCTTTTCAAGGATGTCTGTTTCCGACTATTTACTGCTGTTTCCGACTAGTTACTGCTGATTCTATATTTGTAATAGGATGTTCTCTCAAGCACTGAGTGACTGTTTGTAATCGATTTTTAATACCCGAACGCAAGTATTTTTCAAAAGCAGTATATTTTCAATTGAACTACTGTATGGTGGATCCATCTTAAGTTAATATGTTTTTTGTTTTTTTTTGCCATTTGGAATCGGAATGCTTCCCCAAACTCTTTGAGAGTAAAATAAATTATTCTCTAACGAGAGCAAAGCAAACCTTTTGATGATATGAAGATTCTTCAAGTACTGGAATCGTTAATTCAAGGGCCTTTATACTGTTTGAAGACTTTTATTGCTCCATTTTTTTTAAATCTTGCTTTACCTGAGTCATCTTGATACAAGTGGTGAAACGTTATGAATTTCAGCATTTTTGGAGATGACATAGATTAAAAAAAAGAACATCACTTAAACATTCAAGAGCCTCTGAATTATTTTTTCAAGCCTTCAAACTTATTGATAATTTGTTTCCAAAATCATGAATCATGATGTTAAAATCTTTATATGACATTTCTTAACAATGGTTGTCAGGAAGCTTATCACGATACGATAAAAGAATGTAAAAGAGGTTGAACGTTCTTCACGAGACAAAATGATTTTTAAACAACGTACATTTAAAATATGGAGTAGTTTTAACGACCATCTAACACCAATGTCTCCCATTATTCTTTGATATTCTTCGCTGACTTACCGCGAAATTATAAACCATTTATTATGCATATGATATAGTATCTGATATCTTTTCTATCGATTCCAATAGGATAAGTTTACACAACATCTCGTTCCTCTTAAACTCTGTGCTTGTAATGTTAAACTGAAAACATATATGTCCGAATATTTGCGTTGCCTTGATAAAATACTGAATATCAGCTTTAAGAATGCTTTCTCTAAATGCTCCTTACACTTATTATTTTCGGTTTTTTTTTTCCTTACTTTAACTAGCGGCTGTTGTGGTGGCTTTCTTTGTTTGCTGGGCGCCTTTCCATGCTCAACGCCTAATGACTGTGTACATCAAACAGGACCAGTGGACGCCAGAACTTCTTACTTTGCAGAGTCACCTGTTCTATGTGTCTGGTAAGCAGAGACTAAATTAGTTTCCAGTGTTCAACAATCAAAAGACAGGGGTGTACATGGGGCACAGAGCAGTTTATAAAAGTGATTTGAGTAGAAGTAGTAGTAGTAGTAGTAGTAGTAGTAGTAGTAGTAGTAGTAGTAGTAGTAGTAGTAGTAGTAGTAGTAGTAGTAGTAGTAATATGGAGAAGAAAAAAAGATGAAAAGAAGAAGAAGAAGAAGAAGAAGAAGAACAAGAACAAGAACAAGAACAAGAACAAGATCAAGAACAAGAACAAGAACAAGCACAAGAACAAAAACAAGAAGAAGAGGAAGAAAAAGAAGAAGAAGAAGAAGAAGAAGAAGAAGAAGAAGAAGAAGAAGAAGAAGAAGAAGAAGAAGAAGAAGAAGAAGAAGAAGAAGAAGAAGAAGAAGAAGAAGAAGAAGAAGAAGAAGAAGAAGAAGAAGAAGAAGAAGAAGAAGAAGAAGAAGAAGAAGAAGAAGAAGAAGAAGAAGAAGAAGAAGAAGAAGAAGAAGAAGAAGAAGAAGAAGAAGAAGAAGAAGAAGAAGAAGAAGAAGAAGAAGAAGAAGAAGAAGAAGAAGAAGAAGAAGAAGAAGAAGAAGAAGAAGAAGAAGAAGAAGAAGAAGAAGAAGAAGAAGAAGAAGAAGAAGAAGAAGAAGAAGAAGAAGAAGAAGAAGAAGAAGAAGAAGAAGAAGAAGAAGAAGAAGAAGAAGAAGAAGAAGAAGAAGAAGAAGAAGAAGAAGAAGAAAAAGAAGAAGAAGCAGCAGTAGTAGTCATTGTCTTTGAAAGATACTAAAGTGTTTTAGTTATTTAAGTCTGAAAATTGAATTAAGCGAAACAAGCATATTAATTTACCAGCATAATCAAACTTTTTTCGAGGCCAGTCCAAATAAGATTCGTGTTACTTCGTCAAAGCCAAAGGCTTTAGCATATTTAAGAACAACATAATTTTTCCGAGGTGAGAAGTTTACAATTGCCTCAAGTTATTTGAATTTTACCAATAGACTAAACATTTTTGCTGAGATATTTCTGTACTCTCAACATCTGTGTGTGTGTGTGTTTTTTTGTTTTTTTTTTTTTGTTGTTGTTTTTTTTTGTTGTTGTTTTTTCTTTAATCAGATTTGAAATTTCCCACATTGGATTTAAAATTTAGGTAAGTTCACTGTCAGTTAGAACTATTTGCTCCTTGCAAACAAAATTGTTTTCCACAGCGCCCCTGAAAAAATTCCTCAACACAAATATTTTCTTTTAACTCTTGGAAGTGGAAATTCGGCAGCGTTTCTGAAACTTGACCTAACCTGGTTTTAAAATCTCTTATGTCTGACTTTCTGTAGAACATTTTCTCTTTTTTTTTTCGCAACGCTTACTTCCGTCCTAGACAGCGAAAATGGAAACATCCATAAAAGGAACCATTGAAGCTAAAACAAATTGGCCTGTCCTTGGTATTCCTGGAGTTTTCGGCAGTTTTGAAAACAAAAATCATCTCCACTTACCAAAGTTTTCAGGTGCATCAGTTCATGGATAAAAATCTTGGGTGATTTGAACTGTACAGAAATTCATAAAAATGCATACTTCAAACAACGATCAAAATACAGAATAATAATGTCATTTTCAACTCTACAATAAATGCAAAGCGCAATCCCTGCATAATATGAAGCGAAGTTCTTGAAGAATAAAAAATCTACTTTCAAGAGCTCCCAGATTTTATTTTCGAACTGTTTTTTCGGCCTCTTCTACCACATATACTATTAGTAAACATAACTCAGCTCCTTTTAAAACTAACACTACTTCTACTACTACTACTGCTCCTACTACTACTACTACTTCTATTACTGCTACTACTACTACTACTACTACTACTACTACTACTACTACTACTACTACTACTACTACTACTACTACTACTACTACTACTACTACTACTACTACTACTACTACTACTACTACTACTACTACTACTACTACTACTACTACTACTACTACTAGCTAGAGTGGGAGAGTGAAATCCTTGTAGTCCACAGATAAAAAGGAAACTAAATGTTAAAAAAAAAACTGTATGTGTGATAAATAGTGAGCAGTTCTGCCCTTCCCTTGCCTTACGTCATTTTCCTGCTAAAAAATACTCATCAATACGAAATCAACCCTTAGATCGCGCTAAAGTAACCCATGCTTTTTAATCTCTCTCTCTCTCTCTCTCTCTCTCTCTCTCTCTCTCTCTCTCTCTCTCTCTCTCTCTCTCTCTCTCTCTCTCTCTCTCTCTCTCTCTCTCTCTCTCTCTCCCTCTATCTCTCTTTCTGTCTCTCTCTCCCTCTGTCTCTCTGTCTGTCTCTCTCTCCCAATGTCTGTCTCTCTGTCTCTCTGAGTAGTATAGAAAAATCAACCACAAACCTAGATCTAGCTCGAGACCGACAAATAAGACGAAAGACGTGAAAATATTACAACAGATGGAATGAACAGGGATCGAACCTGCGCCTCGATGCGGCACCCATCGCCTTGCCGAGATCTAGGTTTGTGGTTGATTTTTCTATACTACTCATTTCATTATTTTCAGTCACTTGCATCTTTAGATCCTTAGATATAGCTTCGTCTGTCTCAGCCTCTAACATGGTTTGACTGCTTTCTTTATTTCTGTATTCATTTATGCTTTTCAGTCAAATGGCATCTTTCTAAGATCCGTTAGAGGCTAGTTTGTTTATGTCGTGTAAAAATATGGACTTGATCGTTCTTAGCGATTCAACCTCTCAGTCTATTCAAGCCAGCATGAAAGTCACTGTTCCTGAAGCATCTATTTTAGATGCGGATAGCTCAGTGGTTAAGTGCCTGGTCTTGTCTCGGCAATGCGATGGGTGCCGCATCGAGGCGCAGGTTCGATCCTTGATCATTCCATCTGTTGTAATATTTTCACGTCTTTCGTCTTATTTGTCGGTCTCGAGCTAGATCTAGGTTTGTGGTTGATTTTTCTATACTACTCATTTCATTAATTTTCAGTCACATGCATCTTTAGATCCTTAGATCTAGCTTCGTCTGTCTCAGCCTCTAACGTGGTTTGACTGATTTCTTTATTTCTATATTCTCTGTCTCTCTGTCTCGCTCTCCCAATGGCTCTATATCTGTTTGTCTGTCTTTCTCTCTCCCTCTGTCACTCTGTCTGTCTCTCTGTCTCTGTCTCTCTCTCCCAATGTCTCTCTGTCTGTCTGTCTTTCTCTCTCCCTCTGTCTGTCTGTCTGTCTGTCTGTCTCTGCCTCTGTCTCTCTGTCTCTCTGTCTCTGTCTCTGTCTCTCTGTCTGTCTCTCTCTCTCTCTCTCTCTCTCTCTCTCTCTCTCTCTCTCTCTCTCTCTCTTTCCATCTCCCTCCCTCTGTCTCCCTTTTTTGTTCTTTTTCTGTCTTTCTCTCTTTTTCCTCCTATTTCTTTTCACCAACGCACACTCTCTGTTTTGCTCCCTTTCCTTACCATTTCGCTTCAAAATTGGCAAGACTAACTTTTGTATAGAAAGTGACGATATTTGCATAAGTATTGGGGCAAAAAAATGTTTAAAATTTTTCTTAATTTTTGCCCCTCATGGCTTGACGAGGGTCATCATTGCGCGCCTGATGACCTCAAATTTGAATGACGAAGACAACACAATGAATAATAAGGGGTTTAAATACCTTTAAAAAATATTTTTTAAGCGAAAATAAGAGCAATGGTTGAATGATCTAAAATCCTGTTTGCTCGCCTTTCTGTCATACTAATTCAGATTCAGTATGAAATAAGACTTTCATAGTAGTTTTTCCTTATAAACCTTTAAACGCTTTTAGCCCGTTCAAACGACAAATAAAGGACTTGAGGACGTTAAATAATTAAAAGCAATTATTATGCCTTTCATCACAAAATTTCCTGCCTTGCTGATGAAAACAATGTGTC